>JAQPZY010000898.1:257500-704309 GCA_029931535.1 Margaritifera margaritifera | reverse complement strand
TTGTACTGTACAACTGTAATGTGTTGGGTACGCGATTTCCTAGTTTGATCTTGTTTCAGTAAGAACCATTTTGGCAATCTTTTACTACATCAAAAATAAAGGAAAAAAAATGCTTTTTTATTGTTGTTGTGACAAAAACATGTTTAGAACTTTCAGATATTTACATTTAACGCAAGGTTTTTTAACTAACGTCGCTGTGAGAGCATTGTTTACTGCTAGTGTTGGCATTCCATCGCCCAGGAGCGCTGCTATTGTCACCAGGAAACCTCGAGGATAAAGTAGTCTCAGCCTCGTTTGAGAGTATGGTGATACGGGGTTTGGGAAAACGATAGTATCGTTTTCCTGCTTTGTAGGATATGACGGGTAAAATTCTGGCTCTTTCTTGGGTAGATAAATTGGAAGGTGTATATAAAGTTACTTATCGTTATGTGGGGCCTCAAGACAGTTACTTATCGTTATGTTGGGCCTCAAGACAGTTTACTTATCGTTATGTGGGGTCTCAAGAATTTTACTTATCGTTATGTGGGGCCTCAGACAGTTTAGTATCGTTATGTGGGGTCTCAAGACAGTTACTTATCGTATGTGGGGCTCAAGACAGTTACTTATCGTATGTGGAGTCTCAAGAAGACAATTACTTATCGTTATGTGGGGGGTCTCAAGACAGTTACTTATCGTTATGTGGGCTCTCAAGACAGTTACTTATCGCCGCAATAAGGTAAAACAGAATTATACATCGGCTTAAATGTAATTTGAATATCTGCGTGACATGCTGTACGGTTCAGAACGTTATAAATGGTGATAGATCGCTGTAACTTCACGTATGACCTCATAATGACCTATTCAACTCGTCTGTGACAAGTGTTTGATTGAAGATAACTGAGGAAACGGTGGTTTTCTCAATTACCATTTCATGGCCGAGGTGCTACATATATCAGCAAAACGAAGGGTGTGACAGATACGGTACGTCGCAGTTACCCTACAAGCCTTTGAGCTCTCGACAGATTATACAGTATTAACTGCTACGGCATGACGCCAGGACAAGTAAAAAGCTTTCCATAAGAGCTAGCATAACCCTACATTTATTTCAGTGGTTTAAAAATAGGACTGAGTCAAATATGGAATTGAAAATAGAGTATAACTAGCAAACCTTAACTACTTTCTGAGTTAATAGTCTTTTTAGCTATAACATGTCTGCGCGGCATGATCTACAATTTAATTGTACTCTTTAAAGCTAAGTGAAAGTGTATTGGTAGGAATTTGAATTACAAGTTACGGTACATTAGCACTCAGACAGATACTTTATGATTGAAGAATTTTATAAATAATGCATCAAAATATAGGGAAAAAAAAGAGTAGAAACCAGAAACATAAAGAATTAATTTTGTAACTAATGTCATGTTTTAGAATCGTATATGAAAACATTACAAACTGTGATATACTACCAATTTCCTGTCATGTATATTTTTATATTGTATATAGAATATGGTAGATTGTAATTGATATTCCTAATCAAATCTTTGGGATTGTGAATGACCTTGTCTGTTTTCAAGCTGATCCACACATCCAGCCGTCCATGGTTTTAGTGTCAGCTGAAAGTTCGTGAGGGGACCAGTCTATTTAATTAGCTCTTCATCCAGAAGACATAAAATGTATTACACAGTTTCAGTTGTTATTCAACGGTTTGAAACCTTTTCTGGCACTTCCGTGCCACGTTCGTTGTTGTGGCTTGTATGGAAATATGGTGATACACACTTGACTTCAATATTCCAATTTACTAACATTCACCTATGAATAACATGTAGATGAATATCCATAGAAAAATCATAAACGTCTTAACTTGGCTGTATGTAGATGTTCATAACAGATCGATATGACATGGATTTGCCATCGGCAGCAATTTTCCTTTCATATCAAACGGCTAATCAAATGGGTTAAATTCTCCAGGAAAACTTTGCCGTCTAGTTAGCCATTTCTGTTTTTGTCAAGGAATTTAAAGCGTAACGCTTTACGGAACAAAAAGAACTGTTATTTGTATATAAACTAGTTAGTTGTGTTCATTGTATACCTATATGCTTTACTTTTCATTTTTGCTACTGAGATAAAGCAAGATTTACTTGCCAGGCCATCTGAAACGGGTGATTAGCAATCAGTACCACGTGTATGTAACACCTTGCGTTAAAGTTGTACACGATTGCTGATGGTGCTTAAATGCCTAAGGGATTGATTCATTCCCGAAGCAGTTGAAATTTCCCCACTAGAACAAACCTCAGAAGTCAAAATAAAGAAGACTGGACAAGTAGAGACAAGTAGAGACTGGTATAGAGTATTTGAAAACTAATATGTGTTCTGTTTGAAATGTCCACATGTGTGTTGTGTGCATGCAAGCGAAGTATTCATGTTTGTGTGTATGCATGCCAAAATGCGATTGTGTCAATCTTTATAACCATGCAACACATCTTCTTCACCATAAAATGAAAATTAAAGTGTTACTTTTAAAACATAGTACAAGGCAGATGTCCTCATTGTAAAAACATGCATTATTTGTCGGTTTATGAGAAATATCTCAGACGCCTATTTAGTAGTAAATATGAAATTACCCTTCATGTAGAATAAATTCCGCTTAAAGTGAAAAAAATGTCTGCGTTGCCGCCGTGCCTCCGATATGTTGTCGGGTAGTTAGTCTCGTTTAACAACCACACTGTCCCGATACTGTAATCGATCTAGCGAGGGATGTAACGGAGTTGCGCAAGGGTCAGGGTTGAATGAGACAATGGTGTAGTTGGATCGGAAAGACTCTATATGTGGCTAACCGACTCTTCAATTAATACATTTCTAACTGGCTTAAACCCAAATAATTATTGAAAAACTCCGTGCTAAGTAAATGATTCATCACTGTGTTAACATAGTTTTGTTAAGACAAAACATTTATGAGCGATAACTGGTGATTTTGTGAGGAAGAACAAACTTGAGACATGAATGTCCAGGATGGATCGACATATGGATTTGTCTGTATTTTCGATAGTTTTATGCTAGTATGTATATACCAAGGATAAAACCATAGCTATGATTTTTAAGAAGGGAATTTCAGATCTTAAATCTGGTCTCAAACTTGAGACGAGATTTCTCCACAGATCACTATATCTGCAGAGATTAATGAGTAAAGTACAGTGGTGGCGCGAGAGGTTGGAGGCGCCCAATGTTCTTTAGTGGCGCCCCTACTTTGCCAAAGAAAACACATTTTATGTAAGTTGGCAACCTCCCTCCTCCTCCCCCCCCCCCCCTCTTAAATATAAGTTTTGTGAAGAATTGCCCCCGTTACACTAAGGTGAGGTGAGATACTATGAAAATTTCAGCTGCAAAAAAAAAATAAAATTCCGACGGCGCCCCCCTTCGCCCTGCGCCTGGGGGCATTGGCCATCCCCTACCCACCCACCCCCTCGCGCGCGCTACTGATAAAGTACACACCACAATTTAAGAAAATTAAATGCAACACTCAATTTATATATTCGAATTATTGGCCAACAAATTTATATTTTCAGGGGAAATCTACATTAAGTAAGTACAGTAATAAGCAGTAATAGTCATAAGGACTAATCGAGCGTTGCTTTTTAATATTTTCAGGGGAATCTACATTAAGTAAGTACAGTAATAAGCAGTAATAGTCATAAGGACTATTCGAGCGTTGCTTTTTTTTTTTTACAAGAATATAAGATTATTGAAAACGTACCTGAATAGGGACCCGCAACCAAGAAAATGGAGACTCTTCTTCCAGAATTGTTAGGAATTAAGATAACTTGTATCTGTTTTGCCTTTCATTTGGTGATAGTATCATTCAAGATATCAACTGTATCAAAACACATGTCTGAAATAGATTCCACCTTTTTCTTCAGCGTTTGATGTTTAGTTAACAATTTCAACACATTAAGCAAATGAAATATGACACTTTCATGGAATTTAGAGGTTAATCTATTTCAATTTGTAGGGAGAGGCCAACATATGGTGTGTCGATTTTCGGTATTTGTGAGGGATGAGAATAGCAAATTGGCAATAAATATAAACCTTTGAAGAAAAATGCCCTATAATTTGTTGGATTTATTTCTAAAGGTAAATGTATTAATGCATTACTCTTTTTCTATCCTTTTCTTTCTTCCTAAGATTAAAATATATTCGTCTGAAGCTTCAAAAGTCCAATTTTAACCATAAACACCTGAAAATGTACTATTCGAATTCAGTGACCGACGGGCCAATGAAAACGATCGCGGCCCGCAGCGCCTGGAGCGTTGCAAATGACGGAGTATCGGATCTTAGGTCCCCTCGACTAATGTGAGATATCAAATATGTAACTACAAAAGTACAGATTGGATGGACGACGACCCCCCTATGAAGTTAAGCAAGCTGGTCCAATGACAATAGTGTTGAACTTCATTTTCCCGAATACCATGCAGGGAGAACCAAGGAATGCACAAGGGACACTAGTTGTCAATGATTTATATATATATTATATATATATATATATATATATATATATATATATATATATATATATAATACTTATATTTATATATATATATAGTGTTATGTATGATGTTTATATATATTATAAATATTTTAGGTAAATTATAAATGTTTCTTCACTTTAATATTTGCTTAAATCTTAATGTTATCAGGAAAAACATGTTTAACTAGTGTCCTTGAATTAGGTTGTTTTGATCAATATGTTTTCTCAATTTGAAGGTCAAGGTTGATTTTTGTTTACAAGTAAAAATTCCATTAAGATGACTCATATTCTAGAACATTCTGTCATGTGACCAATCTTTATATATACCATGTTTGGTGGACATTTATTCAGTTTTGACATTACCATCAGTCTTGTAAAGAGTCATTACAGTTGTGGAAAGTCATTCCAAATTCTGAGAGAGGAATTATTTAAAATATTCATTGGATTATAACAGTGCTCACAAACTTTTGGATTTTGGATTTTTAATTGATGATTTTGGGAATTTAAGTGAACTTATTCAGAGATTTTGGAATACTTCATTTTGACATCAGCACATCAAGATTTCTAGTACATCAGGACTTTGGAGACCATTAGCACATCATAACATTCAAGGACACAGCCGTGAATTCGGAACATTCTATATTTAGGACTTGTGATTAGAAACAATCATTCTTATTGGATTATTAGGATTTCAAAACACATTACTGTAAGTGACTTTTTGATTTTTCATTTTAATTATCTAGTAATAAATTGCTTGTTGATTTTTTACTTGATTTGTTGGTTTCACTTTCTTTCTGTTACATTTTTCTTAGGACCATAGAGTCGTAACAGAAATTGGCGGGCTCGTCCGGGATTGAATTTCTTTAAAGCATATTAGAGATATTAAATTTATCTTTGAAATTCATATTGATTTTGTCTCTGAATTTTTTTTGTCTTTGGCAAAGATTTTTAAAAATAGAGAAATTTTTTGTGTGAAACCAACAAGCATTTACAATGGCATCTAATGTACAGAATTTCATTTCAAAACCTACCCAGGAGGGGTAGAGTGCATGAGAAAGGATGAGTTGCTCGAGCTTGCCAGAAAATACAGTCTATCTGAGGCAAAAGTATCATTGACAAAACAGGAGATAAAGATTATTTTAATTCAGTATTTAGTAGGAAAAGGGAATTTTTGAAAATAGTGCTTTAAGTTCGAAGAGAAAGCCTGTATCTGGTTCTGACAGGAAATTAAGGGAATTAGAATTAAAGAACCAGATGGATTTAGAGTTAGCAAAGCTTCAGATTCAGAGAGAGAGAGAGAAAAAGAAGAGAGGCAGATGCAGAGAGAGAAAGAAGAGAGGCAGATACAGATGGAGAGAGAGAAAGAAGAGAGGCAGATACAGATGGAGAGAGAGAAAGAAGAGAGGCAGATACAAATGCCAGAAAGAAGAGAGGCAAATGCAGATGGAGAGGGAGAGAGAGAAAGAGGAGAGACAGATGCAGATGCAAAGAGAAAGAAAGGGAAATGCAATTTAAATTAAGAGAATTAGAACTGGCAAACAGAGCACACTCCACTCCTTTAAACACAAGTTCAGGTTTTGATGTTACTAGATATATTAGGTTAGTACCCCCTTTTCAGAAAAAGAAGTAGATAAATACTTTCTTCATTTCGAGAAAATAGCTGAAAAACTTGAAATGGCCCAGAGAGCATTGGACTTTGTTATTACAAAGTGTACTTATTGGCAAAGCTCGTGAAGTCTACACTTCACTGTCAGTACAACAAAGCTCTGATTATGATGTGGTTAAGGGAGTACATCTTGAAAGCTTATGACTTGGTACCAGAGGCATATCGACAAAGGTTTAGGAATTGTAGAAAAGAAACTGGACAAACTCATGTCGAATTTGCAAGGGATAAAGAACAACTATTTGATAGGTGGTGCTCAGCCAAGAAAGTTGATCAAGGTTATGATAACCTCCGACAGCTCGTATTAATTGAAGAGTTCAAGAGGGTGCATCCATAGTGATGTATAAAACCTATCTTGACGAGCAGAAGAGGAAACTTTGGAAAATGCTGCTCGTATGGCTGATGATTATTCCTTGAATCACAAAATTTCATTTGGCAATAAGTCGTTCCTCTCAGCAGTTTTCTGGTAAAAAACCATTTCAATCTCATTCGAGTACTTCCAAATTTCACAACAGCACAACTGTTAGGAATCAAACATCTGATAAGACTGATCAGAAATCATTATCTCTTCCTACGTGCACTTATTGTAAAAATAAAGGGCACGTTTATTTCTGATTGCTTTCAAGTTGAAAAATAAGCAACAGAGCAAAGACAGAGCTTTTCCAAATGCTCTTATTTCTACGAGGTCAAGGTCACGGTCTTGTATTGAAAGCAATACATTTGTTGGGTCAAACAAACCCCAGTCTGATTCTATTTGGAGGCTTATGAACCATTCATGTCAGAAGGTTCTATATCACTTATTGGTGATTCTGCCAAACCTATCCCAATTAAAATATTAAGGGACACTGGAGCTTCTCAGAGTCTTTTATTATCAGGTACTTTGCCTTTGTCTGAGGAGTCTTCTTCAAGTGAAAGTGTTCTTGTTCAGGGAGTAGTAGTGCGGCTTTGTAAATGTTCCTCTTCATTGTGTATATTTGGCATCAGACTTAGTTTCTGGACCTGAGACTGTTGGGGCAGTGACTTCTTTACCCATAGAGGGTGTTCATTTATTACTAGGCAATGACCTAGCTGGAGATAAGGTTGTGGTTAATCCACTTGTAACTGACAAGCCTTGTTTGGATCAGAAAGTTGATCCTGTCGAAACTGAAACCCTGATTGTACCCTGCTTGTGCAGTTACTAGAGCTATGGCAAAAAGAGCTCTTGAGAGTGATGTTGAATCAGGATATTATTCCTTTAGCTGACACATGTATTGGGTCAGTCTTTTGATGAGGTCACTTTTCCTCAGGTATTGATCAATCAAATGGTATTGATCACAGTGATCCTCTTTTGGCAACTCATTCTCTTTGTTCTAATCAGGATGACAAACGACAATCCCTTGTCGTTGAACAGGAGCAAGATCCCGAGATATCTTGTTTGTGTCAGCGGCTATTAGTGAAACTGAAGCCACACAAGTTCCAGTGTGTTACTTTGTGAAAAATGGGGTCCTTATGAGGAAAATGGAGACCACCTGATGTACCCGCTGGTGACGAGTGGTCAGTGAGCTATCAAATTGTTGTTCCTAAGTCATATCGACAGGAAATTCTTAATTTAGCCCATGAAACTCCTTGGCTGGTCATTTAGGAGTCCGTAAGACTTATCACAATATCTTGAATCATTTTATTGGCCGAAACTCAAAAGTAATGTTTTTAAATACTCGCAGATCTTGTCACACTTGTCAAATGGTAGGAAAACCCAATCAGAAGATACCTAAGGCTCATCTGCAACCTATTCCTGCATTTGGATGAACCATTTAGTAGAATAATAGTAGACTGTGTTGGTCCTTTACCTAAAACCAAGTCAGGCAACCAATACTTGTTGACCATCATGTGTGCATCTACAAGATTTCCAGAGGCAATTCCTCTGAGAAATATAAAAACTAAAACTATTGTGAAAGCTTTGGTGAAGTTTTTTACACTTGTTGGCCTTCCCAAATATGTCCAGTCAGATCAAGGGTCAAATTTTATGTCTGGAATTTTCCAACAAGTTATGCATGAACTAGGCATCCAACAGTTTAAATCTTCTGCCTATCACCCTGAAAGTCAAGGTGCTTTGGAAAGATTTCATCAAACTTTGAAGAATATGATTCGATCATATTGCTTTGATACAGAAAAGGATTGGGATGAGGGTGTTCATTTGTTGTTGTTTGCTGTTAGGAATCAGTTCAAGAGTCGTTGGGTTTTAGTCCCTTTGAACTAGTTTTTGGTCATACTGTCCGTGGACCATTGAAATTATTGAAAGAGAAACTTCTTTCAAATGAAGATTCAAAGATTAATCTTCTTGATTATGTCTCTGATTTCAAATACAAGTTGTCCAAGGCCTGTGAAGTAGCAAGAACTAATCTTCACACTACCCAGTCAAAAATGAAATTAAGGTATGACAGAAATTCACAGGAAAGGAGTTTTAAACCTGGTGACAAAGTTCTGGCTCTCTTTCCCACACCTCAGAATCCTCTTCAGGCTAAATTTTATGGTCATTATACCGTTGAAAAGAAAGTAAATGACTTAAATTATATCATTAACACTCCTGGGAGACGGAAACAGAAACAACTTTGTCATATAAATATGTTAAAGGAATATTTTGACAGAGATAGCTCAGGTAATTATTCTGTTAGTTTAGTTGTACCTGTCCCACACAGTGAAGATATCAACGATGGAGTACAATCAGACTATAGTGACTCTGGTATAACCTATCTTCGGAATTCAGAAATATTGAACAACCTAGACCAGAAACTTTCACATCTACAACAACAGGAAAGAAATGAACTAAAACAGCTATTACATGAATATGAGCACTTGTTTCCTGATGTTCCAACACGAACAAGTAAAATTTATCATGACGTTGACATTGTAGATTCTGTGCCTGTGAAACAGCATCCTTATAGGATGAATCCTCTCAAACAGAACTATCTGAAGAAAGAAATTCAGTATTTACTGGAGAATGATTTCATAGAACCAAGTCAGAGTAACTGGAGTTCACCATGTATTCTTGTTCCCAAGCCAGATAATACATTCCGTATGTGTACTGACTATAGAAAAGTCAACAGTGTCACCAAAACTGATTCATTTCCAATCCCAAGAATGGACGATTGCATTGATAAAATTGGAAATGCGGAATATGTCACCAAGTTTGACCTTTTAAAAGGATTCTGGCAAATTCCACTGACGGAAAGGGCAAAAGAAATTTCAGCATTTGCAACTCCAGATGGACTTTATCAATATAAAGTCATGCCGTTTGGAATGAAAAATTCGCCTGCAACGTTTCAACGTCTGATGAACATGATAACATTTGGTCTTGATAATTGTGACGCTTATATCGATGACGTTATTATCTACAACACCTGGGAAGATCATTTGGAAACCATTCGAAAATTCTTCGATCGACTCAGTGATGCGAATCTGACAATTAATTTGAGCAAAAGTGAGTTTTGCACATTTGTGTCACATTTTTAGGACATATTGTGGAACAAGGTCAAGTTAAACCTATAGAAGCTAAGGTCAAAGCTATCTCTGAATTTCAAGTTCCAATTTGTAAAAAGCAACTGATGCGATTTCTAGGTATGGCTGGATATTATCGGAAATTTTGTTCCAATTTTTCCAAAATTGCTGAACCTTTGACAAGTTTATTGAGTAAGAAAACCAAATTTTATTGGTCTGACAAGTGTCAGGAATCTTTTGACAAGTTAAAGGCCATGCTTAAGAATGCGCCAGTTCTTTCTGCACCAAATTTTAGCCAATCATTTAAATTATCTGTTGATGCAAGTGATGTAGGGGTTGGTGGAGTATTGATTCAGGAAGACAAAAGTGGTGTGGATCACCCTGTGTGTTATTTTTCTAAAAAACTAAACAAGCACCAGAAACATTATTCCACAATTGAGAAGGAATGTTTGGCTTTGATATTGGCTTTACAGCATTTTGAAGTGTATGTTACCTCAGCTCTTTCTCCAATTATTGTGTACAGTGATCACAATCCAATTACTTTCATCAACAAAATGAAAGATAAAAATCGGAGATTGTTGAGATGGAGTTTGATATTGCAGGAATATAACATTGACATCAAACACATCAGGGGAAAAGACAATGTGATTGCAGATGCACTCTCACGTGCCTAGAAATGTAATATTACTTGATGTAATTAAGTCCAGTATCATAAAACATGTTCTTATGTAATTTTGGTTATTATAGTATTAGATATATATTCAAAAGAAAGCTTTATTATATAAATCTTTCTTTTTCTTTATGAGGGGAGGTGTTATGTATGATGTTTATATAATATTATAAATATTTTAGGAAATTATAAATGTTTCTTCACTTTAATATTTGCTTAAATCTTAATGTTATCAGGAAAAACATGTTTAACTAGTGTCCTTGAATTAGGTTGTTTTGATCAATATGTTTTCTCAATTTGAAGGTCAAGGTTGATTTTTGTTTACAAGTAAAAATTCCATTAAGATGACTCATATTCTAGAACATTCTGTCATGTGACCAATCTTTATATATACCATGTTTGGTGGACATTTATTCAGTTTTGACATTACCATCAGTCTTGTAAAGAGCTATTACAGTTGTGAAAATTCATTCCAAATTCTAAGAGAGGAATTATTTTAAATATTCATTGGATTATAACAGTGCTCACAAACTTTTGGATTTTGGATTTTTAATTGATGATTTTGGAATTTAAGTGAACTTATTCAGAGATTTTGGAATACTTCATTTTGACATCAGCACATCAAGATTTCTAGTACATCAGGACTTTGGAGACCATTAGCACATCATAACATTCAAGGACACAGCCGTGAATTCGGAACATTCTATATTTAGGACTTGTGATTAGAACAATCATTCTTATTGGATTATTAGGATTTCAAAACACATTACTGTAAGTGACTTTTTGATTTTTCATTTTAATTATCTAGTAATAAATTGCTTGTTGATTTTTTACTTGATTTGTTGGTTTCACTTTCTTTCTGTTACATTTTTCTTAGACCATAGAGTCGTAACAATATATATATATATATATATATATATATATATATATATATATATATATATATATATATATATATATACATACATAGAAAGCACAAGGACACTAGTTTAATGATATATGTACACACATGGAAAGCACAAGGACACTAGTTTAATGATATATGTACACACATGCAAAGGCGATTTTCACTAGTTTGAGAAAGTGTTATGTGGAAACTTAAATCACTAAATCACTGCTCCTCCAGCACCACACTCTCCTTTTTTAGTATTAGCTTAGGATATGAGAAATGTATCCAAGAACAGAACTCTAATACACCGAAGGTATACCATGTAATTAATTTTTTTTATACTAAGGAAGATAATTTATATAACAGTTAAAGTTCACCACATCTAAATTAATTTTTTTCACAAGACACACAAAATGCGTACACAGTATATAAAAGATAATTTTTTGGCTATTGTCCGTCATACTGATATAAAAGATAATTTTTTGGCTATTGTCCGTCATACTGATATAAAAGATAATTTTTTGGCTATTGTCCGTCATACTGATATAAAAGATAATTTTTTGGCTATTGTCCGTCATACTGATATAAAAGATAATTTTTTGGCTATTGTCCGTCATACTGATATAAAAGTTATTCGGGTTGGTGCGTCGTTACAATCAGAATTTCACCGTAGCTGAATTCACACTATACTGAGATTTCCTTCGTGATTCTCCTATTTACCGGAAGAAAAAAAAACATCCAAGAACTGCATAGATTTTAAGGTCGAAATACAATTGTCATGTATGTATCGTCTCGTCTGCATGCAAAATTCTCGAGAGATGGAGGGTTGCTCTGTACTTCATCAATCATGTGACGAGCTGTTTTATCTCCGGCAGAACTTGTTTTAATAAGGAGAGACGGAAGTTTCAAGATCGTATCTGTATTTAATTTATACGTGTAATTCTTCTCTCTGAGGCATCCCGTATGCACTCTGGGGCATCCCGTATGCACTCTGAGGCATCCCGTATGCACTCTGGGGCAAGTCTTTAGGTTCATTAATATTTGTTTCATCAGTTGAATTTAGATGTGGCTAATTACTTGATACAAATTCATCTTTAGATCCTGCTTCTGATGGCGAAATTATTTAGGTTTCAGAATTTTAGCTGATTTTCTTCTGACAGAAAAGTCGAAAACGTTGCAAACAAGAGAGTATAGTGTAAATCCACTGGTAATAAGACGAACGGATAATTTATCTCACACATTATATAAGTGTTACATGTATGCCACCGGGTATCAAACTGTGTGTTCTTCACATAGAGAAGGGTTTAGAGTGAACTGACCTAAGTGGGGGTAGCACATTAAGTATGCCACATTCATGTAGCCACAAAAAATCAAAATTTTCCAATTAAAAAAATAACAGATGTCAAGAGTGAAAGTGTACAGAATTCTTTCTTGTTTGTTCAGCATCACTTTTGCTATCATTTGCTCCAATCTTAAAGAAGTCACAATACACAATAATTTTTTTTGTTTGTTTTTGTTTGCTGTCGTAATGATCTTATACAGGTCAAGATATGGTGACTAAGATTCGTTTTGCTACTAATCAAATAGCAACTTCAGCAGCATTATTGTTCCCACCACCACCACCAACAACAACATGAAGACATTACACTGATACCGGCAACATCGAACTGACTGTTCTCCGATTCGTATTACAGCTTTCTTGATTTTAAAATCTTTTTCTACATATTAAGAGCCAAGTGCATGGATTTTGTTTTTCTCCGTAAATTTTATGCCTCAGATGTTGAATCGATTCAATTATCAAATAAATCAATCTTGAAATATTCTCTCTCTCTCTCTCTCTCTCTCTCTCTCTCTCTCTCTCTCTCTCTCTCTCTCTCTCTCTCTCTCTTACGAGTGTTTCTATCCAATCACCGACTGTTACCTAATAGTAAAGATACTGACACGTTGTCCCAATTGATTATGTATAGTAAATACTTTACGTTATTAAAGTGATTGTATTTGAGTAGTAAATAGTGAACAAAATGGTTTTCCCTTCCATTATGAAAATAGTATAAGTGCTCAACAGTTCCTGGTAGCATCGTATAAAACACAGGGGTGTTCTTTCTCACTTGTAATTTCCTTAACAGAACATGCAGGAAGTTTAATTTAAAAAAAAAAAATAATAATGAAAAAATTTAATAAGTAAATCGGAATGCCAGTACCTGCTATATGTATGCGTCTCTTAATGATGAATACAACAGTAGTCTAGCATAACACAAAGGTTCTGTTCAAACATATAACTATATTCCATATTCCGATGACTTGTCCTGAACTTTCTTGCCTCACGTTATGATGTGACTTGATTTGGGAGAGTGATAGTGACATGCTAATGCTTGCCAAGTTCAGGTGTGGGTCGACTTTCCCGAAATTAGCTGTATCCGGTCGCTGCCTTCATTGGTTTGAGATGGATCTATCTATTTCTTCGAATGGAAAATGTATAAAAATAAAAGTAAAATTAAATACCTTCAAAAATGAAGAAAAACAAAATGATCTGCTCTTTGCAAGATATCCCATAACATTAATTAATGGCTCATCCTAACACACCTACAGATGTAACACGCTTTGTAATTGGTCGAACGTCAAAATTTGCGGCAGTATCCAGTCCTCAAATACAAGACTGTTATCCCCTAATCTAACACACCTGCTTTTTGACTGGTCGATCATAAAAATTTGTGGCAGTAAAATCTACCTTTTATTGTCAGAAATTTGACACTATTGTGACGTCCCGACTCTCCCTGTGACATAAGCAAAAATAAAAAACATTTTTTCCCCCGCTTTTCGACATAATTTGTAAGTGTGTGTTCAAACGGGGATTACAGTCTTGAGTTTGAGGATCTGAGGGCGTAAATGGTGTTTTACTATCAGGAATCTCCATTTTCCCCGTAAAACAAAGCATACCACTATTAACGTTATCAGATCCTTAAATACACGACTGTTGTCCCCTAGTTACTAGAAAGGTGTGCACAGATTTTAGAACGAAACAATGTACCGAATATGATGGTGAATTTGATACTCCAGTAAATCAGAAGTTTAAAAATAAATAAATACATAAATAAATACATGTAATCTTGAGGCATAATGTCTTAACACAAACATTTCAGCCAATTCAATTCCTCGCGGAAAATTGAATATAAAACAATGTTTAAGCCCTGCCTGCATGCCAGATATGGGGTTTGAAGACAGTTTAAGGTAGTAGAACACCCTAATTATATTCAAGAGGGCGCATTAGGTGTTATCTAAATCCCCAAGCCAGCAGGATGAAGGGAGGGGGGGATTAAAAAGAATAAAATCTGATAAAGAAAAACAATTAATGGTGCATAGAATATCATACTAAGACCTACAGTCGAAGAATACATTGTATTGGTCTCTATAATTAATGTCTCACAAAGTATGATTGTATTGGTCTCTATAATTAATGTCTCACACGGTATGATTGTATTGGTCTCTATAATTAATGTCTCACACGGTATGATTTGCTGTAAAATAAAAGTTCAACGTCTCCTCTGTGTGAGAATCGAAAAACGTGATAGTATGTATCAGGAAACATAGACTGTGCTTTCTTATTTCAGATACTTCACTGAGTAGACAGAAAATAATTTAATGTGTGTGTGTGTGTGTGATTAACCGACCTTCCTTTGAATTGAAAATTGTAATACCCACACACTTTGTGAAGAAATATGAACAACCCATATATATTTGTAGTTCTGGTGAAGTGATGTTGATAAGAAATAATTTCTTATCATAGACAGTAATTAGTCGAGGAACAGAGTAATAATTATAACCTGATGTGTTGCGTGACCAGAAGATCCGGGATGACCAGAAGTACGGATTACGAATTTTTCCACATTCTATTTTTTCTTTTTCTTTTTTGTTTAATTTGTATAGCAAGTTTGGAAACACGAACAGATTCAAGACAATCTTTTTGAAGGAGCATTTGTTTTAAAATTTTTGCATAAGTTCTTGACAATTAGTTCGGATTAATCAGCAGATCTCTCCAAATGCTTTCGTTATTGGTAATAAAATCCAAAATCATCCAAGAGTTGACAGCAACCTTTCTCTATTAGGGGATAAATAAGAACTTGATGATGTGGTGGTATTACGGTCGGAGAATGCGTCTTAGAACAAGTAAAATGGATATTTGCAGCAGTAGAACAAATATTGACATCTCAAAATCTTTCTCCAAATGATTGATATGCCAATTCTAACACATTATACTAAATTGTGGTAAAAAGATCTTATAGGCAGTAAACAACTACCTCCACAAAACTTGCCGTTGGTAAACAGATCTTATAGACAGTAAATAATTACCTCCACATACTTGCCGTTGGTAAACATATCTTACAGGCAGTAAACAATTACCTCCACATACTTGCCGTTGGTAAACGGATCTTATAGGCAGTAAACAATTACCTCCACAAACTTGCCGTTGGCAAACGGATCTTAAAGGCAGTAAACAATTACCCCCACAAACTTGCCGTTGGTAGACAGATCTTAGAGGCAGTAAACAATTACCTCCACAAACTTGCCGTTGGTAAACGGATCTTAAAGGCAGTGAACAATTACTTCCACAAACTTGCCGTTGGTAAACAGATCTTACAGGCAGTAAACAATTACTTCCACAAACTTGCCGTTGGTAGACAGATCTTACAGGCAGTAAACAATTACCTCCACAAACTTGCCGTTGGTAAACAGATCTTACAGGCAGTAAACAATTACTTCCACAAACTTGCCGTTGGTAAACAGATCTTACAGGCAGTGAACAATTACCTCCACAAACTTGCCGTTGGTAAACAGATCTTACAGGCAGTAAACAATTACTTCCACAAACTTGCCGTTGGTAGACAGATCTTACAGGCAGTAAACAATTACCTCCACAAACTTGCCGTTGGTAAACAGATCTTACAAGCAGTGAACAATTACCTCCACAAACTTGCCGTTGGTAAACAGATCTTACAGGCAGTGAACAATTACCCCCACAAACTTGCCGTTGGTAAACAGATCTTACAGGCAGTAAACAATTACCTCCACATACTTGCCGTTGGTAAACAGATCTTACTGGCAGTAAACAATTACCCCAACAAACTTGCCGTTGGTAAACAGATCTGACAAGCAGTATACAAAATCTAAAGTAAGAGTTTTCATAGTATTTCGTGACTATATATACGTGCAAATGCCGACTTCCACCTCCAAACTGTGTGACTGAAAAACATTTTTAGAAATAATTTCATGAATATATACCTGGTCTAAGATATTTATAAAATCATTTTGCTAAGGTACAATGTAATTTAAAATGCATACAAATATACAGATATGTGTTTGGATCTGAACCTTGGAAGTGGAGCTCGGCATTTCCAAACCATACAGGTCACTGTTTCTGTTAGGTGAAAGGAACTTGTATCTATTGGCTACCATTCAAGATAGCATTTATTAAATTACAATTTTATCTAAAAATATGTTCAAATACCCTCTCCTTTTCCTCCTGAATCAAATATTAATTTAATCAAAATTAACAGAAAAGAAATCAAAGTGAAACTTTCATGACATCTTTTGGGTGAATTTATTAGCTATTTTTAGGGAAGGAACATATCAAGTGTCTCAGCGGTTGATTAACTTTTGGAGATTTGTAAGGATAAAATAGTAGAAAAAGTAATAACGATTAACTTTCAAGGGACAATAGTTTAGAAATGACAAATTTCCCCTCTTACTCTTCTATCTAATGCATTCCTTTTTCTCTCCTAAAATTGAAATAGATTCGTCTGGTACTGGAACCCGCCATTTTCTAACAATAAACAGCTCAAATGTCTTGTTTGGAATTCCTGACCAGTAATCAATGAAGCTAATCGTGGCCACGGCGCTGGGTCATTTTGGCGGAGAACAAAGACCAATTTGAAACACAAAAAGAAAAGATTGACACTACTACAGCCTCCACATGCAGCAAAAAACAAACTTGACCCGTGTCTCCAGGGACAATCTTCTTTAGCCATGTACGATGCACAGGTATGGATTAATTCACATGTGCGATGCACATGTATTGCTTAATTCAAATGTACGATGCACAGGTATGGCTTAATTCACATGTGCGACGCACATGTATTGCTTAATTCAAATGTACGACGCACAGGTATGGCTTAATTCACATGTGCGATGCACATGTATTGCTTAATTCAAATGTACGATGCACAGGTATGGCTTAATTCACATGCACGATGCACATGTATTGCTTAATTCAAATGTACGATGCACAGGTATGGCTTAATTCACATGCACGATGCACAGGTATTGCTTAATTCAAATGTACGATGTACAGATATGGCTTAATTCACATGCACGATGCACAGGTATTGCTTAATTCAAATGTACGATGCACAGGTATGGCTTAATTCACATGCACGATGCACAGGTAATGCTTAATTCAAATGTACGATGTACAGGTATGGCTTAATTCACATGCACGATGCACAGGTATTGATTAATTCAAATGTACGATGCACAGGTATGGCTTAATTCACATGCACGATGCACATGTATTGATTAATTCAAATGTACGATGCACAGGTATTGATTAATTCACATGCACGATGCACAGGTATTGATTAATTAAAATGCACGATGCACAGGTATGGCTTAATTCACATGCACGATGCACAGGTATTGATTAATTCAAATGTACGGTGCACAGGTCTTGATTAATTCAAATGCACGATGCACAGGTATTGATTAATTCAAATGTACGATGCACAGGTATTGCTTAATTCAAATGTACGATGCACAGGTATTGATTAATTCAAATGTACGATGCACAGGTATTGATTAATTCAAATGCACGATGCACAGGTATGGCTTAATTCACATGCACGATGCATATGTATTGCTTAATTCAAATGTACGATGCAAAGGTATTAATTAATTCAAATGCACGATGCACAGGTATTGATTGATTCAAATGTATGATGCACAGGTATGGCTTAATTCACATGCACGATGCACAGGTATTGATTAATTCAAATGTACGGTGCACAGGTCTTGATTAATTCAAATGCACGATGCACATGTATTACTTAATTCAAATGTACGATGCACAGGTATTGATTAATTCAAATGCGCGATGCACAGGTATGGCTTAATTCAAATGTACGATGCACAGGCATTGATTAATTCAAATGTACGATTTGAGAAAAACGCTTTGCCCTATAATTAGCATAGGTATTTATTTTAAATCGGCATTTATCTCCCTGAGAAAAATTCATGGTTATTGGCAGAATACGTTTAACTAAGTTGTGAAAAATTTCATCACAATGGAACGTGTTAACTATAATTATTTGAAATTTTACATGTATAGCCCAAAGTGTCTACGTGATCCACTCGTTTGTACAAACTCTTTTTCGGGAACCAAACAATACTTGCAACAAAGTCACTTTTTGACAAAAATACTCAATACCCTTTATTGTTTCTGTTACAGTCATTTCGTAGTTGCTGATTTTCTATAATACTATAGTTTTTGTCTTTAACTTTCTACATTTGTTGTATAATGACGAGTTTTTCGCAGAAACTAAACACTTATGTATGTATGTATCTTCGCAGTATAAATATGTTTAGTTGTATGCTATCCTGCTATCAAATAGATTATTGAACTGTCATTCAATTATGTACGTACTGCAATATCTATACTGTCACAGAGAGAGAGAGAGAGAGAGAGAGAGAGAGAGAGAGAGAGAGAGAGAGAGAGAGAGAGGGAGGAGAGAACCAATTCGAATAGAAATACATAAGTATGCTGAATCTACTTTGTCACACAGAGTTACAGCGGGAAAACAGAGGGAAAAGTTGAAATAATCTCTCTCTCTCTCTCTCTCTCTCTCTCTCTCTCTCTCTCTCTCTCTATATATATATATATATATATATATATATATATATATATATATATATATATATATATATATTCTGGTGGTGGTCTATCATTGCTTGCTTTTCTTTATTTTGTATTTACTATCTTGTTATGCGAATGATCAATTAGCGTTTAAGCAATAAGAATGTTCATGTACGCTAGGATGTTCATGTACGCTAGGATGTTCATGTAGATATTGACACCTATCTGGATGATCAGACTAGGCAGCGGTTAATTGGAATGTTTGTTATGGAATAGATGATTGACATATGGCGCGCCCAGTCGCGAGGTCAATTCCAGAACATAAGAGGACATAACTTTTATTAAATGAAATTCGCCTCAGGTCACACGTAGGTAGCATATGAAAGCATAATATTTACAGTTATATAATGGATATGGGTGACAAACATAGGGTACATATGCTTGGATTTCAGATAAAATATTCGGGGTTAAAAACCAGCCTTGTTTGTTTAAATTGTTGTAGAGATAAATTTAGATACATGGTTATGTTGCAAGCATTAAGTCTGAAAAGACCAGTTAAAATAACATCAGAGTAACGAATCCCCTTAAAATTTAGATCTACTTGTAATAGATAAATCTGAGAGGCATCAACAAAGGTTCATGTTCTGGTGAAATCTGGGTTCACTTGTTTTTACTAACCTGTCAGAAAAAGCGTAGCATTTTGTGTTAGGGAGCGTTATCGTAAGAAACAATATTTTCCGAATCATGTTTCTCAGTTTTATAATTCTGAAAGCTGTAATCTGATTGGAAAATCGAAAGGTCAACAGACCTCGTATCAGTGTCCGTCAGATCTCCCTTATGTCAGAGATTTCGATATTAATCAAATTGTGATGGTAATCTAATAGACCTGTAGGGGGATATAAAGTTAAGGCGGTAGAATGTTAGCGAAATAGATACATTAATATATTCGTAGATGAGTTGACTAGGGGTGAGGAGCATGTACTCCCTAAAGTGTAATTTAAACCAAATTTAATTTGATCGATAATATTTAAGAATTTCTATTTTTTCACTGTCTTTCTATTTGTCACTGTCTTATCATTTTCGTGCTTCAGCTGAATTTAAGTTTCTACAGAATTAAAATGTGCACTAATTTCGAGCATCTTTCTTTTTGTCACCACTATTTAATAAATTGTACAAATCTTTGAGCCGTTTATGTTGAAGAATTCGTAAAGTATTCAGCGTCTTGATATTCTATTTTCTTACAGCGTCTCGATATTCTATTTTCTTACAGGGTCTCGATATTCTATTTTCTTTCAGCGTCTTGATATTCTATTTTCTTTCAGCGTCTCGATATTCTATTTTCTTTCAGCGTCTCGATATTCTATTTTTTTTTTACAGCTTCTTGATATTCTATATTCTTTCAGCGTCTCGATATTCTATTTTCTTTCAGCGTCTCGATATTCTTTTTTTTAAAGCGTCCTGATATTCTATTTTTTACAGCGTCTTGATATTCTATTTTCTTACAGCGTCTCGATATTCCATTTTCTTACAAAGAAGCTCAAGGTTCTCTTACAATCTTTGCTACATTTGAATAAATTAGTTTTACTTATCAGGTAGGAATCATATTGTGAATTTGGCGTGGTTTGAGTTTTATTGTAAGTAATGTAACTCTTTCCTTGCATTGTTATATGTTCTAATTTGTGGATTGTCCTGTATATATATGTAGACCATGACTTTTCACACTTGCACTCCTCGTGTTGTCCTAGTCACGGCTATTGGTTACACGGTCTGGTAGTTCATCAGGTATAAGGTTCGAGGCAGAGGTTATAAAGTAGTAAGGTTTCCGGTGTCACTACTTGACCCAAATTCAGGTGTGGTTTGCTCTGGGCTGTGTTCGGGCTGTGCTCTGACCATAAAGTTTCGCTTCGATCATTGGTTGACCGTTTTGGCGATTTGTTCGTGGTCATGTGACGTAATTATTCTGTTCAAAGTTTAATCGGTTCGGTTCAATCAGGCCTTACCCTCGGTTATGAAAACGTGGCAAGATGGTGAATAGGTGATCATCTCTGAACACTTGCATAGTGCAAACCGTCCAAATGAAATTTAAGCATTAAAAAATAATAAAGTTTATAAAAAAAATATTCTTTTCTTTCAAGAAGTAAAACATCGAGAGTTTTAAAAAAGAAATACATTTTGTGAAAATTTACCACCTCACTGGTTCAACCAAAGCTGTTTTCGCGCGTAAACACGAACATAGTTTGGGACATGAAATCTTGGTAAAAACAGGCTCGTTTGGTAAGACCACCAAAAGGCGCCTCAGCACTAGCCAATGAAAGGTTTCTTGTTATCAATAAAGGCTTTTGCCGCTCCTTGGTCTGAAAGTTGGATGCAGAATCTGCATGAAATGTTGTGTCGAATCCAGGGCCAGAGTCCAGACACAAAACAGAATATATATATATATATATATATATATATATATATATATATAATATATATATATATATATATATATATATATATATATATATATATATATATTATAAGAAAAGAGTTCAGTTCAAAATCTCAACACACTGTGATCATTCCATAACATTCACTTTTATTGTTTCACTACAAAAGACAAGCTTTGTGAAGTTAAAATCACACATGCCTTCTTTTCACAAAACACACAATGCATAATAACATGCAATAACTTAATTTTTTGGCAAATACTCCCTCGTTTGGGCCCTGAGTTAGCACCATGTAATGATTAGAATTTATCTCTTTCAGGATTACTCCATTTGCTGAAACTCTCCCAATTACCTGGGACTAAAATGCCAGTAAGTTGGAAACTCTCTACCTAGCCCACCAGATATCACCCGTTTGCTATTATTATACAAAACGAAGTTCCCAGTGCACTGTAAGATCATGTGGTAGATTTATTGGCCAAACGAATAAACTACTAGAAGCTCGTAAGCGGAATGTTAAGGAATATTGGCAGCTTTTGAGCGGATGTGTTACTAAACAAATACAAGCTATATTAATAAATGCATTTGAAGCTTTTTAAAGTGCGTCAGTATGTCTGATGGTCCACTTTTTTAGTAGTGCAGATGAAGAAATATATTTCTATAATGATTATCTACAAGGTGATTTACACATTTATTTGATTAATTATATATCGTTTTTTATATAGGAGAAATAAAAAGAGCATTTTAAGAGTTAAAGAATGATAAAAGCGGTCACCCTAATTATCTATTTAATGAATTTTTGGTATATGGCAAGAATGTTCTCCAGCCATGTCTACTCTATATTTTTAATGTTATTTTTAATACTGGTTGCTTCCCAGACATTTGGTCTGAGGATATTTTTATACCTGCATATAAGAAAGGTTCTGTAAATAACGTAGAAAATTACGGAGGTATCACTCTTCTGAGTGTCATGGGTAAATTGTTTACTAGGTATTTAAATAATACACTTGTTAATTGGGCGGATGATCATCAGGTATTTGTCGAAACTCAGGCTAGTTTTTAGGAAAATATGTCATCAACTGATAACACTTTGACATTACGTGGATTGATAACTCATTATATTAATTCAGGTAAAAAAAATTGGTTTGCGCTTTTGTTGATTTTGCTGAAGCATTTGATTATATTATAGAGGATTTGTATGGTATAAATTATTTAAGTTATAAATAAGGGGTAAAATATTTAATATCGAACATTCGATGTATGAAAATGTCAAAATCTAAGTGAGATTCAATAATACCATGTCGGAACATTTGTATGTGTAACTGGCGTACGTCAGGGAGAGTACTTGTCACCCTTTTTATTTTCCATGTTTATTAATAACATTAAAGAAGAATTTGTTAACAGTGGTGCTCAAGGTGCTGATATGCTACAACTGTTTATGATTTTATTTGCAGATCATCTAGTTATATGTTTTGAGTCGAAACAGGGTCAGCACAAGAGCCTAAGCGCTCTGAGTACATACTGGGAGTATGTGGCACCTTAAAGTTAATACAAACAAAACAAAAATGATGGTTTTCCATAAGAAAGGTAGAATGGCAGATGCTAATTTATTTTTTCTATATCGGTTTAGAGTAAGAGGTTGTTAATAAATTTGTATTTCTTGGAATTGTTCTTACAACAAGGGGTTCTTTCACACTTGCTAAACAAACTTTAGGTGCAAAGGCATCAAAGGCATTATTTGCAATGGATAAATGTCTACACAAGTTTGGAAATGCGCCCCCAAAGGTAAAATGTGACATTTTTGACACACTAATTCACCAATTCACAGTTATGTATCAGATATTTGGGGATTTATTGAAGTAAAAAAAAAAGTTGTTGAACGGTTGCACATTTTTGTACAAACGTTTTTGGAATTTAAACAATCGACTCAGAATGATTTTTTATATGCTGAATTCGGGTGGACAGATCAATAGATATTACTACATTCTGAAATACTGGACTAAGCTTATCTCCTCATATATATATATATATATATATATATATATATATATATATATATATATATATATATATATATATATATATATATATATATATAATCCTTACTGACAAATAAGGCCGTCCTGGAAAGAAAAATTGGGCATTCTTGGTATTGATATAAAGGAATTTGTTTGTTCATTAGATTATGACCATTATGGTGTGATCGTCTGTGTGTATTTTGGCGACAGTGCACAGTGAGTAATATGGCATTCATGCGTGAACGGAAGTGAAATCTGTGACCCATGGCACGTTGTTTTCTTTACAGTTTAGCCTCTCAACAAAAAAAGTACCACTTAGCCTATGGTAAGAACTTCACCATGAGTTCATCTTTGAAGATACTTTAGATTAACATAGGATTTATTAGGATTTGGACACACTGGAAAGTTCAGTACTGACAAACAAACGTAGGGACTATATGAGGAAAATAAATGTGATCCTGTCAGTGTGTTAACCTTAAAACTTTAAATTGGAATGACATGTTATTAATTTAGATAGAGCTATGAAATTTTGACATTTGATGTATACTGACATTAAAAAAAGAACCGTATAATTAAAAATTAAAATGTTTACATTTTTCTTTAAAATTTAAATTAAACAAAATTACAAATTTAAATTTGTAAATATATTCACATTTATAGTGTCTGTGGGGTTAATGCTCATTATTATCATCATGAATGTATTACTACACCATATAAAAGTTCAATGGTGGATAATTTTCAAATTCTGTCAGAGAAAATATCTTTGAAAGTCAGAATGAGGCATTTTTTTTAAACACATGAAGACATCTTTCTAGTTGATACTATGCCTTAAGGTCATTTACACTATTTATTATGGGTCCAAGCATTTAATTTATATGTTTTAGATGGGGTGGTTATTTGAGTAATACATACCCGCTTGTATGACTTTGAGAAATTGTTTATAAACATAGTTACATGGTACTAAACTAGAGGATGGAAATAAACAACTCCATAGTAAGAGCCTACTCAGGCTGTCTACTAAGCCATCTTAAACTGTCAGAGAATGAAAAACGTGGCGAGACATATAAGTCAAAGGGATACGATGTACTTTCCCTGGTCTTATTTACTTGGATGTAGGAAAACAGCAAAATGAAGTAAGTGTAACACAAAATGCATTCCTTTTTATTGGTTATTTTGGTTGAGACATTGATTGACAGAGTGCGACATTGTAGCATAAGCTGATATCACACTCTTATGAACTATTCTCCTTAAAGTCTTATTAATTATTAATAGTAATTGTTAACATACGCTCTAAAAATTACACCAGAAAGATTCAAACAGATCATTTGAATTAACTTTGTACAACTGACACTCTAAAAATTACACCAGAAATGTTCAAACAGATCATTTGAAATAACTTTGTACAACTGACACTCTAAAAATTACACCAGAAATGTTCAAACAGATCATTTGAAATAACTTTGTACAACTGACACTCTAAAAATTACACCAGAAATGTTCAAACAGATCATTTAAAATAACTTTGTACAACTGACACTCTAAAAATTACACCAGAAATGTTCAAACAGATAATTTGAAATAACTTTGTACAACTGACACTCTAAAAATTACACCAGAAAGATTCAAACAGATCATTTGAAATAACTTTGTACAATTGATCTTAACATGGCTACATGTACCACATGAGCAAATGTCCATTTTTTTAAAAGAATGTTTGGGATCAGAATTTCACATTCAGCGCATTCTATAGGATCTAATTGCACTTCTATAAGATCTAATTGTACTTCTATAGGATCTAATTGTACTTATAGATGATCTAATTGTACTTCTATAGGATCTAATTGTACTTCTATAGGATCTAATTGTACTTATAGATGATCTAATTGTACTTCTATAGGATCTAATTGTACTTATAGATGATCTAATTGTACTTCCATAGGATCTAATTGTACTTATAGATGATCTAATTGTACTTCTATAGGATCTAATTGTACTTCTATATGATCTAATTGTACTTCTATAGGATCTAATTGTACTTCTATAGGATCTAATTGTACTTATAGATGATCTAATTGTACTTCTATAGGATCTAATTGTACTTATAGATGATCTGATTGTACTTCTATAGGATCTAATTGTACTTATAGATGATCTAATTGTACTTCTGTAGGATCTAATTGTACTTCTATAGGATCTAATTGTACTTCTATAGGATCTAATTGTACTTATAGATGATCTAATTGTACTTCTATATGATCTAATTGTACTTCTATAGGATCTAATTGTACTTCTATAGGATCTAAATGTACTTCTATAGGATCTAATTGTACTTCTATAGGATCTAATTGTACTTATAGATGATCTATAAGGCGCATGTTTGGCTGCATGCACTTGAAATATTGCAAAATAGTATTTCTATCATGAATTAGCTTTCGTCTGGGAATATATTTTAATTTAGTACTTTGACAGAGCGCGGCATTGTAGCTGATATCACATTCTAATGAACCATTCTACTTATTAATTGTTAACCGACACTTTTAAAATACACCAGAATGTTCAAATAGATCGTTTGAATTAGCTCTGTACAATTGATCTAAATAGATACATGGTATATATAAAACATATGCAAATATCCATCCTTGTTTACATATTTTGAGGATCAGAATTTCACATTTAGTTAATGATATAGGATCTATTGGTAGCTATAGTTGATCTGTCAGGTACATAATTGGCTGTATGCACTTGAAATATTCGAAAAACGTTATTTCCACCATGAATTAGCTTACTTATGATAATATCTTTTAGTTTAGTACTTTGACCTTAACTTCCTTTTATACTGGTATGTACTAATTGTTGCACAAATGATCGAACCTCACCGTCCCAACATAGACTTAACTTTATATTAGGTAGTGTACCTTATTAGTTATTTAGGCTGTAAATGACTGAATATGCTCTGATAAACATACTTCTAGAAACCTCATATATTTTTGGGATGAATACTCACTTTAATACATGTCCATTGCTTCACATTTCCGAGTGTCACTATGTCAAGTTTCATGTTTTTTTCCCCTGTGCTTGCGCACTTAATGTCATTTTGAAATCTACATATCTAGCACATTTTCACTTCATTTATCTACATCTTACTGATCTATGAGATTAAAAAGAACATGTTATCTCTTTTCAGGTCTCGTCTAGTATCTGGAACGAGATGGAAGAGTTGGATTAACTTATATACTTTCCAGCAATCAGGTGGGGATACCAAGGCCTTATTAGGACATGTCCAATGTACCCGGCAAAAGTCACCAGGATTAGTTCATACTACCACACTGGTATATTGTACCCCGAAGACATAGCTTGCGTCTTCATGAGAGAGATCAACACCACTGTTCAGTGATGCATAGCCTCCCTGTAGCTGTATTTTCCTTTTACAGGGTCACCTTTTATTAAAGCATTAAAACGCTTTGAATTTTATCTATAAAACATGGCACTGGTCCCATCACTATGGACAAGTTGAGGGTATCTATGCTAACAACTGGCTGAGTAGCTGACACAAAAAATCTGGAGCAGAGCACTTGTCATTATTTCTTTAGTGTGCACACCTATATACATTTGAACAGGTATTTTGCAATTTGATGCAAAAATCAGTGTAAAATATCGTGTTTCACTAACCCTGGACAAAATTTTACGAGTTGCACAGACCCCAGCTATCTCTTGTCTTAAATATCATTCACTGGTCATTTGGCAGTTTCATGCTTTAAATTGGTAAAAAAATTTGATTGTTTTGGTAAAATTTAAATTTGTATTCAAATACTATTAAAATTAAATTTATCAATGTTATCCAATTTCAAACATATTTTCAGATAAAAAATTATCTTGTATTATAATTGGGCTTTTACTGCGCTGACAAATTCCTATAATTAAGTAAGTATAGCAAATTTAGTTTTTGAGTCTCAAAAGCATTTGGTCCAAAAATTTTACCTTGCTGAACACCAACACCATACATGGCACATTAAAACATATTAAAACAATTCTGGCTATATAGTGTCAATAAAAAGCTAGGTAACATAAATGTGCAAAGCAAAATATTTGACAAAATTCCTATGAAGACAAATCTCTCCAAGCAAAAGTAAATATACACCACGAGACAAAAGATAAAACGTACAGATGCTGTAACCCCCCCCCCCAAAAAAAAAGGCATACAAACAAAGACAAAGGCATAAAAAAGTAAAAAATAAAGGCATACAAAGTACAATACTTAAAATAAAAAGTGTTCATATTTCTATGTAAACCACACTCTTTAAAAAAATTCCCAGACCTCACTTGTAACATCCAGGAGTGCATCCCACGAAAAACAGGTTGCCTCAATTAACTACATCTTACAGTGTTAAGGAGGGTGCATCAGTTCTATTCTACACCCCGAGACCGCAAAGGGGGGGGGGGGGGTGCAAAATGAATGGAAAGAAATGAAATCTGACAAAGCAAAAATATAATTCATAGGATATCACGCAAAGACACCACCACCATCAAAGCATACATTCTATTCGTCTCAATAATTACCGTCTAAAACGACACGGCTAGTCATACAATAATAAAAAATATTTATCCTCTAAGTTACAATCGAAAACTTAGCATTATCTGTCAGGAAATATAGGCTTTGCCGTCTTATTTCCGATACGTCATTGGGTGACAGGAAATGACTCAAAGAGTCTCTGTGTGTGACTAACCAACCTATCGATTGAAAATTGCAATACCAACACACCTGATGAAGAAATGTAGGCAAACCCGTTATATTTATAATTCTGGTCAGGTGATGTTGATAAGAAATAAATTCTTAATATAGACTATAATTACTCGAGGGGCGGTGTTATAATTATAACTTGAAGTGTTGTTAGACCGGAAGATCCAGGATGACAAGAAGTACAGATTATACAGATTTTTCTGTATTTCAATTTTGTTAAACTATTTTTGTTTTAACAATAAATATGCAAACACGGACAGATTTTTACAATTCTTTTTAAAGGAATTTCAAGAGTATCTTTGCAGTTTTTTCTACAAATAGACCAGATTTATTTTCAGATCGCAAAACATTCTGGGGTTATTGGTAAATGAAATCCAAATACACACAAGCGTTGACAACAACCTTCTACTAATTGATAAATGAAAACTTGAAGACGTTAATAATGGTATTACAGTAGGAGAATGAGTCACAATGAAAACTTGAAGACGTTAATAGTAGTATTACAGTCGGAGAATGAGTCTCAGAGCAAGTTAAATGGATATTTGCAACAAAAGAATAAATACTAACATACTAATGCCTTACTTCAAACGATTGTTATGCCAGTTCTAACACATTAATCACAATTATGTCTTAAAATTATAGAACATGCAAGCCGTACAGAGCGTCATTATGTTGCAACAGCATAACCATTTCCAACAGTTTGTTGTTGATTTTACCTCCACAAACTTACTGTTGTTAAACAGATCGTACCGACAGTTAACAATTATTTCACAAACTTACTGTTGGTAAACAAATCGTACAGACAGTGAACACACAAAAAAAGAGCTCTCATATTATTTTGTGACGGTACGTGCAAATGCCGACTTCCACCTCTAACGTTTGGGACTAAAAAACATTTTTATATTATCTTAAGCACAAAGTACATGAATAACATATATAATTTCATAAATTAAAATATTTCAATACTTGACATTTTGATAAAGTCGAAGCAACTACTGAAAGGATATTTGCAGAATTTACATCTCCAAACTCAGTAATTAAAATATTTTAGATACAACCTTATGCTACAATGTACATTAACTATATGAAGAACTTAATAAATTATGCACATTCTAAAATATTTATAAAATCATTTTGGTAAGGTACAATAAAATTACAATGTATACAAACACATATATATGTATTTGGACCTGAAACTAGGAAAGTTGAGGCATTCCGCCTTTCCAAACCATACAGGTCGCTGTTTTGTGCATTGTGAATGTAACTTGTATCTTTTGGCTACCACTAAAGATAGCACTAATCAAACTATCACATTTTATCTAAACACATGTTCAAATAACCCCTCCTCTTCCTCCAGCATCAGACATTAAAAAAATTGGATAAAATTTAACAGAAAAGAAATAAAAGTGAAACTTTCATTGCATCTTTTAGGTGAATTCATTTGTTGTTTTTTTTTTTTTAGGGAAAGGACAAATCAGATATTTCATCAGTTGGCTTGCTTCTGGATATTTGTATGGATACAATAATTGAAAGAATAAGAAATAATAACTTTCAAGGAAAAATAATTTAAAAATTATGAACTGCTGCTCCTATTATTCTTATCAAATGCATTCCTGAAATTTAATTTATAGATATGCTTTTCCCTCCTTAAATTCAAATAGACTCGTATGTTACTAGAACCCGTTGTTATCTAACTATCAACAGCTCAAATGTCTCATTTGGAATTCATGACCAATGGTCATTGAAGCAAGTCGGGGCCGCAGTCCTGGATAATTTTGTAGCGGAGACCAAATTTGTAACACATAAAGAAAAATTGGACGGACAACATCCAGATGCAGTAAAAACAAGCCGGATATGTGTCTCTAGGGGCCGTTTTCTTCCACAATGAATGCCAATGCGTGAGAACTAAGTAACGAAAGCACGACTTGGATACACCGGTATTATTTAATTGACCATTCAGATTTGAAAAGAATGACCCCCCCCCCACCATAATTAAAATATCTATTTGAAATCGTCGTTTCTCTGCCTGAAATAAAAAAAAAATCATGGTTATTGACTGAATACATTTAAGTAAGCTGTAAAAGTTTCATGACAAATGAACGAGTTATAATGATTTGAAATTGTACCTATCATATTGCCCAAAGTGTCTACATGACACAGTTGGTAGAACACACTCTTGTTTAGGCACCAAACAATACATGTAACTATGTAGTAATATTTTTTTATTTTTTGGCCAAAAACCGCAAAACATCTTTATACTTTTTTCACAGTCATTTCATTGTAGCTGATGTACTATAAGATTTTTTTCCCTTTAAATTTCTACATTTCCTCATAGAAACTAACATTCATATATATATATATATATATATATATATATATATATATATATATATATATATATATATATATATATATATATATATACGTACTTTACAAATATGCTTAAAATTCATTGAATTATTGTCTATGTTGTCTATGGAAAACTAAACTGTCATAACGAACATTACAACTAACTCAAATATGCTACAATTCAATGAATTATTGTCTTTGGAAAACTAGATTGTCATAACAAACATTACAACTAACTCAAATATGCTACAATTCAATGAATTATTGTCTTGGAAATCTAGATTGTCATAACGAACATTACAACTAACTCAAATATGCTACAATTCAATGAATTATTGTCTATGGAAAACTAGATTGTCATAACGAACATTACAACTAACTCAAATATGCTACAATTCAATGAATTATTGTCTATGGAAATCTAGATTGTCATAACGAACATTACAACTAACTCAAATATGCTACAATTCAATGAATTATTGTCTTGGAAAACTAAACTGTCATAACAAGATCCTCAATAGCCATGCTTTGAAAGCTTTCATATTAAGAAATAATTTCTTACACCTTTCTTGACTGAAATTTAAATGACCTTTTCTTTAAAGCAGGGCCGGATTAAGACCTTTAGAGGCCATAAGCACTGAAAAGATTATGGTGCACCCTATATGTAATTCAAAATAAAAAAATACTAAACCGTAATTTCTCATTTTTTTTTTTAAATGTGTGCCCCTGCTTTGCTGGTGCCCTAAGCACGTGCTTAGTCTGCCTATTGGGTAATCCGGCACTGCTCAAAAGTTACCTACATTGTTAGAACTGATCAAAAACCAGATATAGTATTAGTTGAAACATTAAGCACCAATACTCTTCTGGCATTTTGATGCTTTTCTTTGTGGTATCTTCTCCCAGTTGTGGAGAGACATGTTATGAATGTAGCTCAGGGGTGTCAAACTCATTTGCCATGGCGGGCCAGATTTGATATAAATAATAATAAATAATAATAATAAATAATGAGTCTGGCCCGCGGGCCGTATGTTTGACACCCCTGATGTAGATGCTTATTATAAATTTTAATGTATTAGATCAAGATTTATATATGAATAGCTTCGTTCACCATGACATATTGTATTTGCTTAATATGTATGTATTCAAGAACCATGTGGTCTAAACCGAAAAAAGAAAAAAACACGTTCCTTCGTATATAAGTATGTAATTCTTCGTGTAAAGATTGACACCTACCTGTGTGATTAGATTGGCCCGGAGTTAATTGGAATGTTTGTTATGGAATAGTCGACTGACATATGATGCGCCCTGTCGAGAGGTCAATTCTAGAACAGAATAGAAATTTTAGGTCACACACAGGTGGCATATGGAACCATACTATTTACAATTATACAGTCAATATTGGTGACAAACATAGCATACACATGTTTCGATTCCAGATAAAATATTCGAGGGGTCAGGGGGACTTGTTGAAACTCTTATAAATATAAATGTAGATACCTGTTTATGTTGCAAGCATCAAATCTGAAAAAGGGCCATAGTTACAATTACATCCGGATAATCAATCTGATTAAAAACTATATACCGTATTCTGGTAACCTATCAGATAAAGCGTAGCATTTCGTGTTAGTGAAAGATAAACATTAGAAACGATATGTTCCGAATGACGTTTTTCACATTTCATAAAAGTGAAAGGAGTATTCTCATTGGTAAATCGTAAGGTCAACGAACATGACCTCGTATAGTTGTCCGTATATAATTACCTGGTCCAATTAAGGATGAAAAAGGACATTTTCACGTTTGTGTAAATGAAAGATATGTGTTACAAATATTATATACAGGCGGCCTATAGTCTTTATTTCAAAACAGATTAGTGGCAATGTCTTGTTTTGCTTGTATTTAAGACTTTGATTTATGTTTATTACAACGGTAATTGACCTCTGTTTATACAACAGCGCGATTATGTTTATTACAACGGTAATTGACCTCTGTTTATACAACAGCGCGATTATGTTTATTACAACGGTAATTGACCTCTGTTTATACAACAGCGCGATTATGTTTATTACAACGGTAATTGACCTCTGTTTATACAACAGCGCGACAAACGGTGCTGTTGAATATCACACCTCTAAAGAAAGTTTCCCGACGTGCTAAATCCTTGTTTGGACAAAAGCGCAGCATCGAATTTAATAACTACTCACAAAACACAAACGTTATTCATAAAAATAAACTTTTTATCTAGCTATTTCTTCTGATAATGTATTAACCAAATCTTTAAAATCGTTTATAATAACTTAAGTGACGGAACAATCACCCAAACACTCGTGTTACCGGTTATCAATTGAATGGAGCCCAACACACACACACACACACACACACACACACACACACACACACACACACACACACACACACACACACACACACATTTTTAAAAAATTACCTCCCTTTATCGTAAAGCTACGAGAAAACGTTTTACAAAACGTTTTTCAATCACACTTTTACAAATAAACACTACATTTTTCATTAAAATTAAAAGACTATAAGAAATATATTATATAATCATTAATTATTTATTAAATATGAAGAACAACAACACTGAAAATTGTCGTAAATAAACCCATTGTAATGTTAAGATAATATCATGTGGGACAGGGATTTTTTCAATCTTTCTATTAAATACTGGCTTATAAGACAGAAACATACAATAATAATATATAATATAACAAAATCACCAGTTACATACATTAATCAATCCGATAATAAAGCCGATGATAAGAAAAAAACGAACTTTGACAAACACCTACTTAACCAAGTGTAATTCAATTAATAAAGTTATTAAAAACCAATAAAATACCAGTATAAGTCTATATTTAAATTAATATTGTTAACATTATAAACACAAGGTATATATGCATCTGTACACATTTTATTCGTTCTTTTTTTTCCTCTACATTTACACATTACATACATTTACTTACCTTCTTTTTTATCTAAACAGACAATACACATTAATATACTAGTATTCATTTCTTTAAATAACTTGTTCACAAATCTTTATTTAAATTAGAACTTAAAATGACATAAACAATACCACAAACACTGCAAACACCTCATACACATATGTATAATAAGTCAAAATTAGCAACATATGTGATCCTAACCGTCTCGGTTAATATAGTGGGCCGAAACATCCCAGCCGAATCGTCCTAGGCCGAATTGGTTTTGGACCGAAACGACCCATAACCTCTTGACCCACATTCATGTACGGTTTGCCGTGGGCTGTGTTTTGGAGATGCTCTGACCATGAACAAGTTTACTTTGATGATTGGTTGACCGTTTCTGATATTTGTTCGTGGTCGTGTGACGCAATTGATCCAAAGTTTAACCTGGCCTTACCCTGTGTTTTTGAAAACGTAGTACAAATTCTTAGATTATTGGTGTACCATTTGGGGCAACTGTAGTACAAATTCTTAGATTATTGGTGTACCATTTGGGGCAACTGTAGTACAAATTCTTAGATTATTGGTGTACCATTTGGGGCAACTGTAGTACAAATTCTTAGATTATTGGTGTACCATTTGGGGCAACTGTAGTACAAATTCTTAGATTATTGGTGATCCATTTGGGGCAACTGTAGTACAAATTCTTAGATTATTGGTGTACCATTTGGGGCAACTGTAGTATAAAATTCTTAGACTATTGGTGTACCATTTGGGGCAACTACAGTACAAATTCTTAGATTATTGGTGTACCATTTGGGGCAACTACAGTACAAATTCTTAGATTATTGGTGTACCATTTGGGGCAACTACAGTACAAATTCTTAGACTATTGGTGTACCATTTGGGGCAACTGTAGTACAAATTCTTAGATTATTGGTGTACCATTTGGGGCAACTGTAGTACAAATTCTTAGACTATGGTGTACAATTTGAGGCAACTGTAGTACAAATTCTTAGACTATTGGTGTACCATTTGGGGCAACTACAGTACAAATTCTTAGATTATTGGTGTACCATTTGGGGCAACTGTAGTACAAATTCTTAGACTATTGGTGTACCATTTGGGGCAACTGTAGTACAAATTCTTAGATTATTGGTGTACCATTTGGGGCAACTGTAGTACAAATTCTTAGACTATTGGTGTACCATTTGGGGCAACTGTAGTACAAATTCTTAGATTATCGGTGTACCATTTGGGGCAACTGTAGTACAAATTCTTAGATTATTGGTGTACCATTTGGGGCAACTGTAGTACAAATTCTTAGACTATTGGTGTACCATTTGGGGCAACTATAGTACAAATTCTTAGACTATGGTGTACCATTTGGGGCAACTACAGTACAAATTCTTAGATTATTGGTGTACCATTTGGGGCAACTACAGTACAAATTCTTAGATTATTGGTGTACCATTTGGGGCAACTACAGCACAAATTCTTAGACTATTGGTGTACCATTTGGGGCAACTGTAGTACAAATTCTTAGATTATTGGTGTACCATTTGGGGCAACTGTAGTACAAATTCTTAGACTATGGTGTACAATTTGAGGTAACTGTAGTACAAATTCTTAGACTATTGGTGTACCATTTGGGGCAACTACAGTACAAATTCTTAGATTATTGGTGTACCATTTGGGGCAACTGTAGTACAAATTCTTAGACTATTGGTGTACCATTTGGGGCAACTGTAGTACAAATTCTTAGATTATTGGTGTACCATTTGGGGCAACTGTAGTACAAATTCTTAGACTATTGGTGTACCATTTGGGGCAACTGTAGTACAAATTCTTAGATTATTGGTGTACCATTTGGGGCAACTGTAGTACAAATTCTTAGATTATTGGTGTACCATTTGGGGCAACTGTAGTACAAATTCTTAGACTATTGGTCTACCATTTGGGGCAACTATAGTACAAATTCTTAGACTATTGGTGTACCATTTGGGGCAACTGTAGTAACAATTCTTAGACTATTGGTGTACCATTTGGGGCAACTATAGTACAAATTCTTAGATTATTGGTGTACCATTTGGGGCAACTACAGTACAAATTCTTAGATTATTGGTCTACCATTTGGGGGCAACTACAGTACAAATTCTTAGATTATTGGTGTACCATTTGGGGCAACTACAGTACAAATTCTTAGATTATTGGGGGCAACTACAGTACAAATTCTTAGATTATTGGTGTACCATTTGGGGCAACTACAGTACAAATTCTTAGATTATTGGTGTACCATTTGGGGCAACTGCAGTACCGCTCAGACTAATAAGATTCCTAAATTGCAAAAACGAGCTGTCCGAATAATTCTAAAAACTGATATTTCACACCAACTTCTGAAATCTTTTCGACATCAAATTGGTTACCGTTTTGTGAACGTGTTGCATTTCAAAAAGGTTGTATGATGTACATGACAGTCAATAGCATTGTACCTGATTACCTATCTTATCTCACCAAACCGCTAGTATATGACCGTAACCTTCGTTCTTTTTTCCAAACAGTATATTTATATTCCGCGATCTCGCTCTTCCTATTTCGCTAAATCTCTCTATGTATAGGTTCCACAATTATTGAATACTATTCCGACTGAAATTAGAAATTCAACTTCTTACTGTAAATTCAAGTCCTTGTATAATAATTACTTTTTGGCTCACCTCTAATGATATCCAGACTTATGTTCCAATTTTATTGTATACACATATTTTCCTCTTCTTTTATTGTTTAAAATTAATAATATAATCCTCTATTATTTTACATCTCATTTTTGTCAGGTTTTTAAGTAGGATTACTAGTTTTAACTGATGTACCGGTATATACGTATGTAAATAGTATACATTTTTATGAGGACCATATAGGACCATATAGGAAATTGGCTTTAATGCTAAATATGTTATCATCGGAAAATATTATTATTATTATTATTATTATTATTATTATTATTATTATTATTATTATATAACATGTTCCTTATTCTTATGAAACTAATGGTCCGTGTGCACTGTAAGATCATAAGTTGGATTTATTGAAGGGGTCATATAAGCCACTCATGGTACATATTTTGCAAACCTTGCTGCTCCTATGCTTTGAATTTGCATGGAAAATATTCACCATGGCTTTTTGTGTACCACTTTACAAAATTTGTTTGCAAGAAACACGAGTAAATTTTATATTTATATACTCTCAGTACATTGAAAAATGCATTGCTCCTAATTTTAACTCAGTAATTTATTTCATTTACCCATTTTGATACTTTAGAATTAAAAATTGAAGTTAACTTAAGAGTAGCAAAAAATATATCTTTTCAATGACATTATCTTTGTCACAAAGTATAGTAAAATTTTCAAAAAAATATATAAGAATGGAGGGGATATGTTGGTGTTTCTATTGGTACGGATATTAGCAAAATATAAGGTCTCAATTCAAAATAGGAAAAAAAAATATAGGATGCTTTCGAACAGAACATTACAGTTGTAGCTAACTGCAACCTATCATCTAGGTAAGCTGTGCTTTTGATCTTACTGCTCAGCTGACACTGGAAACCTCATTTGCATACCAAAAGGGAACGGGTGATGTGTGGCGGCTATCCGGGGCTTCCAATCCCTGTGTTATATATGTTTTATTTGAGCTGTGTCATTCTTTTCTTTGTGGGGGCCCATTTACAGTCTAGAACGCTTCCTGTAGTTCTATCGAAAGCTAGGTCGAAAGGTATGTCTGGGTGCAGCTTAGAGTCTTTGACTGTTTTTAAATGTGTGGTCAAGATCTGGTACCTTGACAGCGAAAATATATACAGGTATTAACTAGTTTCCATTAATAACTAAGTCAAGACCACTGAACACAAGGCTAGTTTATTTATCAACTAGTCATACACAGAACAGAAAATTCATTTAGCACATAGATGCAGTAATTATAACCTTCTTGTACCATGAGTAAATAGCTTATCCTGTTCAACCTATTATTATCATTCAATAACAGATTGGAATGTATCACCACAGATTATTTTTCAACCTATTATTATCATTCAATAACAGACTGGAATGTCTCACCACAGATTATTTAAAGTATTGGAAACAGAAACAAATTTAAAACTGCAGTCCAGTCTCCCATAACCGAAGAAGCTGAAATTTCTGAAAAAGGAATATTCTCTATTATTGATTTCAGGTAACTGCCTTCTGTGTAAATAAATACTAAAATGTTTTCAGCAAATAATGAATTTATGACACCTATTCCTACCCAAGGAACACTGTGATCCACACTTCATCCCATTATCTTCCACCTTGTAGTTCCTTCCATCTGGTGGGATTATGTGTGCTATTTTATTTGATTGTCATTGAATTATGTATCTTCGTTGTATGATTGGTAATATTTTAAGTATACAGTGATTGTAAACTGTTGTTTCAAATTACTTATTGTTGAATCCTAATGTTTTTGCCCTTTAAATATTGAAACACAACTGGGACCCGTTGGAAATAAGCCCCATAAGGGTTTAGGGATAATCCCAGGTTCAGTCAACATGTCTTGTTTAACCTGTTTGATGCGTACATCTTTTGTATGATGTATTAGTATGTATTATTGTGTATTTATTATCTTAAATGTTATCTGTGCTTCTTGTTCTAATTTGCTTTTTTGCGTACTGTATTTTTGATGTATTGTGTCGAAATATTTATGTATTATATGTTGATTTTACCAAATAATTACTAGTACTATAGCTAATTAAATGGTATCAAATATGCTAACAGTTTTGAAATCTCATGTAATTCACTTAGACTTGCACTAGAACAGAGGAGGTTACGAATTCACCTTGTTGCTATAAATATAATTTGATGTAATTTACCCACAAGACCTGGCGTGCACCGCCATATTGCTTTCGGACAAACAGAAGAAAATTGAAGCTTACACGATGTGTTCCTAAAGCTGAACTATGTCTTATACTCTGTGAGCTATGTTGCTCTGTTCATATCAATGTGTACAAAATAACACTCAGAGATAAAATATTAACCAGATTTAGTTGATAAAACAAAATAAAGACTTGTTTTATAGTCTTTAAGTCCACTAATTCCTGAAGGTTATTTGAATTTTGTATCGAGCGAAAAATATACGGAATTTAAAACGTTACATGCATTAACTTTTTCAGACAATAAAAAGATTATATGTGTCAAAATTTTCATGAAAGGAATATCAGTCAACAAAATCTATATATTATAATGAATACAAGTCATTACGGAATGTTGAGAAATATCTATGTAGGGGATTACCATTTTACATTTCTCTGGACTTTTCTATATTTAAAATATTCTAGCCATAAACTTAATATTGAGGCAAGAAGATATGAAGATGACAATGCGTCAGAGAGATTTATGTAACTTCTGTTACAGAAATAACTTACAATTAGTTCATGACTAACACTATGCATTTTTGTTTAATTTACCAAGATATTAGAGGAAAAAATATTAAGATAAACATTGGTGTGCCCGTCCATCTTTTGAAAAAATGATATAGCTTGATTTCATCTTAAAATCCACACTTTACATACCATTTATTAGCTAGACAAAAACCTGTACTTAAAATATCTGACAGTTACACTATAGGAAGTGCATTGCGCTCCAGTATAGTGACCTTTTGGTATGTATTATAGCACGGTAGCCTAAATTATTGAAATAAAGAATATAAATTTACTTCGATTTCGACTTGTAGGGAGATGACATTGTTACCACCCTTTCAGTTATGTAACAGAGTGACTTTGTGTTAGGCTGTAAGGTCATTTCACCCCAGGAACATCGTCTTCAGTTAACCCTACATATCGAAACTTAGCTACAAAGTTTGTCCGTAGGGTTTACGATACTGCCCACGCGGGTTATTTTTAGGCATGATGTCATTGCGCGTTGCGTTGCGTCATATCTGCCTAATTCGTGACCAAAGCAGACATAACCACCCCTACTCCTTAGCATAGCCCATGATATAAAATTAAAGTATTTTATGTTGACACTTACCAGTGTAAAGCAGTCTTCATGTTTGGTGCATACAGAAAATTCCATGAAAAATGGTTAAAACAATGTTTAAGTTATGATGATTTAAATTCGTGTATGATATACAGTGGCTGTCACATCGGTGACGGACTTTAGGCCTGAAAGTCTGTCAAGCTGCCATTGTCCATGTAAATCACGTGATGTTCACAACTTTGTTAGCGGTCCATAGGTATCGGCACGTTTCAATGTTTGAGTGACATTACTCTTTAATTACTATGGGATTGGTATCATAGACTTTTCTGAACCTATGTCCGACTCGATGTCGGTATGCTTCTAAAGGTGAAATTTAGTGCTGCGAAAGAGGGAATATTTGTTTGTTTCTCATTCTTATTCCGAAATAAAATGTTAAATATCACTTTTAAAATGCATCGATATAAAGTAAAATCTATCAGTATATATTGGTACAGTGTGTGTGTGTGTATATATATATATATATATATATATATATATATATATATATATATATATATATATATATATATATATATATATATATATATTAATTGAAACTTGACTCACGATTTTACAAATTCCCTTTAACACCACCTGACATAGTGTTTTGGGAGTTATGCATAATTGTTGAGATATCCTGTCTCTTCATTTATACAGACTATAATAATAAATATAAATATAAATAAACATCGCATACATACTCTCTCTCTTTCTCTCTCACACACACTTTCACAATAAATGATGAATATACAAAATTTGTTTTCTTTTAAGCACAACGTGACCTATAAATTTGATATTTTGCAATATGAATGAAAAATTAATTAAATCACAAAACTTGTCATTTTCAAGAAGGACGTCACTTTTGGAATTCGTAGTATCTGGTATATAATTCCTAATCCATGCAATAAAGGATTTCCAAAAATCTTCAATAACTGGACAATCATAAAGTAAGTGTTCAATATTTTCGACTTTTTGTTTTCAAAAAATTACATGTACATTCATCGATGAAGTTTATATTTTTCAAAACTTGATTTGCTACAATAATTCTGTACATGAGTTTAAATATAAAGGCAATTAAATTTTTGTATCCTTGGTTCACTTCTAAGCTAAAATTAGAGATTTTTTCAAGTTTTGATAGCTTATTTGACACCTTTAATTGTCTGAACCAAGCCTTATGTTTTCCATAAGGTTTATTTATTGTATTCTTTGCCAAATCTTTAAATACCGATTTTACATTCTTATACTTTTTATTTTTGAAATTTAATCTACAACATGAAATCAAAGAGTATCAATAGTATCCCCAAATCTGTATTGTTACTTCATTTTAAAATTGGAAAACAATTGATAAAACGAAAAAGCATTCAAATAATAGTATTAACATTACATTTTTAATGCTTGTAGAATGTATCGGTATTTATCAGTATTTGATCAGCACAAGTTTCAATCAACTCAAAGGTTTCACTTTCACAACAAGGTTTCGTTATAACTAACACAGAAAGTCAAATTAAGTTACATCACTACATATTAATATCTTTTACAGATGTGAAGATGCTTTTATAATCTATGCAAATAAATAAACATAGACGCAGTTTAGTGTACAAACCGGATACTGTAAGGCAGGGGTGGGCAATTGTTTTGGCTCGGGGGCCACTTTGTGGTAGCGGATTTTAGCGGAGGGCCGCACCGTTTAAAATGATTGTATTCTTTAGTTAACATTACATTTCATTTCAGAAAAAGTATAAATGATATCATAAAAATCAATAAATAAAACTTAAACAAAAGTGGTAGTTTTATTAAATTTATTTATTGTGCTAATGTCATATTATCTAGATTTCTAGCTGCTAGCACATTTAATTATAGAATCAGTTTAATGAGACAAGTGCACCCTATCACACTTTTTTACAATTTTTTTGAAATCAGGAGTGAAGTTGCTTGTTGAGATTCTCATCACTGCCTGCAAGTTTATGTCTGTCAAAGAGCATCTGTATTTACTCTTGTTGATCTTCATGCAAGAAAAACTTTGTTCACAAATATATGTAGATCCAAATATAGAGAACATTTTCCCAGCAAATTTTTTCACACATGGGAATTTTTCAGCAGACAAAGACTTATAAAAGTCAACTAATGTCACAGTATTAAACATTTCTTTCACTGTGTGATCTGACTGCATGTCAATTAGTTCAAGCTGCAGCTCCTCAGGTGCTGTATCAATATCAGCAGTGATAGGAGAAGACAGCAAATTAAATTTAGGCTCAATCTTCTTGAAGTCCTGAAATCTTCTTGTGACCTCGCCCTCCAAACTCTGCAAATGATCCCTAATCTTAGCGGAAACACTTTCAGGCACTTTCTCTTTTCCTAATAAAGGGAAATGACAAAACTTGCCCTCACCTGCTTGCCTTGCAAATAGACCTAGTTTTGCATTGAATGATTTTACATGCTTCCACATTTCATGTGCGAACAACCCCTTTCCCTGCAATGTCACATTCAGTTCATTCAATTTCTCAAATACATCAGCTGCAAACATCATCTCATATCTCCACTCCTCACATCCCATTTTGGTCACAAAATCACAAGAAATCCCCTTCATATCCAGAAATAAGAGGATTTAATTCTGCAATACCCAGACTCTTTTTATCACTTTGCCCAAGCTCAACCACCTCACACTGTTGTGGTAAATTACATCTTCATAATCTGCCTCCATATCCTCAAGCATTGATTTGAACTGTCGATGGTTGAGTGCCCTTGCTCTGATTATGTTCACCACACTTACAACAGGTTCTATCACATGCTTTAAGTCCAGTGCAGCTTTACAAAGGCTTTCCTGATGCATAATGCAATGAAATGACAAGACATCACTGTCTGCGTCTTGTGCTTGTAACTTGTTTTTTAAAAGCATAACCATACCCACATTTTTTCCAGTAAAAACTCTGGCCCCATCTGTTGTAATGCTTGCCATTCTATTCCATGACAAGCCACTTTTCTCAACACAATTTACAGCACACTCAAACAAGTCCTGACCAGTGCTTGTACTTTTCATTGATTCCAGGCCTAGTAATTCCTCTGTGATGACAAAATGTTCATTAATTCCACGGATAAAAATGAGTAACTGCGCAGTGTCTTCATTATCTGTGCTTTCATCCAGTGCCAATGAAAACCAAACAAAATCTTTGCTCGTGGTCTTCAGCTGTTCTGTTAGTTCGTCACTGATTGAGTCAATGCGGCGCACTATAGTCCTTCTTGACAATGAAACGTTTTCAAATTTGCTTCTCACATCAGGACACAATACGCTTGCACAATCTACCATACACTGCTTAACAAACTCGCCATCCGAAAAAGGCTTGTTGCGTTAAGCGAGGTTGTAGGCTATCATGAAACTGGCCTCTGTAGCACTATCCTGAAGTGTTGATTGCTTTGTAAATAATGTTTGTTGCTTCTTCAACTTTGTAACACAATCTGCAGCTTTCTTCTTGCGTTCGTCCTCAGAAAGTTTGCCGCCAAAATCGTTATGTTTTGTTTCGTAGTGTCGTTTCAGATTGTACTCCTTAAATACGGCAATCGTTTCATGACACAGTAAACACACTGCTTTCTTGCCTGTATTACCAAAGAAATATTTGTGTGTCCATTCTTCATTAAACACACGGGATTCATCACCAATTTTACGCTTTTTCGGAGGGTTCATGGCCCCACTTAATTTGGAAATTTTTAAATTTTACTGTTGCAAAGACAAAATTGAAATAAAACTGACAAACCGGAAAAGTGCGTATTTACACTGCCTGCGCACGCGCATTGACGTAGCCGCTCTAATGGAAAACACGAGACGAACTTTCGGTCGCGGACATGAAGCAAATCTCAGTTCAAGGCGGGGTTTTCTGAATGTCTTGGCGGGCCACAAAAAACTCTGTGGCGGGCCGCATGTGGCCCGCGGGCCGCACTTTGCCCACCCCTGCTGTAAGGTAATGCATCAAGCGCCTGCAGGCCCCTGAGTCACGACAGAGATAATTTGTGAGGCTGAGAAGGAGAGATATGTCGCTGTATAATTGTAGTCCCAGACCTAGATTAGGGTTGATATGAATGAATAGTCATTTACGTTTTGTGTCATCCTTAGTATTTATTATATGACACGGCATTTCAATTGTAATTTGCACTGTATTTTTTATTATCCATACTGAATAAATCTTATTTTATCTTTTCCTTTTTTATCTTATCTTATTTTATCCAACCTTATTCTCCATCATCTTAACGTCCACCAGCCAAATGACCAGTAGCAAAGTAAGCCAGTATGGCACCCTTTCAAGGCATAAGAAATGGCATTCTGTTTGAAAACTACCAATATGAGTCGAAAGCAGATATCGAATTTAAAAGAATAAAACACAACTTTGTCCTTTAGTATAACCTTTGCTATCAGTTTCTACACTTGGTAAATACTCCCTGGGCGAGGTCTTATATGATTATGCAAACACTTTTCGCTGTGGTAGTTTGTCCTTTTTCAATACCGTTCAAGAGATGGTAGAAAGGGTTTGGTACCTTTCCATATGAACAACTTTAGAAACAGTGTTGGTCCCCCCTCCCCCAACCATACTACCTCATCCCTTGGTCCATAATGTAAATATTGGTAGCATAGAATCGTCCGACTATCTGTGTTCACTATTTAGTTGCTCGTACATTTCTCTGGATCACATGCGTGTAATTTTACTATACCACAATCTAAATGGATTACTATACCACAATGTAAATGGATTACTATACCACAATGTAAATGGATTACTATACCACAATGTAAATGGATTACTATACCACAATGTAAATGGATTACTATACCACAATGTAAATGGATTACTATACCACAATGTAAATGGATTACTATACCACAATGTAAATGGATTACTATTCGCACAAAGCATATGCTTCGTATGCTCAACAGATTAAATAATTGAACAAACCATTCAAATGTGAGGAATATTTTTAATAAAGCACGGCTGTCACCTAATCCAAAAGGTAATGACAATCGCTCTAATTGCTTCTCTAAGATCATTATATAAAAAATTATTTCATTTGAATTGTAAACAGCAAACGCAATGGTTCCAGAAGCGGTGTTCCCTTCTTATATGACAAGGTATCAGTCCTCAACGGTTGCAGATAATATCTGCTCGAACTCAGAGACAGAAACATGTACTTGGTTGCAATCTACATGCACTATAAAAAAGGATACCGCCAGCTTATTGGTTGACAGATTAAACTGATTCTACAAAACGATGCACACTTTCCAGTGAAAATGTGCAAATTACCAACATGAAAATGCATGCAATTATGTACATATTTAAAGGCGGGGGACATGGGTGGCCGAGTGGTCTAAGGCGCTCGCCTTTACTTATCACTGACATCTCACCTCTGTCCCCGTGGGTTCGAGCCTCGGCTCGGCCAACGTTGGTATGTGAGAAAGCTCGCCAGTAGCTTCCCGTGGGTCGATGGTTCTTCCCCGGGTTTTCCTGGGTTCTTCCTCCACCAATTATACTTTGCCGCCATGTATAGCCTCTCTTGTGCTGAAAAATGGCGTTAAACTCACAAAACCGAACCAAATAAAATAGTTTCCAAGCTTCGAATTACTAAGGCATTGGTATATAGACCAAAACCCGTAAATACTGGTATTGTCATCGAAGTGCCTTATTTGGATGAACTTCTGATGCAACCTATCCCGTGAAACCATCCCACAGGACATTTACATACATATATGTAATAAAATCACATTTTAACATGAAACCGCAGTCAATATCCCGTCTCGACAGCCCTTTCAGACAAGCAAGATTGGATAAAACCCTGAGGTATTTTGCCAAACATTTACAAGGCTTCCCAACACATACAAGATCAGACATTGCTTTTGGAATGCTAGGTTGGACATCAGCGCAGTCCGAAATTGATAGTAGAAAACCAATGTTTCTACACATATTATGTTTGATACGTAATAATTTACATACAGAACGTGTGTTTAACGTTGCGTTATTTCACTTCATTTTGAGCGGATGCAAGTCAAGCTACGAGTTAATCTCATATATATATATATATATATATATATATATATATATATATATATATATATATATATATATATATATACACATGTAATACGTTAAAGAAGTTAGATTTACTTCAGTATCTAGTTGATTATTTGCGGCATTCCGAAATTCCAGATAAACAAAATTGGAAAGAAATTGTAAGGTCGAAAATTGCTGGTTTTTGAAAACAGCATTGGAAGAGTTCGAATGTCTAATGAAGCAGCATTTGACATGTTCTCCTCGATACATGAATCCTTGCGACCTGTCTCAGTATGACAGCGGGCTAAAATAAAACAAGATAGTAAGGTATTTACTTATATAGCTAGACTACGGGCTGCTGTTCCTCAAACACAGCTCGATATGTGTATTTGATGTGGGAATATTTATACAGACTTGATTCATCATATTTGTGTTGCATGTCCTTATATGTCGAGTTTTAGAAACTCTTTCTGGGATTTCCTGACATAAAGTTCCACTAATCCTACATGTTACGTTATTTAACGGAAAAGATGAGCTGCAACTGCAGTATCTTCTAGGTCAAAGGTTACCAGCAGGTGTAATTGACAAAGAAAACTTTAAGTTATTTGTCCGGCATGCAGCATACTTTATCATGCGGTATGCTGCTATGTTCTACAAATAGAGGTTTTGTAACTTGTAACTTCCGCAGATCATGCACAATTTAATGATGGATATAATGTAAGCATTTTGAGTCTAAATTCTATTTATGGCGTAGACGAACTGTGTAATGATATCCGTACTACTCGTCTCTTTACATTTTTGTACGTACAAAATCATTTCTGTCGCTTCTACGGACTATCATTGACTTTCTCCACATGAGGTCAGGCTGCATAGTTTGCATACATCTTTCATTATTTATATACACTAGTGTTTGTTTGCTTGTATTTGTTTATTTATTTATTAACATTATGAAAGTTTTATGATTGTAATCAAGTAATTTATTATTTTATACAGGTAATACAATCACATTTTGCACACGAAACCGCGGAATCAATATCCCGCTGCGACTACCCCCATACTTTCGGAAAAAGTAAATGAATGTTACGTTGACCGAATCAGATGTACCGGAAACTAATTTGTGCACGACGCAGTAGAACAAGATACAAATACTCAGCTAAAGAGATGGCTAAAGCGTCGATATTTTATTTATTTATTTAGTTACATTTCAACACAGTGAATCGTAAACTAGCACACAATACTTTTACATCATTTATATGTACGTGTGCAAACTCTACACAGAGGTAAAAAAAATAAAATAATCACGAAATTTAAACAATAATTTATAATATATAAGAATTTAGCATCATTGGCAATATATTTAAAAAAAAAAACCAGCTCGATTTAAATAATGTTAAGCATAACACATATTTAACCACAGTTAATTTTCCAGGAAGAAAAGTACAAAGCAGGTTCTGGGGCATTATTTTAATTATAAAAGGGCTATTGAAAAAGAAAATAAACTGATCATTTTGCGAAAGTTTATGAAATGTGTTTGTCACGGAATTGTATGGTTTATATCAATATGTATATGTGGTCAAAAATGTATTCGGGTTTCGTTTCTGACTAGAGCGTTACTCGGGGGTTGTTTATTTTTTCGGCTCTAGTTATTTTGAAATACTGAGCGCGATTCACCCCATGCTGCACGTGCAAATTGCCTGCAGTGAAAACTCACGTACCTAGCTGCTGCGCATATCTGTCACAGCTAGAGTACATATAGAGCGAATTCTCTATAAACAAATTACACTACGACGAGTCTTGTCAGAAAGCTTACCTCTTTACGGGAGCAAAACTTCAGCTGTAGAGGTATGTGAAATTTAAGATTGTATTCTTTATCACTATTCGTTTTATATGACATAATTGTTTCATATATTAGATGTTTTAGAATTTATTCTAAATTCTACAGAGAGTCAATACCTAGGTCATACAACGCCATGATATTAGAAATACTATAGGCTGGTTCAAGTTAGCTATTTGTTGTAACTAAACAGACGGATTTTATTCAATTATACGCAGCATGCATTGAATGATTACTGTAATGTGTAACGAAATGTAATTCATGTGCGCGCATGCGCAACATCTATCAATACAAAAGTACTAACCGTGTCATATGTACTACACGGTTTAGTTGTTATACTTTTAGCTGTTCCATATGTATGGTTTGGTGGTGTGAAGTCACAGAACTCTGTGTGGTTTCGTGTGACGTGTACGCTGTGTCTGGTGACGTTGTTTCGGAAGAGTGTACTGGTTTTCTCGATGCGAGGGACCAAGGCTTCTCGACAACGGGTCTGTGTTAATGTGAAGGCTCTCGAGGGACCCTTCAACAGACTGGGAGGGGTGGACCATGCGTGGTGGCTCCTTGACCATGGACTAGAGCGGGTGGAACCGTAGATACATCTTGGTCGTCAAACGGGCACCACGATAGTTATATTTATTGCGTGTTCCATTTTATTGTTATCTCAATATTGCTATCTGTGCAAAATGACATTCATTCCCATTTCAATATCGCTATATGTGTGATAGATTCATAATTTCATGCATTCCCATTTCATTTTCGTTATATGAACGATATATTCATAAATTCATACATATTCCAATATCGCTTGATGAATTGATAAATTGATGAGTATCATATTGATAAGTGCATAAATCACATGCTTTGGTCACCCTTGGTACTTAATAAGACCTTGTTTATATTAGGGTGTAGATCATATACTCTTATTTGTTGATTGGTGATAGGGTGTTATTCACGTATGTTTAAAATTCCATTCGTTAAATTCATTTTTTGATTTTTCTCGTTGAGTTACTTGTCGTTGATAGTTCCATGTTAGGAACTTTATAATTTTCCTTATCTTTTTGTTATAATGGTGTCAGATTTGTTCATTTTTAAATTGCGTTTATAAATAAACATCTTATTAACGCAGTTGCTTTCGGTGTCTTCACTAATCCAGTCCCAACCCGGCTTCATCCTGTGACAGTGTTAAAAATTTCTGAGGCTTTTGAGAATAATTCATCTTTAAAATTTGAATATTGTGGAGAAATGAATAACGCTTGAAATTCGTCTTCAACGCATTGTTTACACAAATAACAACGCATTGTTTACACAAATAACAACGTTTCACTTCAGTACAAATAGCTTCAATTCTTAGCTGGGTGACACAACATATAAATTTGCAAAAAGCTGCTTTATGAAACCATGGCAACAACATTTTGCACTAATGATCAGCTTGTCATCTAATAACTTATATTTTCTGTGTTTGCTACCTCCTCTACTATGCAAACTGGCTTCATTCTTTAGTCTATATTTCCAGTGATAAATATAGTTGGTAGGCACACTCTTATAAACACTATTTGTCATAGATCTTTTTGAAACATTATTGGATATGTCTGCTAAATTATTTAAATCGTTTAACATCAGATGTCTTTTTACTTTTAAGCATCATGCAATTCGTACAAGTATGTCCAACAATAAACTAATATACTCTTACTGAGGCGTGAATCAAGCATATTAACAAGTATCGACCAGTAAACACTGGTTGTCTGTATCTGGAACGGGACAAAAGTTAATTTAAAAGTGACTATAATTCACGTTGTCAACTGAAAGCCTCCGAATTATAAGGTTAAATAATTGCTCACCGTGCAACAGGTCATTATAATGTCAAATACTTGCTCACTGTGTAAAGCTCATTTTACTTTGTTTTTCTAAAATGTATAATTGCGTCGCCAATTTGCTTCCCAGCTCGATAAACACCGTGAAACAAAAAGCAGACCTCCCTTTACATAAAAAGGACGTATTACATCATTTGCTTTGCCAGATTATTTTGTGAAAAATAAATGAAAATAAAAGCTCATCTTTGACACTACAATGAACCATTTTGTCTATTTTAATGCATGTCCTTAAAAGATGGCGGCAGCGCGGTGCATTCAGGTATTGGTCTATTAAGAGTAATGGTTATTGATTAGCGATCAATGCCATTTATGTCCATAGATGACACTTCCAGGACCCCCTTATTCCTTCATAAATGTTCTACATACAAAACACCCCTGTCTAAATCATCATGCACAGAAAACACCGTTATTTGTCCCAAAACCTAATCACGCCTAATATGAAGGAATTTGTTCCAAAACGACATCCTTGAAAACGCGCAAAGAAAATTTGTCTTTCACGTGAATTCTTTTGTTAACTGTAAATATATACTTTTCGTTATGTAAATTTTGATTCGAAAGTCTGATGGTTGTATACGAATATACACATAACAACCAGCTTCCGGGAGAGCCAATCATACAAGGACGTCTTTCATTAAGAGAGTTTTTCAATCCAACCCGTGAATGTCTGTGACAGGAAGGCTTCACCATGTGGTTATTGCTCTAAATAAGAATGTGAATTACATACAGACGTGTTTCCCTTGCATGTTCTCACATAGCAGTTCAAGTTTGGATAAACAGTTCCGAAACCATTGGAACTCACCCATCACCCGTGTCTGATACTAAATGGAGCTATATGGACTGGTTTTCTGCTTCGAATAGCTTTACTTATACGTGAAAATGATTAAACAAGGAACTAGGCGAGTTGAGGAGACCAACGGTACACATAGGCCACATGCAGGGTTCATGTGTGTGTGAGTTCAATTGCATGCGATGTTTTGACTGCCGTTATCAAATTCCTTAGTTCTTAAGAATTCCAAAGCTGTTTCAAAAGGCTTTGCTTATACGTGAAAATGCTGAAACAGGGAACCAGACGGGTTGAGTAGATCAATGGTACACATTGACCATCTGCAGGGTTCACGTGTGGGTGAGTTCAACTGCGATGTTTGCAGGCTGTTATGAAATTCACTTAACATGATCATAAGCTCTGTTGTTAAGAAACCCATAGCTGACTTAAATGAAGAAAAAAAATAAAATAAAATTTTTAAAAAAAATCCAATGAAAGTCATACACGGGAATAATATATTTATATTACAATTTCGGCTATGTATTTATTAGTAACTGCATGACAAATAAATAGGAATTAGGTCGGTTAAATGTGATTGATCACCTTAAACTCACTCCTGACCTCATGACCATATAATTACCTACTCAGCTACTGTATACTTCAGGGCACCATTGTTTTCTCTCATCGCGCCTTCACGTCCATGTGCTGAAGAAACAGATATGGAAAGTTTGGACATGTACCAAACGACCACTTTCCTACAAGCCCCTGAACTCTCCAAAAGTATTACAGTATCAATTACTGTGGAAGAACTTAGAATGAGAGCATCTGTATCTACACTTGCAAAGAAATTATTGTAGAGAAATTTCGCTCAAAAGCATCTGTTGTCTGGGTATCATTGGTGCTCTTCCTCTCATAAAATGCATCACGATGGCTTCGCGCGCCCTGTTTGCTGTTGAGCCTTTTTTGGAAGAAATACGGTCGTAGTTGCTTGGCGTAAAAATTGAATAACACCGACTTTCCACTTGAAAAATGAAGTCCATGGATATCCTAGGTAAGGTACAGAACATCTAATTCGATAAGTTTGACACGTGCATGCCTACGGCAGTGATTTTCCTTTGGTAATAAGTGCTTAATAGAAAATGCTGACTTGCCAGAAATGCTTTCCTTCCGCTCAGATAATTCTGACCAAGCAATTTTTACTAAGTTCTTTAAAATAAAAAAAAAAAGATTCTTCTTGGTTTGGAGCTGTTTCTTATTCTCCGTAATTATGTAATTATGCAACGTACAAAAACGATAATGAATAGAACACAATTTTATACAATTCGTCATTTCTTCCGGCGATAATTAGTGAATAGAATAGCATACCGAATGAAATTAAAATTAAAACAATCCATCTATCATGAAATTTAAAAAAAAAAATTAAATGCACTGTGACTAAGGCTGTCCACCTCAGTGAACGGTCGGCCTAAGCCAAATAAGGTCAGTTTGATTTACACTTTCCTAGAAAGTTGCCATGATCCCAGTACTGAATACATTTTCAGGGCTAAATTTTGTAAGCTTATTATAGAAGTACTTAATCTTTTAGTACCTTATGTGGCATTGATGTATCTAAGATAAAAACAGATTTATTGAAGCTGAAAGTCTTATCTGTCCAAAAGGAAAACAAAGCACGAGACTACTCATGATTCTACACAAGTGTAAGAAACTGAATAGTTATGCAACACACGCATATTGCCTGTATCAAGTCCCATACAATTTAGAAAGGGCCATTTCATACGCTTTGAAATAAGGCAGAAATTGAGAGAGAAAGAATGGTTATGGTGTGCATAATCTCAAAGTACGGTCGGCCTAAATAAACAATTTGTGCATTGTATAGTCTGCCTAAAAGTTGTCATTGACATCATTTATAGCTGCTCTTTCGCTTTTCTTAATTTCTAAAAGGAGATGCATGAAATGTTTCGGTACTGTTACTGCACCATGAAAGAAGAGAGTTTTGAAAAAATTATTCATCATTTTGAAGAGCAATATTCAGAATTCGCTCTGAAATTCAAAGTGAGATCTGTATGAATAGAAACTGCTCAATTCAAATACAGTATTTACTCTAGCTTTCCAATGAAAATGATTCTAATGTCCTCGTGGATTGATTTTGTGGATATATTGCACTTTTAGGGGGTCCAACCTATTATTTGATAATTTCTTATTACTTATTTAGAACATTGCCCCAGTTATGAAAATTTACATGAACTTCCTTTAAATTAATCCAGTCAATTCATACAAGTAGTTCTCTTAATATTGTTAAATTATTATCACATGTTCTTATTCAGTATAATAACTTGCACAGTGCAGATACATTAGGATTGAATTAACAGTGTATACCCATACAGTAGCCTTATCCTCGTCGTTTTCTTTTAAAGTACACAGTTGTTAACAAATTAAATCTTATTTTTCATTTTAATCACTTTGAATAAAACCTATTTAGTCGGGATATAAGCAATGCATTGATTAGGTAACTGATGCAATGTATTGATTAAATAAATGGGGCAATGTATTGATTAGGTAACTGGGGCAAAGCATTGAATAGGTAACTGGGGCAATGTATTGATTAGGTAACTGGGGCAATGCATTGATTAGGTAACTGGGGCAATGCATTGATTAGGTAACTGGAGCAATGTATTGATTAGGTAAGATTCAAAATTTGAGTTTGAGTGTACACTGAAGTGGAGGAAGTTTGTGAATACACGGTCAGGCCCTGTGTACATAGGAAATGGAACTTTTGACAGTTTTGGTTTTGGTGTACATATGTCCATCAAGGTTTATTTTTCTTCCTGAATCTGTCTGCATTTTCTAATAAGGATAAACCTTGAAAGTGAACCTAAAGATTCTTGGAAAAGCAGAGAAAAAACTATTTTCTGGATGCCGAAGAAAAGAGAACAACTAAAGGAAATCATCAAACTCAGATACAAGTAGTTACACCGATTTATACACATAAGTAGATAGTAAAGCATTTATGGTAGTTTTATCAACAAAGCAGAAGAAAAAAGAATACCATTCCATTACAAAACATGTGCGTTCCTCTACCAGAAATAAATTACACTAAATGGTGGAATAACAACGGAACAATATGAGATATTACGTGTAAGAGACACACATACACAACGAGTGAGACATACAGTGTAAGTAACACACACTCACATCAAGTCTAAGAAACACATATATCGCGAGTGTAAGAGACACACATACACACCGATGATAAGAGCCACATATACACAGCAAGTGTAAGAGACACACCTACACAGCAAGTGTAACGGACACATACAACAAGCGTAAGAGACACACATACACAGCAAGTGTAAGAAACACACATACACAGCGAGTGTAAGAAACACAGATACACAGCAAGTGTAAGCGACACACATACACAGCGAGTGTAAGAGAGTCACATACACAGCGAGTGTAAGAGACACACATACACAGCGAGTAACACGCTTTACGCAGAAGCAAAAAAAAAAAAAAAAAAAAAAAAAACATAAGGGAAAACAAAAGAAACATATAAAGGGTACCAACTGAAAGAAACATATAAAGGGTACCAACTACCAACTGGAAGAAACATATAAAGGGTACCAACTGGAAGAAACATATAAAGGGTACCAACTGGAAGAAACATATAAAGGGTACCAACTGGAAGAAACATATAAAGGGTACCAACTGGAAGAAACATATAAAGGGTACCAACTAGAAGAATCAGATGACTAATCTCCACTTGTAAGTAAAAGTTGTTGCTATGTGTCAGAGTTTCCTACTTATCCATAATTTCATTAGTTCTTTAAGACAACGGCTATGGTTCGATTGACCTCTAAAGCACGATGAATTCATCAGATAGTGCACGTGTGTCCACATACACTTGTATAGTAACTTTACAATCTCTCTAGTCATAAGAATTAAAATGGAATTTGACCCTTATGAACATTATTTATGATAGTCACAATGACGTCAAAGCATTTATTAATTTTCTTGTCTTAAAAAAGGAATGTCTTAGATGCCTACTTAGTCAAAAAGTCGAAATGTCAAGTGGTGCTTTATGTGGAATTGTAACAGGTAGCACAATGTATTATAAAATGTCTGTCTTGCAGTCATATTTTCATTATTTCATATTGTAGTCGAATCAACCAGAAATGACCCTGTCTGTGACTAACTGATGCATTGATTAAAAATGGTAATTCCCATATATAAATCATGATTATCTGAGTGTTAGGCCGTAAATACATCATTAGTTCATGTAATATTAATAAGAAATAATCTGTGGAGAAGAAGAAGATAAAAATCGATCAAATGACGAGTAAATTATAAGGCATCTTAAAAAAAAAAACTGCATTTTTCCATGCATTAGAAAACCAGCATTAGTGAACCTGTCAGACACCACTTTGGAACTTAATATTTTTCTGTTTACTTTTTCTGGATATTCTTTTATTTTAACTTCTTCCATAAATTTTGAGAAAGAAATAAACAATGACTTTTAGAAATAGGCATCAACAAACAATGACTTTTAGAAATAGGCATCAACAAACAATGACTTTTAGAAATAGGCATCAACAAACAATGACTTTTAGAAATGAACATCAGCAAACAACGACTTTTAGAAATAGGCATCAACAAACAATGACTTTTAGAAATGAACATCAGCAAACAATGACTTTTAGAAATAGACATCAGCAAACAAAGACTTTTCGAAATATACATCAGCAAACAATGACTTTTAGAAATGTGTAATATTCTTTCCATGTTCACATTATATTATACTATCAAACATTGCTAACTTAACTTATTTTAAAAATACTCGTCACAAACGAAACAACTATATGATGGTAACGTCAAATCGATTATACAGACCATATGATAGTAATGTCAAATCGATTATGCAGTCCATATGAGAGTAATGTCAAATCGATTATACAGTTCACATGATAGTCATGTCAAATCGAGTAGGTAATCCACATGATAGTAATGCCAAATGTTAATTGTATAACCAATGGTCTGTGGAAATGAAGAAATTCGAAACGAAAACCCCGACAATTTTATAAACATGATGATTCAGCCTTAAACTTAATATAACATCAAATATATGAATAACTGCATGAATTGAAAACATTCTTATTTTAAGAGTCGACACAACTCTGCAAACTTAATGTTGTATTCTTCTTTCGCAAATGCATATGCCCAGTAGAAGGTTAAGCATACATGTAATTGGATGTGAAGCCAGGAAAATGTAGACTTACCCCCTTCCCGAAATGCACATGCGGTAACTAATGTTAGGCAGTGATTAAATTGGATCTAAACTTCATCTTAACATATGTTCAAGTACATTCCTCTTTCTTTCTTAAGCAATAGACACCAGTTTCAACAAAGCCAAGTGAAGCTTTCGTGGCATTTATTGGGTAAAATTACTTAGCTCTGTATGGGGTGGGGGGTTGTGATCTGTATTAGATATGTTAGTTATCTGAGTTGCTTTCGTGATTTTCAAAGTAAGATTAGTATGAAACACCATAAATATAAACCATTAAGGGAAAATGGAGTGCAAATGAGGAATGTTATCACCTAATTTCTATATCAAATGCATTACTGATTACAAAGAGTTAATTCCATAATTTGACCCTCCCTTTGAAATTGAAATAGATTCGCCTGAATCTTGAACCTGCCATTATCTAACCATAACCAGCTCAAAGGTATAATTTGGAATTCATGACCAATGGTCAATGAAAGTTAACCCCGGCCGGCGCGCTGGAGCATTGTGACGGAGGACAGAGATAATTGGCCCCTTGACTAATGCGAAAACTAAATTTGCAAAAGGAAAAGAAAAGATTGATGGGGCGGCAACTCCCAGAGGCATTAAAAGCAAACTTTAACAACGTTTTGGGACAAACTCTTCGCCCTTCAATGCCAGTTCACCAGAACATACGAAAGCACCACGTGGAATCACTAGTATACTTTAATTTCTATGACTACTGAGATGGAAAAGCAAACTCCATGCTAGATTGCAGGAGATGAATATAGGGTCGAGACAGTAAAATACATTATATGTGGAACGCATTAGAACTCTGAAAAAAGCTCTTAAATGCAGAACTCAGTTACAATATAAATACTCCAGAACACACCCTAATAGAAACTTGTTCTTTTCTGGATAAAGCAAATTTAAATAACAAAATTTGATACACATACATTTTAGGATGTAGACCAAAGAATGTACATAATGATACATATCTTTACGCAGTAAATGTGTGGAACTACATGGACATAAAAATAATCTTTGTGGAAAAAAAGGCCGTGATACGGTAATTATTCGGAGCCTAAGAAGTTTTCACTTGTAGAATAACCGCTAACAGAGGTGTCTTTGAGTATCGCTGTTTTACCGAAGCATCAAAATCTTGGAAGAAAGAAAGAAAATAAGAGCAAATTTCTCTGAACTGTAAGGATGAGAGTACCATCCGGACCAGACGGAACTGTAAGGATGAGAGTACCATCCGGACCAGTCGGCACTGTAAGGATGAGAGTACCATCCGGAGCAGTCGGCACTGTAAGGATGAGAGTACCATCCGGACCAGTCGGCACTGTAAGGATGAGAGTACCATCAGAACCAGTCGGCACTGTAAGGATGAGAATACTATCCGGACCAGTCGGCACTGTAAGGATGATGGTACCATCAGAACCAGTCGGCACTGTAAGGATGAGAGTACCATCAGAACCAGTCGGCACTGTAAAGATGAGAGTACCATCTGGACCAGTCGGCACTGTAAGGATGAGAGTACCATCAGGATCAGTCGGCACTGTAAGGATGAGAGTACCATAAGGACCAGTCGGCGCTGTAAGGATGAGAGTACCATCCGGACCAATCGGCACTGTAAGGATGAGAGTACCATCCGGACAAGTCGGCACTGTAAAGATGAGAGTACCATCTGGACCAGTCGGCACTGTAAGGATGAGAATTCTATCCGGACCAGCACTCCGATTATTTCTGCACAGGTGGTTTTAAGGATAGCGTAGTTGTGACATGTCCATGATCACAATCAAGCTAAAACCTGTAAAAGACTGGATTTCATTCAGCCACAAGTGTGTTCGTTTAATAAATCGCACGTTCTGCTTAAGTGCTTTTTTTCATGCTTAAAAATTTAATTTTTCCTTATGTGGAATATAATTTATACGCTCAGTAAGCGATAGTTTAAGAATAACGATCATTCACGGTTTTCTGTATGATCCTCGCGCTAATATATTTCCTTCGTGCTCCGGCAAACATTGTACACACCTAACTGCTTTTGTGTTGTTTTTTTTTTTTTTGTTTTGTTTTTTTGTTTCCACTGTAGACAGCACATAAAACTAATGAATTAAGTATTATGGATAAATAATAAATTTTAAAAAAATATAATTTGAGGTTTCTGTTTGCACATTGATCGTTTGATGGAGTAAGACAAAAGACCAAAAGCAGCTTTTCAGATTTTTTTTTGCATTCAGAACACCTCGCTTTTGTGCAGAAGCTCATTAATGCCAGGTCGAGACATGGCGAAATAAAACATTATTGCGAATATTCGCAATACATTTGAGAATGTTTCCAATAATATTAGGAATAATCGCAAAACTTTTTGCTATGCGAATTTGCGAATTAACGCAATATTAATGCGTTTATTTGAAAAAGTATTGCGAATATTCGTTGTTACATATATACGTATGAATGCATATACATATTTATGTAGGTACCTAGCAATGCAAAGATATCTCACTATCACTATATTTACAACTGCAAATGTTTTCTGTTCCATTTTTTTTACTGACGTTACGAAATCATGATATGTGTGTGTGTGTGCGTGTGTGTGTGTTTATTCAATGTATTGTGTGTATTCATGACATATCGGAGAAGGAGAATTCTATGGTGGTAAAACGTTTGTCCAAACCCTTTTACCTTATATTTATGATTTGGTAATAAATATTCACAATCAAGTTGTATTTTGCTGTGAAAACTTGACACTAATGGGCTTCAGTACATTTGAGATGATTTTTGTGGGCTTTTTTAATCTTAAGCCTACCTCCACCCCACCACCAATCACTTGATTCCTAAAAATTAGCTTGGAAAATTGAGGATTTTTTAAATGAGTTCTTATTCATAACATTTACGAAAAGAGGTGAATAATTTGTCGAGCTTTGGCAATCAAACTATTGATGTAAGATTTATTCATCACATAACAATATATATATATATATATATATATATATATATATATATATATATATATATATATATATATGGATTTATTCGGTTAAACTGTCAAAGTGTAGTAAAATGCCTTTGAAGCACATTGGGATGCCTGGTACATTATGTCACTACTGTATGTGGCATAATTACATCATTTTTGACGTCATGATGTGTTATTACAAATGTGTAATCTGGAAAAAATATTGCATAGGTTTATTACCACAAATCACAGTACTCATGTGTTAAAGGCATTTCCTTGGGAAGAAACTTGTTTTCAGATCATGCGTTGACTTGGTATAAACTTGCAGCTATGAAATCGAGCCTAAGTGATATTTTATTATTATTCAACATTGCTAGTATCCAAACGAGTATTTGTTGTTTTTTCTCAAAGTGAAGTGCTTACCAACATTGAATGGGAAAGAGTATGATGGTTTACTTGAGTGCTGTTTGAGATGGTTTACTTGAGGGCTGTTTGAGATGGTTTTCTTGAGTCCTGTTTGAGGAAGATCACAACTTTTTTTAATACGATTGCCAAAGACATTAATTACGGGAAAATATGTAATGTTGATTTGAAGATTTTATTTTAAACAGATTGAGGATGGATATTCGACAAATCAAGCAAAAGCATAATAATAATAATAATAATAATAATAATAATAATAATAATAATAATTACAGTAGCAGCCGCATCAGCAACAACTCCAACAACGATGAACGGCAACGTCAACAACAACAACATACTTACACAATCTAGAAAGAAACAAAGCAACAGTGAAAACAGCAGTTTTAGCGGTAGCGGCAATGACAGCAGCAGCAGCAACAACAACAATAACAATAAAGACAAAGATGGCGACAAGAGCAACACAAGTGCACAATAAATAATAATGAAACAAAAGGCCGGAAATGAGTCGAAAGTCCCATGGGCCTTTTGGGAAGATTTTAAAATAACTACGCGTTAATGCTTGTGTCGATTTGGTCGCACTTACTCGTATCTTGTAGTGCAAGTGTTATCGTAATTTTCACAAATGTATCGGTGTCGTCTGCTTTATATTGATTTGTGTGGCTGAGAATCACCAGATGAACCTCGTATCTTCTCTTATCCGGGACAGACTAATATTTGGCAGTCACGGATCGGGAATCATTTTACACTGGCCCCAGATGCTGAATCAATGAACGTCACGCCGTACAGTTGACGGTAAGTCGTGTCCGAAATCTAAAAGAAAAACAGCTGTCACCAGTTAGTTTCTAAATATGAGTCACACTATATTAAAATTCGAAATTCCATTGAAATTAGGGGTCATCAATATGAAAATTGACAATCTTCGTGAATATCTTTCTTAGACAAACATTTTGTGCAATTTTCATCTTCTTTGAGAAACACGTTCTTTTGGTCACACTTGGTTAAACTTGATCCATAATTATTAGGAACCATTTAATGTACCAAACCATTTACTATTGCGTACAAGAAATTGTGCGTTAAAAGGGTATGTATATATACATTTATTATGCATTTTATCGTATATATACATTTATTATGCATTTTATCGGTAGTGCACAATCAAAAGTCAGAAATATGGTATTAATAAAAAAAATAAAACCCCACGGACGTGAAAATAAACAGATAAGCAAAATAATACGATCACGGAGATAATAATAATAATAATAATAATAATAATAATAATAATAGCAACAACAAAAACAACAACTACAACAATAGCAGCAGGAATAACGGGAGAAAAAAAGGCCGCACATATAAAGACATCACATGGCTTTAATTGATGGGGGAAAAAAACTCTTACTCACTGCATGATTACCTTTGACCCGTCCAGACAAAATAATTAGCATTTTCTTCTAATGCCATCGGTTAAAAGTCAAGTAGCTAAGATGGCCTATTTGACGACACTTAATGTAAAGATCATTCTTTCGGCAATGAATTTGTATCCCTAATTGGATCCAAGTGTGGTCGACAGGCATGTTAAAGTTCATCGGCTGGGAGCCTATCGTGTCCTGTGGGTTTCTTTGATTCAGCTGTCGGGAACATGTGTCCTTTTATCTCATTGACAAAACCAGTGGAAATGTACCAAAGTCCATCTCGAAAATACTTCAGTGGCGTGATACAGCGTAAAAAGGGGAAACTCGCCAGAATATGGCGCAGCACCTCGCCAGACGCTAAAGTACGCGGGGTAAGGTAATGTAGAACCAAGCTAAAGGTGTTAAGATATATCTGTTGAATTATTGACACAAGTTAAGTTGAATACAGTTTTCAAATCAGTTCATGCTTGAAAAAAAAAATTGAGATGAGAATATTTCGGCCAAGAATAAGTCATCTCAATCCAAAATGAACGATGTGATGGTGTATGACGTACATATCACGTCATTTGTTAATTGTATTTATGACAAAGCTTAAGGCTCTCAGCCATATAGATATACGAATTTTTTATTAACTTATTTACATAAAGGACGCTTCTTAGTGTTAGCAGGAGATTGTTCTGACCAAACCATTCAATACTTTTCATAAAGCATGGTTAAGCTACATCATAAGCAAGGCTGATGCCAATCATCTCCTGCTATGATTTACTGACCCTGAAGGTCACACCTCTCCTTATTTTGCAGCTCTTGCTTATTTTTACAAAGTAGTTCACAAACTTTGCATATGAAACATATCAATCAAAGGTATATGAGAGAGAGAGAGAGAGAGAGAGAGAGAGAGAGAGTAGAGAGTAGAGAGAGAGAGAGAGAGAGAGAGAGAGAGAGAGATGGGATGTGGAGTTGGCATGCAATTATGAAACAAAACAAAACAACAACGTATAATTAAATAGACTATAGTTGAGTTTACAATATCGTCATTAAAGCGGATTCCCCAAAAGTGAGAAAATTACATGTAGTAGTAAGAAGTTATATGGAGATACAAGAAAATAATGTTAAAAAATGGTCCCGTACAATAATTTTTTTCAGTTTACTGTTTTTCCATAGTAAAGGTTATATTAAGAGGGAGCCGTGGTAGCTCAGTTGGTAGAGTGAAGGACTCGTAATGCAAGGGTCACAGGTTTGATACCCGCCTCGACCAGCTTCAGTGTGCCCTTCCTCGGCATGATATAACCAATAATGTGTTAACAGTGCCGTTACCCCCCCCCCAAAAAAAAAAATAATAATAATTTAAAAAATTATGAAAAAGTGATAAGAAAATCATATATGCTTTTTTTTTTTTATTCATTAACGTCCAAAGATAAAGTAAACTTTACCACAGTCTGTTTTCCAGATTTTACAAAAACTCTTATCAAACAAAGCATTGGCTCCAATCTTGATATAGTTGTTGGTCCCTGTATAAGAAAAAACCCATTTATATCAGTGCCATATGAATCAAGACGTGTGCTAGATTGCACACATACATTCTCATTTGCCAGGGAATATCTTTTGTACCCATTATAACAAATACTACCCAGTTCAGGCAAATATCTAGCAAATCAAAATCATTATAACAAATACTACCCAGTTCAGGCAAATATCTAGCAAATCAAAATCATTATAACAAATAATCTCCAGTTCAGGCAAATATATAGCAAATCAAAATTATTATAACAATAATACCCAGTTCAACAAATATCTAGCAAATCAAAATTATTATAACAATAATACCCAGTTCAGCAAATATCTAGCAAATCAAAATCATTATAACAATAATACCCAGTTCAGCAAATATCTAGCAAATCAAAATCATTATAACAATAATACCCAGTTCAGCAAATATCTAGCAAATCAAAATCAAAGACTGGTTGTATCAGTCCTCAGAATGGTTCATAAGTCCTCCCATCTTTATTCTAAAGAGTATAAGAGATAGGGTTAGTAACCTTTGATAAAATCTGACACTGTCAACACCATTCCCTAGGCTAATGCGAATCGTGCCCATTTACAATCTTGGCTGGATACATTTGGTAAGTAAAATATATATAGGAATCGGACCACTCATTATTTTACAGCCAGGGAACTAGTCTACTGGTGGGGGAATAAAAAATAGAGTACTAAATCTTTTGAGGTGTGCCTATTGGGTAATAAATGGGTTCAATTTTGTTCCATTATTAATTTCACAAACTTCAATCTATGTACCATAGCTGACAAAAAATATTTACTTTTATTTTGATATCCTGTATTTAATTTCCTACTGACAAAATAGAATATGTACTCTTGGTGCGAGGCTATGTTATTAGGTGCAGACCAGAGATCCCCCTGTATAGCATCACGAAACTCGAAAACATGCTGCGAAGCACCTGATTTTTAAGGCTGAAAAAAAATTCTCTAACTTTAATGACTGGATCTATGTGTGGTTTGTATGCCAAGCTAGTGAAGAATTTATTTTTATTTTATAATATATTAACATTAAGTTCTATGGGAAATGAATTAGTGGTCCGATCCCTATATATGCATAAGTAAAGGAAGGAGATGAAAACCATAGACTTGCACCAGTCCCTTTTACAGTATAAGTTTCCTCAAAGTTTTGTTTGTCAGCTTCTTATGTTCCTAGTACTTCCTTTGGTCTCTTCAATAAGAGTTGAAAAGGGAACTTGTTAATATAGTAGGAGCGGTTTAGAAGCCCAGCTGATGTTAATTAGTATTAATGACCTTTGGAAGCCATTTGAGGTAGGATGCTGTTGTAAAGTCTCCCACTCATAATTGAGAGAGATTTTAATATCTAGGTAAGAATAAAATTGAACACAACAGTTTACCTCCATAAGAAAGAAAAGTCACTCAAAAAAGCTACAATGAGCAAACACCACGATGAAAATACCACCATGAGAGGAATAAGTGGTCCAGATTAAGTACGGTAACGGAAGTTTCGGAATAGTGCCTGAACTGGAAGCGAAGAATACAACATATTTCTGGCTTGGACAGGAATCAGTTTGTATGACTGTAACTTCATTCTCAGATGTGTTTGAACTTTGAATGTATCTGATAGCTGAATCAAATTGATCTTGGATATACTAGTCATTCAGTTAAGACTGACCTGAAGAGTGGTGTCACCTGCCCAATATCACGTGGTATCAGATTTCAAGAGCAGATTAAAACCATTCGCAACTAAATTTAGAAACACATGTTGCCAATTTTCAATACCATTGTGTCAACACGTAAATTGAATATTTTAGGTTTTCTTTCCATTGATTGACACCTGCTTAGCCTAAATTCTTCGCCTATATGTGTGATCGTTAGTTTAAATTGCGAAATTTTGGATCGATTATGACCTTTAATTGTATGTTTAGAGGAATGGGGCTGTATTCATCCAATTTAGTCTGGCCTTTTTTGTATCATTCTGGGTTCATTAGTTGCACATTAGTTTGTAGTTTGAAAACAGTTTTGCAGAATACATATCTTTTATATATATATATATATATATATATATATATATATATATATATATATATATATATATTACATCAAACATTTTGTGTCACTGTAAGTATATAGGCACAAAAGCAGACAATCTACAAATTTACTAAATTATGTCCCACTAATACATGAATCAAACTTGTAATTACTCCGGAAATGGCCGTACTTAGTACATGATAGTTTTTTTGCAAGTATTTCGTTCGTCAACAAAATGTCGCACAACACATAGACTGTCACGTGCTCAGTGCCAAGTGCCTGTGTACGTCTGAAATTTCAAGCAATAAGGAGACAATGGTTTTTCAAAGAAGGGGGAAAAGAGCATTTATTGAATAATCTAATATAGTGAAAACCTTCTGACAAAGAAAGTGGCAGTAAGTGAAAAGCAAGAATAATAAAATCCATCATATGCACTGGAGTGGAATAGGAAGATTTTGCCGAGTTCCTGCCTACAAAATTCTGACCTTGAGGGTCAGATTTCCATACCAAACACCATATACATAATTCATTCATTTTTTGTTTTCTTCTCACATTTCATTTAATACATAATGGTGGGTAGATTGCAAAATGCTGAAAATGAAATAGGCATTCTCTGAATGAAACGAAAGATGTTATCAATTTCAGGTTATTAGGTACACTCATGTGAGACAGAGATGTCCAGAAAGGCTTTTTCATATGAGCAGTTTATATTACTCATGTATGAGAACGAGGAACAAGTACAGCTTGCATGCTATCTTTTCACACTTTCCCGAATTATGAAAATAATTGTCCTTTGTTTACAGAGAATTCAATTAGAACATGTCAATCGCTGATTCCATCATTGATAATATCTATAACAAGAGAATCTTAAAATGCAATAGGTGTGAGTTGCCCAAGAACTGAAGTACAGTGTAATTCATTTACTGCGTAAGTACTAGAGTATTAGGTCTTGTGTAATTTGAATCACACACACATTTTTCTGATTCAAATGAGCAGAAATTGAGGGCCATCTTGAACATAGATACAAAAATCATGGGATATCTTACAATTTGTCTGATACATTCGTTGGAATTAAAACTGAAATGCTGTTTACAACTGGACCTTTCCTAATAATTAATGGATCCAAAAGAACAAACACGGCGAAGTTCAATTCTTTAATTGCACAGGTAAATTCAGATAACTGCCTTTAATTAGTTGGCTGCCAGTTATGACATAATTTAAAATTTTCGCTTCAGTTTGATACCGTTTAGCTTGTTATTGCTACGAAAACATCATTATAATGCAACTATTGTTTTCCAAAGTAAAGTTGTACCTCCCTCCCCCTGGGGGTGGGGGGGGGGCGAGTGGTCAGAGGCTTGTCAGTAGCTCCGTGGGTCATTGGTTCTTCCCGAGGTCTTCTCGGGTTCTTCCTCCACCAAAAAGTGATTAGCTTGCTGGACTCTCGATCGAAAGGGTGCGGGTTCAAATCCTACCACCTGGGTCAGCTACCGTGGTGTGTCCTTGGGAAAGGCACTTTGTTCCAATTGCCTCGGTCCAAAATAACCTACTTGTATTGTTGTGCCGTAAACCACCAAACGAAACCAAATCAATACTCCACCAAATATGCTGCCCGCCATGTATAGCCTATCATGTGCTGAAAAATGGCGTTAAACCCCACCAAATCAAATCAAACCAAACCATTCAAAGTGGAGCCTAAGAACCCAACAGACAGTACATCGTTCTCTATTTAAAACAGTTACACCTTTGTTTTTTATTTATTTTTTATAGTTTGCGTTTGCAAACACACACACACACACACACACACACACACACACATATATATATATATATATATATATATATATATATATATATATATATATATATATATATATATATATATATATATTCAATCAACGATCTTAGGTTTCGATGAGATCAGTGAAATAAGACGAGATTTTCGAAGTTTCTAAAAGGAAATTAGACAAAAACACGTTGTTCTCGTGGGAGTTGCAACTAAACCTAAGATAAAGGCATACAGTATGTCACTGGAATCACGTTCACGTACAAAAATCACATGGGGCTACGTCAATCACTAATAAATGCATGTGGCGAAAGTATCAGCTCCAAATCCTGATAAAAGAGTACAAAGGTTCATTATAGTCTGAAGTGTCATATCGCAGTTAGACTTATCCTTGACCTGGTTTTTCAACGGTAAAATTCTAAACTCTTTCTTATATTTTCCACCTTTATGCACTTGAATATGAATGACGTTGAATAGAGATTAAAGACGTTGAAATGAACTCGACATAAACAAGTGACAACTCACATTGCAGTGGACTGGTTGAGAAAGCTGGGAACTAGTTCCTAACTAGACGAGTCCCCCCCCCCCCCCCCGTTCCATAAGGTCAAGATGGCTGTGAAGTGTCTGAAGTAGCACTTTGAAGTGGAAGTCAGGCAACCTTGACGCATAGACTGATTACAGAGAGGCTAAAAGTTCAGTCCCGTTTATCACCACATCTGTTCAAAAGTTCAGTCTAATATTTGGATAAAGTGCGTCATTCTAGTAAATGAAAAGAGCTTTATAAATCTCATTTTTATTTTTTTGTTTTACGTCTGACCCAGATGAATTGTTTTGAAGCTCTTCTGTACGTAGTATAAGGGGAATTGTGGTATGTCTTCTGCGTCCGTCGTGCATCGAGTTTTCTACGCCGTTCTCGTATATCAAATAACAAATTATATTTTTATTTTTTTCATGCTAAAATTAATTACAATGGACAAGTTAACAATAACAGGCAGCATTCTGATATTAGGTCCATTCTGGTTTGCATACGAAAACAAATCTACCATCCATTATGGCCAACACTTGTTCAAATGATGCCGTTATACCATCAAATTGTTATGGTCAGCTCAGCTAAAACAGAAATTTGAACGACTTACTCTCAAGAACTTCTCAACCAATATTGATCAACAGGTATCAAAACACTCATGAATCCAAACCATTTAAGTTTGTACCAATGTTCTGATTCATCATAACTTTAGGCGTTACTAGAAGTAACTTCTTCTCAATACCACCCCCACCCCCTTCTGCTTACCAAGTTTTACCACATATTACAGGCAGCATCAGGAGAATATGACCGCCATTTATGCTGGTACATATACCATGGATCCGCTATCGAACAATTGTTCCGCGGAAGAAAAGACCTAGCTGCTAGACTAACTTTGACCAAATTTCACAAGGAGCATCGTGCCATTCATTACTTTTGTTGAAATAATCTCTTCCTTCTACTGAGAAGTTGGCAAGAAAACTCAGTTCCACTTGGGTCTGTTGCGTAAGGACGCGACCCTGTTTGTACTGCGAAAGGTCACGTCACTAAAACATCTCTACGCCTTTTGGCGGATAGAGAAACTGTTGCATGCAAAACGGCCCAGTTACCAATATTGCAAAACATATCCTTGATATACGAATTATTATTCACATGTCATCTTTGATTTTGTTCACGTCATGTTTTGGATTACTTTACCTTGAATTTGCACTCCCAATGTGGAAATACAGCGGCGCGGTTTGAAATATGTCAGTGTGTCGAGTAGGTTTATCTTCACGAGACATCTCACTTTGCGTTTATCTGCGCAGACTTTTTTTCTTCCTTTCCTTGTTTAGCGTTTTCAACTCAGAAGGAGCTTGCCTGTTTTTTTTCTGTCGTGACATGTTACATAACAAAAACTGATGACAACGACAGAACATATGTTTTCCTTTCTACGCTTTATGTCTAGAATAAAAATAGAACTAATTCATCGGGCAATCATAAATCAAATACACGGCTTGTTGGACACGCAAACTGCTTCACGGCTGATTAGATAGCCAGGTGTGCGATATCTTAGGTCAGATATAATTACAGGTAAAAGCTAGCACACCTGGTGTATTAATTTATACAAGGTACATTAAAATTAAACTTGCTTGTCACATACAAATTAGATCATACAATACTTCATGAATGCATGTCTTGAATCTCTAGACAAATTTACTTTGAAGGCATCTGATGTTTAGAGTCTTAAAATATGAATTTAAATTTTCCAATTGAATCGGGTCATGTAAGTAAATATAATTTCTTGATGAAATAATTGTAACTTTTAGCGTTCAAAATTAGATAATATATTTGTTTTTAGCGTGGATATATATATATATATATATATATATATATATATATATATATATATATATATATATATATATATATATATAATCATGTTTCTTACGGTTGGTATTATTTGTTTAATTTGGACACGTCACTTGAAAGACTTTGGACAATATAATTTTAGTATATCGATTTGTCTATTTAATTATGGAAAGATTAATCAATTACACGGAATACCCCCATTCCCACAAGCCTCCACAAAGAGCAATCAATTGCAGGAGTATCGATGGCCATGAAGCGTAGGGCAAATCCCCGACAGTTAAATATAGTGAACAGGAAAGTACAGTATACTTATAAATCAGTATACTCGTGAAAGAAATTAATCTTTTAGAAGGTATATTGTGTCCTTTGCAGGTGCTTGTTTATCTTTAAATAGGGCTTACAATCTTTCTATAAAATGAAATTACATTATCATGGTTTACAAATATATTCCCACTTCGTATCAGAAAATACGTGGGGGATTTTTCTTTGCAGTTAATGGTGTTTAGATAGTTGAACCTTAGAGTGCTACGTATGGTGCAAATATCTCTACAATCAAGCCCTGAGTTGTATGTACGGGTATTTTGTGTGTAAGGAGGAAATATATATTTAATGCCTTGCCTATTACTTTAGATAATTTAATAGCCGCTGTTGTTCAGAGGTTAGCGTACCAGATACACGACCAGATGTGTGCGGGTTTGAAACCTGCCCAGACCAGGCCAGGTCGGCCGCTGTATTGTGTGTCTCTGGGGGAAGGCATTTTACTTCTAGGAGAATATAATCTTTCATGTGTAAATGTGCTGTTGAACACCAATGAATAAATGAATGAATGAAACGACGAGAAAAAGAAAAACAGGCAAAACTGAAATTGAGCAAACATGGTTCTATTTTTCATATGCCTCTAGATCATTTAATCTTACCAGCTCCTTTATAAGTTTTTATTTCAGACGAACATGGAGAATTGTTTAATTTGCTGTGCCTCATTGGTGAGTCGAAAAAGCGCTTTAAATATTCTGAACAGATCGCGTTGCTCTCAGGATGATTCACTAGGTCAGTAGGTCAAGGGTTTTAACGTCACAGCTACCCTCCCCCCCCCCCCCACTCCGAAAGAAACCAAGACTTTTCTTCAGATATAAAGAACGTTTTGTAACTCGTACAAGAAAGGCCTGATTTAATTTGTACTCTATTTAGTGTTGTTAAAACATTATCACTTGTTAGACAGTACTTTAAAAGACTCGTGTTAAAGAGGACTTCTCACTTTCACATTATCACTTGTTAGACAGTGCTTCAAAAAACTCGTGTTAAAGAGGACTTCTCACTTTCACATGATCACTTGTTAGACAGTACTTCAAAAGACTCGTGTTAAAGAGGACTTCTCACTTTCACATTATCACTTGTTAGACAGTACTTCAAAAGACTCGTGTTAAAGAGGACTTCTCACTTTCACATTATCACTTGTTAGACAGTACTTCAAAAGACTCGTGTTAAAGAGGACTTCTCACTTTCACATTATCACTTGTTAGACAGTGCTTCAAAAGACTCGTGTTAAAGAGGATTTCTCACTTTCACATTATCACTTGTTAGACAGTGCTTCAAAAGACTCGTGTTAAAGAGGACTTCTCACTTTCTTATGCGACACTCTTTTAGATTATGGCACATTCAAAGTAAACAAAAATTATTGCAAAATGTCTTAAACTTTTGCTACCTTCCTCCGAAAATGTTAATAAATTACTTGCAGATTCGTAGATCGCTAGAAGTTTTGTGTATTCAGTCACAGGAGATACTTGACCGTCCATCCATTACACTAAAAAAAAAAAAAAAAAAAAAGCGACAATATCATATTTTTCTTAGGTTTTATGGACACATACGATTCGTTATATCAAGCCTTACATGTTTAGTACAAATGGTGAACTATATATGATACTAACACCTATTCAGAACTATTATCTGCGACCTAAGTTAAGAAACTAAGAATGTTGAATACATGATCTTTCTTAGCTGAGACTCATTCACTTATAATCTGAGATTGGAGAGACACAAGACAGCTTCAATAAATCCTGAATGAGAAAATTAATGACGCTCTTTAACAAAGCAACTATACACGTACTAAATTTCAGACTGAACCGGAATTTAATGACGACAGCTGCTAACTGAATAGAGCTGCGAAAGTGCTACTCATATTAATCCTTTGGTAGATCAGTAGGGTCTGATGTTTAACCCCAAGGGGCAGGATTTCAGTATTGTGGTTAGCCCTATGTGACTTTGCGGTTTCGAGGGGGTATCATTTGGCCCATAAACGAAGTACGATAAAACACCTGAGCTTTAGATAAGCGTTGTTAGATCACCTCGTCAATCAGCACTAAAAAAAAAAAAAAAGAAAGAAAGAAAAAAATTAATCTGTAAGATTAGAGGGTATTCCAGATCTCTCTTGGAAATGTGTCAAGAATTCAAAGTTTTATGTTTGTGATTGAATACCTGTCTAAACCAAATGGAAGTTTCATTGATAAATTAGCACAGATCAGATTAAAATATTATAGGTAAGATATACATCTGAGACGCCAAAATAAATGTATTAATGTGTAGAGCATATATTTCGGTTAATTAAATTGGTGTAAGAATCAGCACCAGAAGTAAACACTGCTAAAATATAAAATTAATTTAAAATAATTTACCAAGATTTAAAATCCAATATGCGCATAACATTATCTCAACCATTTATTCCAGTTTGGTATTACGGCTATAATAGACTATACAGTAGCCCTTTATTCATGGCTATACAGTAATACAGTAGCCCTTTATTCATGGCTATACAGTAATACAGTAGCCCTTTATTCATGGCTATACAGTAATACAGTAGCCCTTTATTCATGGCTATACAGTAATACAGTAGCCCTTTATTCATGGCTATACAGTAATACAGTAGCCCTTTATTCATGGCTATACAGTAATACAGTAGCCCTTTATTCATGGCTATACAGTAATACAGTAGCCCTTTATTCATGGCTATACAGTAATACAGTAGCCTTCAAACCTATGTTAAGACCTTCTGTGTTGAAATGCGGCACTCTATTTGCCCTAAACTAGCATTGTACTTGTATGCATATTAAATCTGTCGTCTTGTTACATGATTGAATAGCTGTTTTTGATGAAGTGTGACATTTGATGGCTTCCTAGTATATTCTCGTTCAAAACTGATCGAGTGGTAAAAATTAAAACAAAAAAAAAACAAAAAAAAAAACAAAAAAACAATTATATCATTTTAGATCAGTTGCTAAATTGTAAGCAATGGGTACAATTATGTTCTTATTTATATCTCAATTTATTTATGTGATAATCGTGATAAATATTTGCATACATTACCGACTCGTGAGGCTTTATTGTTGAATCGGTAATCATATCGTGGGAAGCACTCATTTTATCGTGAAATCATAATTTTTTATGGTGAAATCATAATTTTTTATGGTGAAATCATTATTTTTTATGGTGAAATCATTATTTTTATGGTGAAATCATCATTTTTTATGGTGAAATCATTATTTTTATGGTGAAATCATAATTTTTTTTAATTACGGAAAGCACTAATGTATGTATAAAGGTTCAATTTTGCATATATAAAGATATGTAAGTCGGACTTGGAAATGAAGGGGGGGGGGGAGAGAAAAGAAAATGGTCCATTTAATTTTCAACATTGAATTGTTTTAAAAATCTGTTATTTTTAAAATGTAGCTGATCAAACATTCTCTCCAAATGACAACAGGACAATAAACTGGTGAGTTATTTTTCACAAAAGATATTTTACCACCTTTGTATTTACATTTTGTTGTATCGTAAAATCGTAAAGTCTTGTTCACCCGGTATAGTCTTCATTACTTAGTCTTATGTTCAAACTAAAGACGACACGTTCAGAGACACGATAAGGGTCGTGTATTGGTACATATACTGGTTCTATGCACTGTTATCCATAGTTCTATATATGGACATACATATGGACAGACGTATCTTCCATACCTAAATTGTACAAAGAAAGCAGCCAAAGGAACGCAGAATGAGAGCAGAATCAATGACACATCTAGTTACTTTTGGCTCATTCGAAACTAAATGGTAAGACTCGAATTATTCATAACAATATGTCATCGGTGATGGTGTGTGAACAATTGAATAGCCATATAGCACAAAGGATCAATGGACTTGTGCCAAGTTCTACTTCTTATCAAGTATCCTCTCCCAAACTGGAAAATGAGCTGTATTACGGAATATGACCAGCGCTTTCGCAAAAAAAAAAAAAAAAAAAAAAACCCCTACACACATACTGTTAGAATTTGAAAGAGTTACATGATTTATGACTGTTTCGAAACGTGATTGCCGTTACCATGGTAGGTAATATTTTCTATGTTTAGGGCGGATGTGATCTTCGACTGTTTTCAAGTGACACACAGTTATTTTTTTAACAAAGGTCTTTGGAAATAATTTGCAGCAAAAGTGCATTTTTCCTATCTCGTTTACTAAGACAAGAACATCTATTAAATATGATTTTCCTTCTTCCTCAATCACCCGTTTAATAAATCCCTTATATCACGCCAGTATGTACTATTCAGTCCATTAGCGTTATCACATGAATCTCAAATGGGCACTGCATGACAGTTGAGGAAATACACTGTAACATGAACCGGTAATATAACAGATCTCCAAAGCTGTCTCGATATTTTTGCAACCCAGATGCTCTTTGGTCGCCTTTTTAAGAAACATGTCTTATAGCCTGTTAAAACGTGCACTCAATGACTTCTACATTTATTGCACTTTTCCTGCGTGCAATGACATGGCAACATAAATGGAAAAGAAAGGCTAACACAGATGAAATAAACAGAGACTTGTTTTAGTGCTTATAATGGCTCATTGTTGACACAGGAAAAAGAAAAATTTCAATTAACAACTTTTAGTCACGGATTGTACGGGAAAATCTTTCAAACGACACAAAGCAACTGCATGAATTGAGGGTATTTCAATTTTTGTCTTAAACCTATTTTTAGTGTCTTGAATGCTTTACAAAGAGATTGGCGAATCTGTCAATGGCATGATTTCATTACATATATAGGATTTTGTTTAGTGAAAAAACGTGATGGTGCCCAAAAATGAATTTTCCTTTATGTCTTCGTCATTGACATGAACAATGTGTGAGTCTGACGTATTAATGTACACGTACATCATGCACGTATCATCAACTTCATTTTTTTTATCTGCACTTGAACTTTAACTATTACTGACGACTATAGATTAAACTTTATGTGCTGTTAAACCATAATTAACAAACACAGAGGCATTATCTGCCATTTATCTTCTGACAAAGATATTTTTTTCAATGATTACATTTTCTTTTTGAGAACCTCTTTTTGCACCAGACTTAAAATTGTAATGAACAGAGTTTTGTTAATGTCTTTAAAAAAAGTAGGTTTTTTAAAAAAGTCTAATGCAGGATATTTTATAAGCAGTATAGGCTAAAGGGACTTTTATTTTCTTCAGCTTCTTCGTCTTCTGCTTCTCACTCTCTATCATAACTGTCTTTCTCTTGTATATGTGTACTATTTATTCCCACTGACAGCTACAAGAAGTCAAAGGGTATCCTCTGTTGATTGCACAAGTGATAATAATTCAAAGGCCATTTAAAAAGTTAATGGAGTGGAAAAGCCAACATGATTACTTACCAACGGGTAGATATTAGAGACGCCTAATAATATAAATACATAATGATTTCACAGTAAAGGAAATCCTCAAAGAGGCTATACACGAAGATGGTAAATGATCATTAAAAACATGGTAAGCTTTTTATTGAAAATGTGCTCTTTGATGTTAATTTCTACCCTCAGTGGAAACTCTGAAATCATGCAACACATACACTTTTCAAAGCTTTGATAATCCATCAAAGGCAAATCTTAACAGAAAATTTGTCCTACTTAGTCTGAAGAAATTTAGTTTGTCCTTGTGAATTACACATCTGCAGTTCAACATAAAAAAGGAAATCGTCTCTGTTTAATTGTTGCTTGATTACAATTAGAAGCATTATCACTTCGTTACAAGATTGTATGTCTACGATACGAGACATAAGATCACACCAACAATTCTTCAATCTGCATAGCAGAAATTCATTTACGACTATCATTGTCATGGCAAAATACTTAACAAGTATAATGTATGCAAACAGAAAATAGAATCGAGCAAGGTTGTCCCTAGAAGCACTAAATCAGTAATTTGCTTTATAATGTTGGTACTTATGATCTTGCTATATTCAGATTGTCATGGTAACTGGCAAGAGCAATGATTTTTAGCTGCAATGTTTGTTTTACTACAAATCGGCCACCATAATGAAAGAATTGCTTGGAACAAAATTGTAAATTTATTCCAGTAAACAATAAAAACCACTGGTATTTATGGTAACCACGACCATTGACTTTTGTATGTTTCGTAACGATATAAGCTTTGACTAAATACTTTACTGACTTCGTTGGTGGGTGACTCTGAGGAAACTTGTTAGTTTCAAAAATAGAATGACAACGGATTTATGGTCTATTTTTAAATATCTCACCCAACGAAACAAAACAAAAAAGGATAACATGAACTTATTTATTATGAAAAAGTCCAAATACCTTAAAGACAAATTTTGCAAGAAGTTGAGTACATGAGATTCTGTATTTTGCAAGAAGTTGAGTATATGAGATTCTGTATTTTGCAAAAAGTTGAGTATATGAGATTCTGTATTTTGCAAGAAGTTGAGTATATGAGATTCTGTATTTTGCAAGAAGTTGAGTATATGAGATTCTGTATTTTGCAAGAAGTTGAGTATATGAGATTCTGTATTTTGCAAGAAGTTGAGTATACGAGATTCTGTATTTTGTAAGAAGTTGAGTATACGAGATTCTGTATTTTGTAAGAAGTTGAGTATATGAGATTCTGTATTTTGTAAGAAGTTGAGTATATGAGATTCTGTATTTTGCAAGAAGTTGAGTATATGAGATTCTGTATTTTGCAAGAAGTTGAGTACATGAGATTCTGTATTTTGTAAGAAGTTGAGTACATGAGATTCTGTATTTTGCAAGAAGTTGAGTACATGAGATTAAGTATTTTGCAAGAAGTTGAGTATATGAGATTCTGTATTTTGTAAGAAGTTGAGTATATGAGATTCTGTATTTTGCAAGAAGTTGAGTATATGAGATTCTGTATTTTGCAAGAAGTTGAGTATATGAGATTCTGTATTTTGTAAGAAGTTGAGTATATGAGATTCTGTATTTTGCAAGAAGTTGAGTATATGAGATTCTGTATTTTGCAAGAAGTTGAGTACATGAGATTCTGTATTTTGCTGCAGTACAACATTTTAACACGTTTTTCGAAGAGATGTTGCTTTATTTCAGTCAACACTAATAAACTCTGTTTTATGCGCTAGTGTTACTATCAGGAAGTTCATTTAAGTTTCACTGCCTTGAAATGTAATCACAGCGATAAGATGTCGACATCGATGAAAGCGAACAAGGCACATGCTAAGCTACATGCAGGTGGGGTTCCTCATTAATCTCGTGTGACTTCAAGTCTTCTAAATGCTGAAACTTCATCTATTAGATGCATTGTCCTTCTTTAGAAATCTCCACAAATTCGATTATGTGCAAATAACAATGAACAAGTTGTCGTATACTAGTAATATCAAATACATATAGTTTAATAACCTCAACAAAATAAAGTGTAGCTTTCAGGTACAGTATACTGCAATATGAAAAACTTTTTTTATATTTATATCTTTTCATATAATGTAAAGAAGAGTATCTCATGTCGACATGTGAACCCTGCCATAAGTTAGATTTTCTTCAAATATTACTTAATCATTCAAATAAGACACTGACAAATATTTATACTCATGCATTGCAATGCTGTTTACAATAAATAAAAATAAAAACCCATTTGGACATAATTACTGAATACTGATAATAAACATCATGACGTCGTTGTTGGCTTTATAATGAGAGGAATAGAGTATTACTTGTATGTTATTAATTAATATGCCTGAAATGTGAACGCTGAAATAGATTGCCTGAAATGTGGACCCTGAAATAGATTGCGAAACTGGAGGTGAATAAACAAAGGCACACATTTTTAGCAATATAGCAATATTTCTTTTCTTGTTAATATCATTGGTGAGTCGATTGCTAAAATGTCAGCAATAGAATAACTTACAGACTCTTAAGGGTGAAAAGTTCGTTGAATTTCATTATCATTTGGCTTTCTATAAAAATAAAAAAACGTTGTTTGGAAGGCAAGTATTGTGATGTATAAAACGAAATTAATCGGATAAAATTGCAAGAAGCAAGACTTCTCTCTCGTGACAGTATGATACATACCGTCTGTACTCGCTTATAAGTGTAACTGCAAACAAAATAGACTATGATCTACAGTCGCATAAGGCGATGGCAGATCTAGGTCTATGCAGTTTGTTAGGAGTAATCAGTAGAACAAACAACATATAATCTGATCTGCTGGTGCATTATGCGACGACAGATCAGGGTTTATGTTGTTTGCAGTTGCACTCTACTTATAAGCGAGTACAGACGGTACATTTATTTTCGTTTGATACACATATTCGCTTAATGGTGAAGCCTAGAAGCGGTTTATTACGAAATGTCGAAATTTCATTATGGTTTTAAAAAAGGTGACACATATTCAGTGCCTTGCTTTATGGGAATAATCAAATGACGCGATCAATGCAGTGGCACCAAGGTCTGGTATTTAAACTGAAAATTTGGAATTTCTGGTAATCTGTTAAAATGTTTTGAAAATTGTTTTAGCAAGAAAAACTTGAAAAAAAAAAAGAAAAAAAAAAAAGAAAAAATAATGACACATTGTCTTAGGAAAGCGTTATAAATTCTGTAGGTCCATAAGGCTTAGTGTGCATATGAGTTCTTATACTAAAACAAAGGCAACTTAACTGAATCAAATCCCCCAATAAGATTAATGTATAAACAATTACCTAAACATACAGACATACGGACGGGTGTGAAGACGAAGTATTTGTACCTGTATTCATGTATCCAAGACGACGTAGGTATTGCACGTTGTTTGCGAAATGTCAAAATGTGCAAATTTGTTATCTGATCAGCGATGGTAAGTTTAAGTTCAATTAAGATGGGATGCTTTTTAGAAGATCGCGGCAGTCGTCTGGAATTAACATTATCGTTGCTACTTTTCTTTCAGATTATAAATAAAAAAGTTATCGGAAAAAAACAAAACAACAGAGTACAGGGACATATTTGGACAGACAGCATTCCAACGCGTGTGATTGTCGCAAAGGTGAACGCTCTACTGGTCATAAGTTGAAAAGACTGTTCGTTACGTTGCAAAAATAAAAAAAATAAATAAAATAAGATAATAATAAAAAAGTCAACAAAACAAAATCACGTAAAAAAATGCTTAGTAATCGCAAAAATAAAAGCCAGCTTTGACATCCTTGGTATTTGTTTGCATCTCTCCAAAAAGGTCCCAAGCCATTGTCCATGGGTACCAGAAGGTTCCTTCTTATATAAATTCTCTTTGCCCTGTTTTTACTATCACGGGTTATAACATAACCGACTGGTGTGGGGAATTATAAAAATTGCAGGCCTCGGTACAAGCTATGGATTTTTCTCTCAGATCCGTGAAATACTCCTTCACACTGGAGGCGTCGAAGACTTTTTCATATTGATCAACAGGCGTGGGACATAATGACAAGTTGCCGATATTCGGGCAGATATTATCAGGTAATGCTCTGGAACATGCCTATGACAATTTCGTTGGAGAAGTCAGGTGGCAGTTATTGTGATCTTGACATTAGAGTCAACAATATAGCACGGTAGAGTGTGCTCCGATAAGACAATATAGCACGGTAGAGTGTGCTCCGATAAGACAAGATCTTTGCAATGCCGAGAAGTTATGTCAGCAGTTCCCAAGTTCAAACAAAAAAAAAAAAAAAAACCCATTCCCAAAAAAAACAAACAAAAAAAAAAACCAAAAAAAACAAACAAAACAACAAATTAAAATGGCAACGGATGTCGATTCCTTGACTCAAAAGATACACTATTCTCTATTCTATTATGAAAATCTTATGAGACACCGAAAGAGTTATTTTCTTAACATATAAATTGTATTATGTAGCTTTAATAATGGTTACAAATATACATTGGCCTATTTTTCCCCAATTTCTTCAACGTTCTTTGCGGTTCGGATGTGCTTTCATTACGAACACTATCTAATAATGCAGCAGGTTAATCTTATTCATGACATTCATAGTGATCAAACAAGTACTAACCCCTCAGACATGATATTCTCAATGATCAAACAAGTACTAACCCCTCAGACATGATATTCTCAGTGATCAAACAAGTACCGATCCCTCAGACATGATATTCTCAGTGATCAAACAAGTACCGATCCCTCGGACATGATATTCTCAGTGATCAAACAAGTACCGATCCCTCAGACATGATATTCTCAGTGATCAAACAAGTACTGACCCCTCAGACATGATATTCTCAGTGATCAAACAAGTACCGATCCCTAAGACATGATATTCTCAGTGATCAAACAAGTACCGATCCCTCAGACATGATATTCTCAGTGATCAAACAAGTACCGATCCCTCAGACATGATAATCTCAGTGATCAAACAAGTACTGACCCCTCAGACATGATATTCTCAGTGATCAAAAAAGTACTAACCCCTCAGACATAATATTCTCAGTGATCAAACAAGTACTAACCCCTCAGACATGATATTCTCAGTGATCAAACAAGTACTAACCCCTCAGACATGATATTCTCAGTGATCAAACAAGTACCGACCACTCAGACATGATATTCTCAGTGATCAAACAAGTACCGATCCCTCAGACATGATATTCTCAGTGATCAAACAAGTACCGATCCCTCAGACATGATATTCTCAGTGATCAAACAAGTACTGACCCCTCAGACATGATATTCTCAGTGATCAAACAGGTACCGATCCTCAGACATGATAATCTCAGTGATCAAACAAGTACTTACCCCTCAGACATGAGATTCTCAGTGATCAAACAAGTACTGACCCCTCAGACATGATATTCTCAGTGATCAAACAAGTACCGACCCCTCAGACATGATATTCTCAGCGATCAAACAAGTACCGATCCCTCAGACATGATAATCTCAGTGATCAAACAAGTACTAACCCCTCAGACATGATACTCTCAGTGATCAAACAGGTACTGACCCCTCAGACATGATAATCTCAGTGATCAAACAAGTACCGATCCCTCAGACATGATATTCTCAGTGATCAAACAAGTACTGAACCCTCAGACATGATATTCTCGGTGATTAAACAAGTACTGACCTCTCAGACATGTTTCGTCAACCAACGCAAATCCTATATGTCCTCTGAGTGTTAATATAGAGGGATTAAACGATGTACCTGATGCATAGCATTTAGGCATACATATAAAATCTTAGGAGGGTTAAAATCGAGACAAGACGGGCATAATTGCTTCACAGATTTAGTAAGTCATAGTGTTTATATTTTATCTTTCTTTCTACTTCTGCTTATTTCTTTTCCTGTCTGTGGAGCCTATGTAGCTCACTTGATAGAGCGTCGGACTCGTAATCCAAGGGTTGCGGGTTCGATACCCACCCAGGTCAGCATGGGTCTGCTGCCCCGGTGTGTCCTTGATAAAGGCATTTAGCTCCCATTTCCTTGTCATGATATAACCAAATAAAATGCTGAGAGTACCGTTGAAAACCAACCAACAACAACTATGGTCTTCAGCACCCTTTCCTCATTCTCTTCGTCGTCTTCTTCCTCTGGTTCTTATTCAAATCTACGCTTACAAACGTAGAATGTCGCACGCTTTTGGGGTTGCTCCGACACACGCTAAATCTGCACTCACCCTTTTACAACTTACATTTTTTTCTATGTCGAGAAAATGTCGGTTCGTATGTGATTGAATTCACTCAACCTTTTAATTCTGTTGCAAATGTGTTTTTCTGTAAAATGTTCTGACGTGATTATTCAAACACTTACAATCTTGGCAGCATTATACTGCAGCACACTTACAGTCTTGACAGCATTCTACTGCAGCACACTTACAGTCTTGACAACATTCTACTGCAGCACACTTACAGTCTTGACAGCATTATATTACACACACTTACAGTCTTGACAGCATTCTACTGCAGCACACTTACAGTCCTGACAGCATTCTACTGCAGCACACTTACAGTCTTGACAGCATTCTGCTACATTTCACTTACAGTCGTGACAGCATTATACTGCAGCACACTTGAAGTCTTGACAGCATTCTACTGCAGCACACTTACAGTCTTGACAGCATTCTACTGCAGCACACTTACAGTCTTAATAGCATTATACTGCAGCACACTTACAGTCGTGACAGCATTCTACTGCAGTACACTTGAAGTCTTGACAGCATTCTACTGCAGCACACTTACAGTCTTGACAGCATTATACTGCAGCACACTTACAGTCTTTACAGCATTATAATGCAGCACACTTATAGCCTTGACAGCATTATAATTCATCACACTTACAGTCTTGACAGCATTATACTTCAGCACACTTACAGTCTTGACAGCATTATACTGCAGCACAATTACAGCCTTGACAGCATTATACAGCAGCACAAAACTGAATAACTACGTCCATAATATTACTTCTACCATTACCATGTCTGTCCTTTTTGCTGCTTAATCCTTTGATTATGAACAAAGCAAATGCAAAGTCTAATTGATGCTTCCCTCTGATGAGATGACTTGGCCTTTTTAAATGGATGAAGATGAAAATGTGATATTGATTTCAAGACGCAAATCCAATATTTGGAGTATTAGCTGTTCTTTTTCGCTTCATTTCAGCCTAATCTGTGTACACATCTATTCATTTAAGAGAGGAAATTATTCATACAGAACGTCCACAAATATATATATATATATATATATATATATATATATATATATATATATATATATATATATATATATATATATATATATATATATATATATATATATATATGGAGAGAGAGAGAGAGAGAGAGAGAGAGAGAGAGAGATAGATAGATAGATAGATACATAGATACATAGATAGATAGATTGATAGAGTTCATTGTTACTGAAAGAGGGCTGAAATGTTGAAGATTTATATGGGATATTTTATTCAAGTATTCCTGGCATCTTAGAGTCAATAGGGCCAAGCAACACAATTTTAAAACTTACTTTACATATAAAACGTGTAACTTAGTAGTTCACTTCTAGCGCAAATTTTATTCGAATTTAACCACGCTGACACTTAAGGGGAACTAAAACACACTCCGATTTATGAAATATTGGCACTTAGACTACATAAAATACTAAGCTTGGTAACATTGCCAAAACGGTTTGTGAGAGAATCCGAAATTTGAAATCCACGAAAATAAAGTGTTTAACAGTATTTCAGATTCTCTCACAAGCCCAAGATTATGATGGGTAAAAAAGAAATTATTTGGTTGTCTCAAACACGTTTCCTTTGGCCCTACTACGATGGTATGACTGACAAAAACAATAATCTCTAGAAATACAGAATGCAGTACCGTGATTAATGTAACTTAAATGATTGCTTCTAACTATTCCTGACAGGCAATTCGACTTCGTTAACACCTGTATATTGATAATGACAAATCCATGAAATTGCGTTCCACTGTGTCGTACGTCAGCAATGTATGTATGTATTTGTTGCTGCTTGAACCACTGAATTTCCCACATGCTAATTTCCATACATTAAAAATTTATGTTTTTTGTTTTACAACTACTTATCACGGCCAAAGGAAAATACGCTTTCAGCACTTTCATGCTACTAGCCCATAAGAAGCAAACCGATTTGATTGCAACTGTTCAAATCATCGTAGATGCTGACATATTGAATTTGCTTCTAAAATTGTTAACATCACTGTTTTTAAAATTATGGAAGGTCAGCAAATAAATAACCAGCTTTAGAAAATCACTTATGACCCTCATAATTTAAGTGTTATTATGCACTACAATATGCATTAGTAGCTAATTACCCAAGACCTTGTTCTGAATGGCACACGTACACATACAGCAATAAAAGACCATTTTCGTACCAGTGCTTCTGGATCTGTATGAACAATAAATCATCGGGCGATTGAGAAATCGATACAAATTTGCCAGTTTCTGGCAGAATGCAAACTGGCAAAATATTTCAGCCAAGTCAGTATATCAATATTACATCATGCGATCGAAAATATCAAATTTCATCATTTCTGATAACAATGCATTCTCTTGAGAGCACAACATAAAAGTTTCCATTTTGCGATTTTTCATTATCCCATGAAATGCGCTTTGAGTCATTCAGCGCCCAAGATTACGCGGTCGCTTTTACTTACTTTCAGAGTTGCTTCAAACTCGGCAACTGTTTCAGCAACCCCCCCCCCCTCCCCATTCTACACATTTAAATGAATTCTTATTTCCTTCTTAATACATCTAAACTTGGATGTGCGAAGGTGCTCGCTCTACTCTCTATGTCTCCAATGCATTTGAAGAATGGAAAGTATGTGTTAAAATATAATTTTCTTAGATTTTTTGGGGGCTTGACTCCTCAGCATTCGCCACCCCCATCTATCACAAACTTTTCCATTAACTTAAAGTTTCTCTTTCTTGGATTACCTGGAGTTTTTATGGTCGACAGTTTAAGGCTAATTCGAGTGTTTTGCTATTTCCAGGTGTGTTGCATCTAATCAAATTATTCACCGATTATGGTTTTGTTTTTACCCGAATTGTCGTTAGCTAACTTGCTCAATTCTTTTTTGAAGCCATCAAGGCAATCTTGTCTGTCCTTAATCAACCCAGTAAACTGTACGACCACGATGTATTCTCCAGTTTTAGTTAGTGTTTGTAATGAAGTTTTGAGACCAAAGAAGGACGAGCAGATTACAGTAATTAACAATCCTATATATCACTCCGCTTGCTTCTAACCTAAATATCTGCAAAACAATACACAAGCAGTTCCATTATAGACGTAATGAGTAACAAAATTTAATTCTAAATTTTGCAGTTAACTAAAACACACGAAATTCACATTGACTGAAACTAATATGAAATTGGCCGATAGCTAAATGATTGGGCAATTTTCTTCTGAGTTAATCTTGCGCTGATTCTTTTCGCGCATGGATACCATTCACCGTTTTTTTTTTCAATGTTAATATTACTCATTGCAATGATAGAAGGTATAGATCGAGCACGCAAAAACAGAAAAAGCTTTAAAATTGTTTGGTGAACTAGGAGAGAAAATTGCAGAGACAATTTTTCGCATTTCAGAAAATTAAAAGAATAAGTAAAATACGTAATCCTGTGCTGGAACTTACATACAAACTAAACAGCTTTTTAAGTTGAAAGTAAGCCTAAAGATTGATTGGGATTCTTGTCCAAACACTCTTCAATAAACCAAGGAGCTATATTGACAATGACAATGTGCACAAACCATGAAGTGTAATTAATATAGCGCCTGCACTTCCTCAGTGGCATGTTGCAGTCTTTTCCAAAGTGAATTGATCAAATCATTAATTTTGTCATAATTGGGCATAATTTCCACGAATTGATGTATTATCACAGCTCGTTTGATATATTTCTTTTCGGGTAATGGCAATTCATGCAGTATGTCCGTCTCTGGCTAGACCGAGAACAAAATTTGTAAGACTTATCGAAACCCAAGGACGTATAAAATATGATGGACGAATAAATATGGATGTTTGAAATATGAAAGAGCAGGGACGTTCGTTGGCAGATATAAGGAATACTAAGTAGATAATGTAATAATCCACTGATCTAAGAGCAGCTATTGAGGTGGAAAGAATACTATAATCTAGTTCCCACATCAAAACCGAGCCGGAAAAAAATAATGTGTAATGAGTCTGGATTGAGGTCGATGTTTCCACTTTATTTCCAAGTACCTTAATACAGCAGACGATGATGACACTGAAGGGTTCTGAAACGCTCTAACAGAGTAAATTTTCCTCTACTTTAACTAAAACGCTCTAACACAGATAATTTTCCTCTACTTTAACTAAAACGCTCTAACGCAGATAATTTTCCTCTACTTTAACTAAAACGCTCTAACACAGATAATTTTCCTCTACTTTAACTAAAACGCTCTAACACAGATAATTTTCCTCTACTTTAACTAAAACGCTCTAACACAGATAATTTTCCTCTACTTTAACTAAAACGCTCTAACACAGATAATTTTCCTCTACTTTAACTAAAACGCTCTAACACAGATAATTTTCCCCTACTTTAACTAAAACGCTCTAACACAGATAATTTTCCTCTACTTTAACTAAAACGCTCTAACACAGATAATTTTCCTCTACTTTAACTAAAACGCTCTAACACAGATAATTTTCATCTACTTTAACTAAAAACCACAAATTCACGAAACTCTAATTTTACATATGAACGTTCTTTCTTGGTGATGATTTATCAGTACACAATTCTAACTCATAGATCGGTATTTCATGTCACATTCCACGGAACACATCCCAAGCACCTAATAAGCACAATTATTTCTAATTACTACAGACTTATAGGTGTCAAAAGCCCAAGATAGGGGCAAATTTACGAAACTATCCTATGCGACCATAAAAGTCCCATGAATACTATTCAGTATGACGACAGTAGCTACTAATTGGCTAATTACTCGGTTTGAGTCTTCCCCACACCGATTCCCCATAATCAAACTAATAATCACAAGAATCTATAGACGGATACGTAAACACAAATAGCACATACCCAAGGTTTGTTACAATTGAAAGAAAAACAAAATGTTTAATGTCTGTTTATCATAAAAACAATAATGTAACAAGCAAGAGCCCACGGATAAGAAATTTTATACGTAAAATATCTAACATGTAAAATATCGAAGAACTTGCATCCTGTTCCAGGCGCCTACTATCGAGTAAGCATCTCTGTTTTAGGAATTCACATATATTGATTTCATCTCTCATAAGACAATGGAACTAACATTGAAAGATTACATTTCTCTGTTTTTAACCTTCTTCCATTATTCTCATGAAACTATTCCTCTTCGTTTGGATATCGTCTGCTTTGATACCTCTGTTGATTTGAATATCGAAATAAAATGCTACTCAGTGTCATTATAAACATAGCATAGTCTTACATATTGAACAGATATTGTTAAAATTAAAACATTAACGGCCTGCGTTTATGAAACCAGACCTTTCAATTATTGTAAGATATTATCAGAAAAATGTGTCTTATATTTGCTGCTCATAAAAAAAATCACGATGCATTCGAATAACAGCTATGAACCTTGTAAAGTTTTATTGAAATGACAACAAAAATAAAAACAAGAGTCCCTTCAATGACGCTCTACTGGCCGAAAAGAATTTTCAGGAATACAAGATAAGACCGTTTCTACTTTTTAATTGCAGAGTGGGATGATAACAAGATATCAGAGATGGTCGCATGACGGCCATATTACATGTAAGATTGTCACCATTTTCATTGAGGACCAACTAGGCATCATCAGAAGTCATTTGGTGAAAACCACAGGTCAATCTGAGAAGTAACAATAATAATATTTTTTAAGATTGCTACCAGGGTGGCCATATTTGATACAGATAAACACCATTTGTATTTTTGTATCAGCTAGACAATATAAGAAGACTTTCGGTGAAAACCCCATGTCGATATGACGTTCTGTTTAGGAGGGGTAGCGATAACAAGATTTGCCACACGGCTGCCATGACCTCCATATTGGATATCTGAGCGGCACCATTTTCATTCAGGAACAACTTGACATCATAAGAAGTCTTCTGGTAAAAACATCACGTCGATATTACTTACCGTTCAAGAGGAGTAGTGATAACAAAATGTTCAAGATGGCTGCCGTGTCATCCATATTGGATGTCCGAGCGGTACCATTTTCATTCAGAAACAACTAGACCTTGATATGAATGACTGTGCAAAGTGTCATGTTAATTCTCCAAGTAGTAGGACTAGCGACAACAAACTTGTGCTAACGGACGGACGACGGACAACAGGCTATCCAATGAGCTCGTCTGGTCTATGATCAGTCGAGCTAAAAATTACAAAGAGTGTAAACGTTGAATGTATATGAAGGTATGCATCTGTATCTGTCTGTATTTAAGTATGCTGCAGTTTGTATGCAACAAGCTGATCGAATGTTAACTCACATAGCCTAAAGTTCAAGTGAGTGTATGCTATTGCCCTTCGTCCGTCGTCCATTCACAATTAATATTTACAACTTCTTCTCAAAAATCACTTGATCAATTTTGCATACAATTTTACAAGGATCATTCCAGCTTTAAGGCCTTTCCTATTTGTTTATTTGATGCAGATCCATCATACAATATGGTTACCGTTGCTGAAAATAGAAAAACGTTTTAAATTACTTCTTCTCAAAAGCCACTCACCAGAATCTGACCAAATTTAAATGAGGTCTTTCAAATTTATTAAGATGATGCCGATCCGCCATCAATTGCGGCAGCCGTTACTAAAGTAGAAAAAAAAAATGTTCCTTTTCTGAAGCTACTCAACAGAATTTGACCACATTTTAAAGAAAGCATTATGACATGATGGTCTTCCAGATGTTTTAAGATGATGACGATCCGTTGTCAAATATGTCTACAAGTTGACAAACCTTTAAACAATTTCATCTGAAGAAAGACCACATTTAAGTCAAATCATCTTGATATGAAGAGCTTTCATATTTATAAAAAAAGATGCAAATCCACCATCAAATATGGCTGCCGTTACTAAAATAGAACATAATTTATATGACTTCTTCTCGTAAACCGCTGAGCAGAATTTGAACAACTTTGACATGGAGCATCCCAGCATAAAAGTATGTCAATACTAGACTAATGATGCTGATGTGCCATCAAAAATAGATGAAGAAACAAGCATGAAAGTCTTGAAACAATTGTTTTCATTACATATGCGAACAACATCATTTACAGAAATCATCCTAGTATGAAGGCCCATCAGGTTTGCACAATATGGCCGCCGTTACTACAATTATATAAAAAACCTTTAAACCGCTCAACATAATTTGACTGCGGTTATTAAATATAGAAACAAATTTAAGTTACTTCTTTTCATAAACCACCGAATTTGACCAAATTTAATAGAAAACACACTGCTGTAAAGGTCGTTCAAATCTTTACAAATTATGCCAATTTGCCGTCAAATAGCGCTGAAATTATTAAAATTAGAAAAACCTTTAAACGACTTCTTGTCAATAACCACAGAACAGAAATTGACAAAAAGCATCATGGCACGAAGAGCTCTTCAATTTTCTCAAATGATGTTGACCGGCCATTAAATATATATGACTGCTGTTATAATAAAAGAACACTCAACAGAACTGACAGAATTTGACAGAAAGCACACTGACATAAAGGCGTTAAGTTCCTTTTATATTTCCTTAATGTCTCTACATTTTTTAAAAATGAAATCCAGTGCATTAGTTATAACTTCAACTACACCAAGACTATAATCCTTAGTTTAAGCACTCTCTTTCACACAATATAGTTAACTCAGCACAGGCTATGTTGAATTTTATGGAAGTAGTTGCATAATTTTTCATTTGAATGCAATAACTGGAATATTTAGTGCAAGTCACGTTCCCGGAACAGGCCGAATCGCACTTGATTGGTTTGTCATTGTACCCAAAGCGAAAAGGCTGAATTCAATAAAGACTTCATTTTCTGCTTAGAAATGCTCGCTTGCTGCTTTATTGAATACAATTAACATTCTTCACCGGTCAGCAGATCGCCAGGAAACATCAGACAAAAATTATGAATGATTTTCGTAGAGAATACAATAGGATGCAATAACAGCTGATTTGCTCAGTTAATGTGGTGATACATAAAGGGTTGTACGATTGGTGATACATAAAGGGCTGTACGATTGGTGATACATAAAGGGCTGTACGATTGGTGATACATAAAGGGCTGTACGATTGGTGATACATAAAGGGCTGTATGATTTATACATTTCAGGCAGATCCTCTATTTAATGTGCCTGTCATTACATACATTAGAACAACAGTTATATAATTTATCTCAAAAAGATGCTCACCAGGATTTGACCATCTTTGACAGAAAACAGTCTGGTAATAAATGCCTTTCAATACTGGACTAATTGCGTTCATGTGCCAATAAATAAGGACGAAGATACCCCCATTTTGTTCATAACACATGCGAACAACAGCATTGGAGAAATTGATACAGAAAGTATCATATTCAGCCAGATTTCTTGGTGAACTAGTCTTGCGTTTGGATACTAAGCAGATGTCAGCCAAGTGAGCGATCTTTGGCCCACTTCGACTTCTTGTTACATCAGGTTTTTATGCTCCACCTTTGCCTTGTTTTACCAGTTTGGTAATTTATCTGGATACAGTTATGATATGTGATTACTGTACAGTTACTACTTTCAATAAAAATGCACAAAGAGGAATCTCGATCTGTTTCGTTGACATTTAGACAAACATGTTTCGTTCAAAAGTTGATTATAGTTTATAGCCGAAGTAAAATTCAAATTAAAAACAAATCTTACACAGAAATGCCGCTCTGTAGAATAGACTGTTCCGGCCTGCATTTGTACATTTTTATAAATGTCAAACAATCTGATATGTGATCATAAATTCTTTAGCTAAAAGCTTTGTAGGCTTTAGTTTTTATATTATGCCATCTTCCAAATTACCATAAAATATTGTTTTTGAGAATTCACATGTGGTTAAAACCTGGCATGCTCGGAGAAGATTCATTAGATCGAATCTCTTCTCAACGGGACGGACTAATAGTTTTTCTCCTTATTTCAAACTCTGCAACTCCCCCCCCCCCCCCATATTCTTGATTTAAAACCCGTTGTATACTATCGCATGAAGACTGGTTAAATCGATCTTGTACTGGAATTTTATGGAGAAACGCTTAACATGCATTTTTTTAATTGTTTGTCCTCCAGATAACGATCCACGACTTTCATCCGATGTCCCAGATAGCTAATTTTCTTCGTATGCAGACTAAAATAATGCTTGATGGATTGGGATGAGATTGGTCGTAAACCCTCTCTCTATGAGTTTAACAGGAGCCATGGTCTCGTGCCAGTCGCCTTGCTATTTATTATGGCTGAACAAAAAAAAAAAAAAAAAAAAAAAAAAAAAAAAAGGAGCTAGATGCGCGCGCAGCCCAGATACTGGGTTGCTTTGGTATAAAGGTCAGGCATGATTGGGTAAGCAATGTTTACATAAAAGAGAGCATAGAACATATCAATAAATAAAGGAAGCCTCCTTGACGTAGCACCCTTATTTACCATAATGGACAAATTATCCACAACAAATCTCGGTCGTGCTATGTAAATAAGAAAACAATGATTTACACAAATAAATATTTACCAATATACAATACTTTTTCTTGAATATCATGTAATAGAATCAGACACTTAAGTTTCAAATGAGTTACCTCGTATAGCATTGTACACCCAATATTCAAGCATAAAATTATCGTTGATTCTGTCAGAATGAATGGATCGAGCTGCATTGAGGACTGCAAGCCGTTTTACGAAATTGGCCACGCATCCTAAATATGACTTACCATGTATATTGCCTTATTATACAAGACAAAAATATAGTATGTATTGTTTGCACTTCCATGTATCAAATTTTATTGTACAGACGAAACATAGGTTTGTTATGCAGACAATGTACAAAGTAAAGTATCGAACAAAAACTATTCAACACAAGATATTTCAGACCCAATTATCCAGTGACTTAGTGATCTGAAAGGCAAGGGTTAAAATTCCAGACTACGATAAGATTTGGACTGTGTCGTCCACCATCTCGTGTTACGAATCAAACCGTATAGATAGACGTAAACTAATCAGTCTTTGAGGCAAATCTAATTCCTGTTGTGCATTCTATATCGTGCCCTTTACATTTGGTGCCTCATGAACAATATGCATATGTTGCAGATATTCTATAAATTATTGGAATTTGCTGCGTTGAAAAATGTAAAGAGCAGGTACACTGAGCATCAATCAGCCCCTAACACCTCGAATGTATAGAGCAGGTACAATGAACATTCATCAGTCCCTAACACCTCGAATGTATAGAGCAGATACATTGAACATCAATTACTCCCTAACACCTCGAATGTATAGAGCAGGTACACTGAGCATCAATCAGTCCCTAACACCTCGAATGTATAGAGCAGGTACATTGAGCATCAATCAGTCCCTAACACCTCGAATGTATAGAGCAGGTACATTGAGCATCAATCAGTCCCCAGCACCTTGAATGTACAGAGAAGGTACATTGAGCATCAATCAGTCCCTAACACATCGAATGTATAGAGCAGGTACACTGAGCATTAATCAGACCCTAACACCTCGAAGATTACATTCTTCTTGAGGAATGGTGTATATACATGGTGGTGGCGATGGATATCCGCATCGCTTTGATTGTACGCAGGGGACATATCATCTGGTGTACAGCAATTGTATCATATAATCGATGGTTTTCATTTGTCATGTCTTATTACTACTCTGCAGATGAGAGCTACTACGTAAGACAAACGCGTCGCAGGTCAATATGTAAAATATGTTAAGAATTTATACCACCTGATATTACTAGTATTTGATATTGGTGGATTTTGTTTGAAAAACAAAACAAAAACGATTATACATTCAAATATTAAAGCATAAATCGATTGGACTGAATGTACTTCAGATAGAAAACTTGCTAGCCAAGCACAAATTCTATATATTGCATTGTTTACACCTATTATATTTGGAAAACAGAACGGCCTTCCCTTGATTGGAAATTGTTTTCCACTTTTCGCTTTTAATGATTCCTTTTCCATTGAATTTGTTTTCCTAGTGTCAACATGGGAATAACTGTATTTTCCTTCACCATTGGATAGGGGATCATTGAGCAATAAAGAAAGAATAACGAAGAACAGGACATTCATTCATCTGAATACTAGTTAACATTATTAACAGGAAAATATAATTTAGACGGACTTCAGATCAAGATCAAGCTCCGTCACAAATTTCAACCAAAAATCTATGTATCAGATTGAGTGGGGGTTATTACGGTTCATCCTGGTTATTGGGGTTCATTCTGGTTATTGTGGGTTAATTCAGGTTATTGTGGTTCATTCTGGTTATTTGTGGTTCATTCTGGTTATTGCGGTTCGTTTTGGTTATTATGGTCCATTCTGGTCATTACGGTTCATTCTGGTTATTAAGGTTCATTCTGGTTATTTGTGGTTCATTCTGGTTATTGAGGTTCATTCTGGTTATTTGTGGTTCATTCTGGTTATTTGTGATTTATTCTGGTTATTGACGTTCATTCTGGTTATTGTAGTTCATTCTGGTTATTGTGGTTCATTCTGGTTATTGTGGTTCGTTTTGGTTATTAGGGTTCATTCTGGTGATTGGGATTCATTCTGGTTATTGGGGTTATTGGTGTTCATTCTGGTTATTGGGGTTATTGGGGTTCATTCTGGTTATTGGGGTTCATTCTGGTTATTGTGGGTTCATTCTGGTCAAGTGGTAAAATCAGGTATGTGTTTAATATACAATAAACAACTTTCATACTTTGACTTCTTGCCAAAGGTCTTAAACAAAGATGCTTGCAACATTATATCAAATATTATTTCGATTCTCCTTGATATTGATACTAGGGTTTTCAAATTTGTTAGTAATCTTATTTAGAGTGGTTACTAGGATGTTCCTTTCATCTTTTCATGTAATGGGATATCACATATCGTCCGCATCTCAAAAGCTATTAACAATCATTTTTATATGTTGCATTAGTAAAATGGTTTCTTCATGTAAAATTAGACTGAAGATCAAAACTCTTCTATTCTTAAGAGTAGTTTCATGTTTCTCTGATGTTTTACAATACATTAGCAAATGCTTCATCGCCTCGTCCGGCATTCGCATCAATTTGCTCGACATATGCAACCCCATGGGATATATTTTGTAATGCATATAATGCCGACCCTTTCGAAACCTGCTACTCTAGTAACCACATTTGAAGAATCGTGTATATTTATAATGTTAACAGGTGCTAAGAAAAATAGCAATGTGGTAAAGAAAGTACATGGAGGAGAAAATCTGACCAGCCAGCATAAAGAAAGTACATGGAGGAGAAAATCTGACCAGCCAGCATAAAGAAAGTACATGGAGGAGAAAATCTGACCAGCCAGCATAAAGAAAGTACATGGAGGAGAAAATCTGACCAGCCAGCATAAAGAAGGTACATGGAGGAGAAAATCTGACCAGCCAGCATAAAGAAAGTACATGGAGGAGAAAATCTGACCAGCCAACATAAAGAAAGTACATGGAGGAGAAAATCTGACCAGCCAGCAATAAAGAAAGTACATGGAGGTAAAATCTGATCAGCCAGCATAAAGAAAGTACATGGATGAGAAAATCTGACCAACCAGCATAAAGAAAGTACATAGAGGAGAAAATCTGACCAGCCAGCAATAGTAGCTGATGATTCGACAATAACCTGAATCGACGTCAATACCGTTCTGATCACGTGTCATAGAGTATACTTATAGGCTTAGCCAATCGAGCTTCAGCGGGTGCAGTGGATCACGAATATTTCATCCAAATCAGTTAGTGACCAATTATTCTTTTCGGGGTGGAGGTGGGAGTGGTGTGTGTGTGTGTGTGGGGGGGGGGGGGGTAGAGACCACAGTTGCCGCCGCTGCGGCCCCTAATGGCAACACAAAATATAGACCCCCCTAGTCGACCTGGGTATAGTAACTACGCAAGCAGTCGTGAAAATGTTTGTTGCAATAAACGTGTACCTACCTGGTTAATGAATGGAAAAAAAACAGGGTTTACCTCGCAGTAATTAACTTCTATCATTTTCTCGACATTTAGTGTCTCACGTCGATACTCTTGTCACAGTTGTGACAGAAGTACCGACAACAACGCGAGCAAATTTCTGTTTCTGAGAGTGGAAAGACCATACACAGCTATATACACAGAGAACGTTCTTGTTTTTGACGCTACGCGTCAGCCGGATGTTTAGTCACTATGTGTGAAAAGAATGTCTGCTCGCCCACGAATGTATTAGTTCATGATGAAACGAAGTTGTAGTAAAGTAAGAGTGCAGACGTGCCCCTCGAATCCGGTGCAGACTGTGAAAGATAATTAGTTGGTCTGCTGGGAGAGGCGGCTTGCAGCAGGAAAACGATGCATATTCGAAAGATAGACGCCCTAGAGACGTAAGACCCGGCCGCTCGAAGGCTGCGATCGTCGTTTCAGTTTAAAGAAGTTTTCCGCGTTTGGTATACCAAAGACCAAAATTAAAAGCTATAATTGCTGCAGGTTGCTGATAGTTGAGACGAATGTTTGCTGCCAACATTCGCGGGTGCGGGACTTCTGCAAAGGTCACCCGCAGAGGTAACGAAGAGGCAGTAATTTGCCTGTGCCATGCCGATTATGTGTGAATGGGCACTCAGTCCAATTCAAGGCTCTGTCGCCAGTGTGGCAGCGATAGGGTGCAACACAAACTAGTGTATTCAGAAACGAGGGCCAGAAGGAAGTTTGGAGATTTGTTACAGCAGCTGAGGGAGGTCCGTAACCCCATTTAGAGATTTCTCACCAATGGTATACCATGGCACATACACAACGAGCACGTGCATTACGCGACAAACATTGTTCGACCCACTTACCCCAGGAGCCGCATAGAACTGAAGCAGTTCCGGGAACTGCTCAATCGCCAACAGGCGGCCCGTGCAGAGTTTGCTCGGCTTAATACAGCAGAGCAGGCAGCGGGGACCATGGGGCATCCTTCTTGCCGCATTTCCGATAGACGAGGAGTATCTCATTGGCATTAAGATCCTCTACCACGACGTGAAAAAGAGTGAATGGACGGTAGTAGAAAGTCGTCTTAAAGGGCATATATTGTGCCATCTCAATAGCGGTCGCGTTCTTTGCCGTTCTCCGCTCTCACATTAGCAGACGCTGTCGTTCGATTTCTAGAGCTGGAAATTTTATCAGCTGGCGACTATCCATAAAAGCCAAATAGCACGATGAAATCCGCGTCTTGACGAAACAAAGTTCAAGACAATTTCAGACCATATATCGAAGGCGCTATGCGACAAGGCCATCTCCGAGGAAGAGTCCAGTCATTTGTCCTCGATGAAGTCGACAAATACACAACCATGAAACTATGGGCTGCATCACAAAAGACAATTGAGCAAGTGGCTAAAAACGAATTAACAGCCCGCGGAAGAGTCGAAGCTCGCCAGAAGATCATGAAAAGTCTCGCTGGGAATTCATAATAACAGAATGACAGAAACCTCGGAAACGATAGAACCGTCGGAACAACATCTTTCTGTCCAACGTAATATGTAGGAAAGCTCGCCAGTAGATTCCCGTAAATCGGTGGTTCTTCCCGGGGTCTTCTCGGGTTCTTCCTCGACCAGATTTACTGGCCGCCATGTATAGTCTGTCATGAGCTGAAAACTGGCTTTAAAAACACAATGTCAAGCAAAGCCTTTCTGACTCGAGGCCTATCCGCAGCGTGCCCCCGCCATATGATGAGGATTTCAATCTGTACCACTGACGCTGCCTTAACTTCTTGCCCCACAGGCGAAAAAACTGCCAGAACGACACACACAAGTTGTGCAAGCGTCCTATTTTTGCGTTTTCATCCGCCGTTTGAGCCCGTTTGACACTAGAGTATCGACATGTGACACTAAATCTCGAAACCAGACACATGTATTTGCAGCAAACATTTTCACTACCACTCCCGTAATAAAAACACTCTAGAGACCCGGACCGGCGATGGTGGGGGTTGTATGGGGTGGGTGGGGTAAAAGCTATTTTTGTGTTGCTTTTGAGGTGACAACGGTGGTCTCAACTCCCCCCTCCCAACAATTGGTCTGTTTGTCCCCTTGGTGCTGTGACGTTAAAACCGACATGATTAATTTGATTGTGTTTTACCTTACACATTTTAGTAATTTTGTGTAGCCGTTAGAGGTCTCGTGACAAAGCATCACGAGTTACCTGGTTGTATTGTTTGTTCACCTTAGAGGTGAAGGTGAACTGAATGGAGAAGAAATCGATGACTTTTTAAATAAATATACTGTATAATGCTATGTATACAAAGCAATGGGAGCATCTTGGATTTTTTGCTATGTAAAAAGTTGGGAAAGAAGGACGCCCAAGAGAGCCTTTGCTATTATTGTCATAATCGTCGTGGTTAGTTCGTTATTCTGCCTAAAATTGCTTGCGAAGCGTAACACGTACACACGTTATGCATGTATAGAAAACTTTAACTATCAACTTAAACCTAACTTCAACTCACCGTTGAATTCAAATGGATTCAACCGTGCATGCCATTCAGTTGTACACGCCATTCAGTTGTACATGTCATTCAACTGTAAATGTCACTCAACACAGTCATTCAACTGTAAATCCTTTCTGATGTGATTTCCAAACGATTTTTTTGAAAAATTCTGTAATCACTTTTTCTCTTTGACATGCTCTTTTTAATATCAGTCTTGAAAATTGCATATCAAACTTTATTTTTCTGTACGGACATGCTTACGATCTGAAAAGAGATTCGTTCGGGGGTATTTTATAAGTATGATAGACTGGAGAGCCTATTCATTTCATAGTTCTGTAAATGTGTTTTTAAGGAGGAGTCGGCGGAAAATACAGCTTTTGCTTTGTATTTTTCCGTGGAACCCCTTCCACCACCAATGTTAAATGTATAATACAACCGTAAACAGACGAATCATTCTGTTCACCCCCCCCCCCCCCTTCCCCCTCTGGTTTGTAATTAATCATCTTTACCCTCTGGAGGGTTTCGAATTTCCTATTTCCATTGACAGCTAGAAGAAGTCAAAGGCTATTACATACTGACTGCACATGTGATGTAAATGACGCAACGTAAAAGCTGGCCCGCCAACAGAAATTCCGGGTCCCTGGACCGAGCAATCATGGGCGCCAAAACTAGTTTAATATTTTTATATAAAAACCTGTGTACAGTTTTGCATATAAAACCTGTAGTAATCTCCCATAACTTAGACTCTTGCAAGGAACAAATTTTAATAGTTACTGCAAAGATTAATTAATTTTTTTATAACTGAGTTGACAGCGGCGGGACCCTATAAATCGCTGGGTCCCTGGTTAATAGCCCCCCTCTGCCTCCCCCTTTCCCCCCCTCCCCCCCAGGCAGGCCTGTGTAAAAGGTATTGGAAAGGAAACCTAAAAATGATTACTTACCCAAGGGTAGATATAATAGACGCCTAATGTACGAATATGTAATTATTGCATTGTGAAAGATACCTCCAATAAACATTACACTGCGATAACAAATTGTTATTAAAAGCTTGACAAGTTTCTGAGTGAAATGTCTTCTTTGAAGTCAATTTCACCCTTTTATTGGTACACTGTCCAATCAATATTCTATATAGCATTTATCAGCGGAACACTGTCAAATCACGCAACGCCTACACTCTATATATCATTGATACAAATTGGGACACTGTCAAATCACCCAACACTTACACCCTATATAGCATTGATTAGCGGAATACTGTCAAATCACGCATCACCTACACTCTGTATAGCATTGATTAGACGAACACTCAAACCACGCAACACCTACACTCTGTATAGCATTGATTAGAGGACACATAGTAAAACCATGCAACACCTACACTCTGTTTAGCATTGATTAGCGGAACACTGTCAAATCACGCAACACCTACACTCTGTATAGCATTGATTAGACGAACACTGTCAAATCACGCAACACCTACACTCTGTATAGCATTGGTTGTCCAGCGAAGACAGGTATAAAATCATATTTATCTTATTTGGTTTAAAGCAATGTTGCCATTTATACATCTGCACATCCTTAGTGAATACACAAAAATGTATACAATAACAAGAAAAGAAATAAGCAGGCGAAGCTGCGCTAAGGATCACAAAATCCGTAATTTCCTTCAAAGTGTTGGTCCAGAAGTATTTCAAACACAATCAAGAGCATTATCCAGATTAGCCAAGCTCATAAACCTCTGAGCTTGGATTTGATATTGATTGTTCACTTTCAGACAATCAAAAGTGACGTTACAAAAGTAAAGTCTATTGTGATTGGCTGACACAAAGTCTCAGGTTTCAACTCAGCTTAGAAGTGTTACAAATTTCAAGAGGTTACCAGCCACTACCAAGATTTTTGATGTAATTTGTTTTGTTTGATCACATATCGCCCACTATAAGGAAATGGTTTATTGGAATAAGGGTCTGCACAATTCTGAAAACAAATGGAACGGCACGATGTCATGAAACCCAATATACAATGATCTCGGTATGTTTAGTAACGATTAACTCTTTTTCTTAAAGAAAAACCTGAACGCTAATTATTTAATGAGTAGAAAGGATGTTATAAATCATATAAATGTAATGTCGAAACCTTGATGATCCGCGACCGCTGCCTTGACGAGACACTACGTGTCAAAGTTGCCAATTTTGCAGCTGTGTTGCCCACTCATTTAGCCACTTCCGGTAAATATAAATTTTCTGTCAGTGACGTCACAAGTGTGCTTTAGTACAATCAAAATGGCGGATGACAATAGTATGAAGGAAAGCGACCATAGTAACGTCGTTTGCAGTGACGATGAGCAATCGAAACAAGAGTCACTGGACCATTCTTACCAATCGGGAGTATATGAAGAGGACGAGTATTCTTCTCAGAATGAAAAGGGAATTGTTCCATATCAATTCGAGCCGTACTTAGAGAGTGACAGTGACTCAATTGATTCTCAAGATTTCGATGCCTGTTCTACAGAAAGCAACGGTCGCCTTCTAAATACAAATTAGTAAATAAAATATATTTCTTATACCGTCTTATGATACATAAAATGGAGAATCGTTGATTTCTGCCTCAATTAGGAGATTTACGTCCCAGATTTAAAATATATGGTATTGATGTCGTATTAATATTTGTTCCTGTACAACAGAAACTAAGGATGACATCGTCTTTATAAGTTCAAAATTGCAAATACGGGAAAGACGATTTTTGCAAGGAGTGAGTATGTGACATTGAGACATTTTGATGTCATCTCGTCTTTCAAAGAGGTGTTGGATTGTGTAACTCGATTATAGTTAGCTCTGATTTACGACCTAGTGTTACAATCAAGAAGTATGGTAGGGTTTCAATGCCTCTAACTGCACTAATGACAATATCAGAACCAGTCATGCAACCTATGCACATTTTTAATCGTACAAAGTCACGCGAGGCTTATTCTTTCTTTTCTTATGAATGTAAAGCAACTTAATTCTTAAAATACATTTATGAAAACCATTGGTATACTAGTGATTATATACAGTTTCCTTCTCTCTCTCTCTCTCTCTCTCTCTCTCTATATATATATATATATATATATATATATATATATATATATATATATATATATATATATATATATATATATGCTGGATTATCCAATAGGCAGACTAAGCACATGCTTAGGGCACCAGCAAAACAGGGGCACCAAAATAAAAAATAAAAATGAGAAATTACGTTTTAGTATTGTTTTTATTTTGAATTACATATGGGGGTGGGGGGTGGCACCATAATCTTTTCAGTGCTTAGGGCCTCTAAAAGTCTTAGTCCTGCCCTCTGTGTGTGTATATATATATATATATATATATATATATATATATATATATATATATATATATATATATATATATATATATACTCAATGTATGGTAAGAGAGTTATTTGAATAACATACTTTAAATATTTAAGGAGAAAAATATATCTTCGACCGAATGAACTGAAAAAACAAGGATATCTGTGGTACTGTTACTACGGGAATCTCATCGCCCCACAGATCTGTTGACTGAAACCCAGTCTTTCATTAAAATGACCACATACCACTGTCAAAATGTTCTGATATGGATTCTCTAGTCCACCCTTGGAATCAAAAGTTATAACAAATGCACATTCTTGTTCGAACTTTTACCAAAAAAAGTAGGCCTTATGCAATATGTATTGATAATCTATCAAGTCAGTGAAATGCCCTTCCACATTCTACATATTGATCAACAGACTTTCTCATACCACCAAAAGCCATCTGCTTGTCTAAATAAATTGGATAATCTTCTGGAACGAGTATGTGACAGTTTACTTTGAAGAAATGAGGTGATATTTGAAATGGTGTTCAATCATACACGCAGTAGAGTTATCCAGTATGACAAGACCTTTTCTACGGGCATCAAATGGTAAGGCAAGTATTTCCCAGGTTCACATTTATTTAATATTAAGACGTAATGTAAATAAACATTTAATATTAAGACGTAATGTAAATAAATATTTAATATTAAGACGTAATGTAAATAAATAATACCTACATTAGTCACGTAGACATTGTTAATATCTAATGACTTGCTGTAATGACATTGTTAATATCTAATGACTTGCTGTAATGACATTGTTAATATCTAATGACTTGCTGTAATGACATTGTTAATATCTAATGACTTGCTGTAATGACATTGTTAATATCTAATGACTTGCTGTAATGACATTGTTAATATCTAATGACTTGCTGTAATGACATTGTTAATATCTAATGACTTGCTGTAATGATATTGTTAATATCTAATGACTTGCTGTAAGATTTCATTTCTTCTTGTGAAGTAAAATATAAAACAAAATTCTAGTGGAAAATTGGATCAAGTTTTTGATGTTCCATTTCCTTTCATTCCCTCTACCTCCCCCTCTTTTCTTTTCATTTTAAGATAAGGATCATCAGAGATGTTTAATTATTCAGCATCTAAAGGTTAAGTTTAATTATTCAGCATCTAAAGGTTAAATTAACATTTTCTAGTTTTAAAACATACAGTAGAGTCTGGATAGCTAGAACTCCCAAGGGACAATAATTCATTTCGAGATATCTGTAGTTCGAGTTCACGAGGTTTAATATAGTATTAAGCATTATGTCGGGACTTAAACATCAGTCTGAGCTATCGTGGGTATTCGAGCCAACAAGATTCTGCCTCATTTGTACCATTTGGATTTTTTCATGCTACTTTTGTTGACTTTTACATACGAAGACTCGGCTTATATATTTTCTTGTAATGCAAAATAATTTTAATATTCCACTGCAAGATAATTAAGTGCTTCATTTGTGCATATATATTAGATCGATCGATCGAGAGAGAGAGAGAGAGTTTTGTGAAATTTCCAGACAAGCATGTACCGCCTGCTGAGGTAGGTCATTGCACTTGTATATTAACCTGTAATAACAATAATATTTTGTCTTCATATTCACATAATATTCTTTTTTCTTGAATATGAAGCACTTCTGCTCCAAGTTTTCTTGCTCCTTCTTCTTCTTGTGGGCATTTATTTGCCTGCAATGACTATCACTCCTACATATGCTGAGCCCGATCCTTCCTGTGTGTGTGTGTGTGTGTGTTTCGGATAATAAGTACAAACATGACAGAAATGAAACATTTTTAATGAGTAAATTAGCAAAATCTTAAAATTATGTTATCAAAATAGATTCTGTCAGAGTACCTGAGATTACAATAACCCGTACACGGTCTGTTATATCTGCATGGAGTTGATTTGAACAGTGAAAGCACCCAGTGTATGAACCTTTAAATCGTACGTGTTTTGCATCAAAGGTGTATGTGATACGAATAAAAAGTTTTGAAATGGAAAGGTTGAATAAGAAGATAAATATGATGGAGTCAGGTTCTAGACAATGGCTGTCGATAGCAATGTTCGGGTATATGGAGTTCCTGTATATTTCACTTTAGTATAATAACGGTGTGCTTTTCTTAAGTTAATAGAGAACATGATTTATGGAAAAAGTGCGCAGGTGTTTGTAAGACTGTTTATCATTATCGACAAAAGTTTGGCATTTAATGAAATTATATTGAATATCAATCATAACATTTATTTTCCATTTTAACAGCCTGCAGCATTAAAGTGAATATGCTGACAAATTCGATTAAAGTATTATCGAAATTAGTTTAGTGTTTGCAATCAAATGGTTAGCACGGATTGTTACACAACTATGTGTGTGTGTGTGTGTCTGTGCGTGTGTTTCTGTTAAGTCTGTATCAAGAACTTGAATTGTATGTCTTTTGCTGAAAGAAAAAAAACAAAACATTGCTCAGGAGCGTTCATGCACATTGTAACGCTGCGAATGTTATAGATTGTGTCACCGTGCCGAAGGCTGAAACATAAAACGCTTAAGTGCAGTACACTTTCTAGAATTTCTGCAACACTGCATTCATATTACATACCCCCCCCCAAAAAAAAAATAAAAAAAAAAAATAAAAAATTATATTCTATTAGCATTTTAACCATTTTACCATGCTTGAAACGGACTATTTCGCATCTATACAACGAATGATTGAATAGCACCTTTTCAATGCATCTACTGTCGTCATACAGAAACCCTGCGCTGCGTAAAGAGTCTTGGTATCTGATGCAAAAGCATGAACCCTTAATGTGTGGTACCATGATATTATAATCAATATTGAAAAAATCCCCGAAAGGAAGACCAGTTTTTCCTCGTCCGGGATGAATTGCATTTTAATGTTTTGACATTTGATGTGGTGGAACAATCAAATATCATTTTGCAAAAGGCTTTGTCACGGACTTATTTTGTCAGGAAACAAATTAAGTTTTCGAACATAGTTTCGATTTTGAGTGGGGAATTTTTATCTGATATTTAAGTGCAAAGCGGATATTAGGTAGAACTTCAAAAACGAATTTTGTAAGGCATGGTCAGTTTCTTTAAATATGGGGGCAATGAATAGACAATTTTGAAATATAATTTATTGATGAAGTAATGCATTCACTTGAAATGTCAATCAAATTTTCGAAGATGTGACATTAGAAAACGGAGAATACGAATAATGGAATTATGTTTATAACCTGAACAAATCTTTACTCAGGTACACTCAGTCAGACAAACATGTCCTTCTTCTTATTTCATCAAAATTATGGATATTTCACAAAAGAAATGTCCGGCCCCCTTGCTGTGATTTTATACATGTATTAAGATTAACGTACGGTCGTAGATTCCTCCCAAAATTTCTCGCCATATAGAGGTTATACTGAATTTATTGGTGTATTCTTCCACACAAAAATCATCAAATAATGGTGAAATAATGTTGATTTTTCTGCTCCGCCACGAATCATACGTCTGGTGAAGTTTTGGCTTTAGGTTACTGTGGCGGATATTATGTGAAATCATGTAAAAATTAGAAGGAAAAAAATTAAAAATTCTGAATACTCTGTGGTCATCCAAACCATGCCCCACCCCCACCCAAAAAAACCCCAACAACAAACAAACAAAGCATTCAAAAAAATTGAAGACGAGGAGCTTGAAAAAATCTAATATAAATTGTGACCTGTGCATGTAGTTGAAAATAACGAGCAAATCTCTCTCTTTAATATTCTCTTAATTTATAAGCAATAGCCGCTGTCGGTATCTGCCTTGAAGTCTTTCTCTTACAATAAATTACTTATTACTTTGAGCTATACATCAATTTCTCGCAGTATAAAACATTCATCCTAATTTTTTTAATTTACTACATTTCTTTGTAATGTTTCTGTATACACTGCTTCTTTCTTCCTGGTGAAAGATGATCACAGGTGCAAGGTTGTTGTATAGACTGGTGATTTTAATGCAAACTTAATCGGTATAATTCAATGGAGTATAACGCCTTTCATGACTTGTACCGTATTTCTTACCTATATGTTAATTGCTTGTTCTCGTGAAGGCTATAACAACCTAAACATTCAAATGTATGCCGACCTCGAAACTAAGCCTACCTCGAAAATAAGTTGCCCGATTCCTATAATGTTACGCTCTCGAAAGTAAGACGTCCGAAAATAAGTCGTCCGATTCCTATAATTTTTCGCTCTCGAAAGTAAGACGTCAGAAAATGAGCCGTCCAATATTTGTAATGCATATGCATATAAGAGAGAGAGAGAGAGAGAGAGAGAGAGAGAGAGAGAGAGAGAGAGAGAGAGAGAGAGAGAGAGAGAGAATGTATGTTTTCATAGGAGAAACACAGATATTTGAAATTGTGGGTCAAAATCTAATTGTAAAATCATACATAAATTACAATAGAATTAGCCTGTTCTCTATCGCCGCTGCATTGAAAAACATGATTTTAAACACGTTCTTTCACATTTTCGAAATCTAATGATAAGTGCATTTAGATATACAGAAATCAAGTTCTCGTCGTCTATCAATATTTTTGTCCTCGAAAATACTCATAGCTCGAAAATAATCTGAACAAAAAATAATAATAAGTAATACATGCCGTGTCGGCAGTTTATCGGGTATCTTGAATCTTTTTTTTCAAAAAACTGTCACATTCAAACCGTAACGCTTGTGTTTTTTTCAATAACTGTGTAGAAAACCCCCTTAGAATAGAACCCGTAGAACATTGGACATCCCATTTGTAGGGTTTGTAAATTGTTTTACACATCCTCACTCTTTAGCAACAATAAAAAAGGCAACAGTAGAAAAGGAAAATTTATTGAGTTGATTTCAAGTACTCTGAGTGGAAAGTTCACTTGAGTAGCGCGACACAGTAGGATGGTAGCTTGGGACATGTATGTGTGCACATGTGGTACACTTAAATATATGGTGGGTAATTGAGCATTACAGAAATGTAAAGGGACAATAGCATCACCTAATCATGATGAACCCTATGTCAAGAGTGTCATTCAAACTTAAGATCTCTGTTTTTTTTGGTAGACAGGGTATAGAAATCATCAGACTAAAGTGTACTATACAGTGGCTTCTTGTAACACAATTTCAAGTCGTAAAAAATATTTTCTCAAAATATTATTTAGCTCCTAATGTGAATTGGGTCACTGGGACAATCAAAAGATTCTTTAACAATCTGACACATACAAATGTACAAAAGTCTCAGACATCTACATATTTGCACGAACTTATAGAAAGCAAGACGGAATAAATGAAAGTAACAAAAACTGATAGATTTTTGTTTTTTGTTGGTTTTAACGGCACCTTTAACATATTACTGGCTATATCATACCGATGTAATGGGAGATAAGTTTCTTTCTCAAGGACACACTGAGGCAGCCGACACCCCCACCCACCCCACCCCCAAAATGGGGAAATTTAAAAAAAAAAAAAAATGATAGAAGAGTCCTTTGATTTACCATAAATTTATCTGCATTGGAAAAAAATCTTTTAGTAAAAATTAACAGTTTATCTGAGAGAGAAACAGTGTCGTGAGATTCTTTACGGTGCGTGTCTATCTATCTATCTATATATATATATATATATATATATATATATATATATATATATATATATATATATATATATATATATATATATATATATGCACACACATGTATGCTGTAAATTATCAACCTTTTTTGTTACAACTTTAATTGAACGTTTTGAAGATATTTATGGATTTAATCAAGAAAATAGCATATAGGATTACTTAAGGTCATCAGCAACAAAGAAAAGAAACTCTGTAGAAACGAACTGAAATTGATGACATAACAGTCCAAATGAGAGGAGGAAGAAGGAACTGGTTATACCATATTCCAAGGATGAGGTAGAGCGGACATCTATATCAATTAATAAGAGGTCATCCGTTACCAAGAGGAACAGAGTCGGTCATAAAGACATTTGGAGTAGGACCGTTGATGGTGAAATGAATGACGATAAAAGCCGTTGAAGGAGCTGACGGTTCGGGACGGATAGACATGTCTCACTTAATGATAATCACGAATAGGATTAGTAAAATAAGTTAAGGAAAATTTAGCTGAATAAGAGAGTCGGATTAATAACGAAACTTTAGCTGAATAAGATAGTCGGATTAAGTACAATTTTAAACAATAAAGCGCGTACGAATTACCAGAAAACTGTCAGTTAAAAGGTTTGTGAAATATAAGCAAAGGAGATTTTTATTTTGTTCACATTTATGAATATCTTTGTTCATATTACGACCATGTCCTGCTTTTAGGCAGTAAGGGGGAAAATAATTATGAAGTACCATCCAATGGAATTCAAGACAGAGTTTCATTGTAGCACAACATTTAGTTTATTTACTGGGCCATTATTTCAAATGCACTATGAGAGAGAGAGAGAGAGAGAGAGAGAGAGAGAGAGAGAGAGAGAGAGAGAGAGAGAGAGAGATTAAAATGCAGATGTGCGTTGAGCGTAGAGTGACATTGTACGTTCGAGCCCGCATGGGGAAGAAATTATCCGGATAATCTTTGGCACTGAGTAGCTCAAAGCAAAGGGTATAATACAAATAGCGGAATGGAAACCTTTAAGTCATACTCGCAAGAGACTGTATTATTTATTAAGAGTTATGAAATTTCATATTTTCGCTCGCATGATGTAATTTGTTATGCTGACTTGCCAACATGTTTGTCTCGCTTGAATTCTACAAGGAATTTGATAATTAATATATATATTCCCCCTTGGCTCGACCAATTAGGGGCCACATCCAAAAGTCCGAGAGGAAAAATGTTCTCATCTTACTGTATAGCGGTCGCCATCTGTTAATTTCAGAAAAAGGTCTTCCATGATTTACTATTTGTAGATTTGCAGAGCTACAGAGAAGCAATCGTAAAGCTACTCAAGAACTGGGGTCTTGGGCAGCTTGGAATTTAGATGATAATTGGTATGATCCTAATCTGCTGTCTCTATGTATAGGTCAGAGCATATTACAGAACTTTATAAACATTATGTCTATTTTTTCATGTACAACTCAGCTAGGAATAAAACCATTCAAGCCAGAACAATCCATAAAATGACGCACATCGTAATTTCTCTAGTTATAATCAGCATAGCTATATTTTAGGGAGAAAGAAATTCATGTAAATATTGGCTTCAATTTTGGTTGCTCTTTCTTAGCATATTGGAATTTATCTTTATGTCATGGAAATGATAGTTTAGTTCTTTTTTGCAGGTTCTTTCTCAACTTGCAATTGTTGCTGATGTTGTATATCAGATTTAGCGTGAACATCTGTGTTTTTATATCAAACTAGAATTGGTGTCAGAAATAACCAAGAAATCGGGATAATTCTGTATAAAGGCAAAAAATCCCAACATCTTCAAGCAGAATATAACTGTAAAGTAGATCTATTTAAGAATTTGTGAATCTTTTACAGTGAATCCACCTGTTTTGAACCCACAATGAAGTAAACAGAGAGAGTGGCTGGATTTAAGATTTTCATTCTCATACAGATCGCTAATTCGGTGGTCAGTTAATTAAACGTATCCAAACTTTTCAAATGTAAAATTCATATATATTAAATCAAATCTAAAATTCACACACACACGCACACGCACGCACGCACAGTTCAGGTCATTTTATATGGGCAACATTTACAGTGATCCATACTGTGCAGATGGTGCACACACCTGAATTCATAGCGACATGAAACTGCCCTGGTGTCTGATTTTTTTTATCAAAGCAAGCTCGAGAAACCAATAGTGGTGTAAGACCTCGAATATGTGTACTGTATCTATTCTTTCAACCTAATTTGAAAGCTGAAATGTTTCATAACGCCCGAGAATTCACATTTGAGGACAATTATGAAATTGCGAACCTTGTCATTTATTTGCTTGGTACTTTTCTGGGTCTGATATTTGACCCCAAGAGACAGCGCAAAGAGACAGCGTTCAAAGGTTTCTGCTAGCCCTATACGGCTCTCTTTGATTTTCATATGAAGAATTTGACGTATTAGTTTACTGAGAAAGATAAAATAACTGAGGTTTAAATGTGCAACGTATGTTATTACACTGTGTTACAGCCTGGAAGATTTTTCATTTATAACCCTAGGTCGAAGAGAAGCACGATAGTTTTCATAAATCGCTAGTAGGTAAATCAATAATGAATTAAAGCATTTTAACAATCCAAGTATACACGTATTATATTTCAAATTTAAATACAATTTAATTATACAACTTGCTAATTCAATACAGCTGCAACACCGCGACTCATTAATTGATATATATGTCTGCTATTTAACCCTAAAGGGCAGCATTCGATTGTTGTGGGTTACCCTTATGTAACTCTGTGTGGTTTCGCTGGGATATCGTCGGGTCTGTAAATTTAGAAAGATAAAATACCTGAATTTTAATTATGCATTATTATTTCTCCTTGTCTCATCGATAACTTCAACAAACTGTGTAAATTAGAGGGCATTGGATATATCTCTTGGAAATGTGTCAAGAATTCAATATTTGCGTATGTTAATGTATATGAGACTGAGCCAAAGGTGTGTGTCTGTGTGTGTGTGTGTATATATATATATATATATATATATATATATATATATATATATATATATATGATGTATATATATATATATATATATGATGTGTGTGTGTGTGTGTGTGTGTGTCTGTGTGTGTGTGTGTGTGTACAACCGCGCAGCTATCTGAAGGTCCAAAGATAACATTTTGATTGTATTTATACATACAGATATTTTGTTTCGATTACTTTTAACGCAATATTATTACAAAAGAATTGGGGATTACATATTGAATGTTGGCTTATATATCTGTCAACATTATATGTTCTCGAATTTTACAGAAATTAACAAGTTTTCTTTCTTTGTAGAAACAGTAAAATTTGTTGATAAAATTAATGTTAAACTTGAGTTTCTATTAAAGGATCGAAATACAGAAAAAAGGGTCGCCCACTTCATTCTCAACGTTATTTTTGTAATCTTTTCTTTCTGAACAATCTAGAATATTAAAACTTCTCTGTGAGTGCTACAATTGCTTGAAGTATTCACAAAGATACCGTGTTGTACTTCTGCTTAGTTTATTCAGGCTGAAACGCTTGCGTAATGAACCCGAATACCCCGATTTTGACAATCAAAGATCCAAAATAGGCAGAAGTCCAGAAAGATTCTCACATGTTTGAAATAAAATTGCCACAAAACAATGTGATTATATTTCGCAAGGGTGAAGAAATTCATACCCTGATCACTTTACATGATTTGTGCCATGTGTTAATGTATTTTCCGGGCAGTGTCATAGTTCCAGTTCCATGGTGGACTGCAGTGGTTTGCATTTTAAGTTAAACTTCAAAGTATTTTGTGTACTTCAAAGATGAACAAATTCCCAGCTTTAATATAAAATAGTTCGTGGTACAGAGTGCATAGACGGCTGTTTGTGTATTGTTATCCAAGGCAGAATACGTTAGAGGACTGGGAGAGTAACGAAGGACCGTTTCATTGTCATGATAATGCACTTTTCCATGTGTAATCTTTATGCAGCAATATCTGTTAACCAACACATTCTCTTGGTATTTAGCTAAATTTTCTGAGCGCAGCTTGTCACATAAAGGGGTCAAATCTCCGCAATTTTTCACATAAAGAAGTCTAATCTCAGGCATTTGCAAACGTTTCCTGTATTTAGACATATTTATCAGATTATGATACATCTGCAGCATTCTTTCACACGAGACAAAGCCTACACATGTACAGTGCAGCGATGAACAGAAATTAAAGACGTCATTTGAAAGGCCTTCTGATATTTAGTTTGTAACTTTTGGATTAAAATTGGGAAAACCTAATGTAAAATATCATCACGCAAACCCTAGTGTAAAGAAATGAACATTTTTTTTTTTTTTAAAGATTTTCTAAAATAATGCGACATAAAAGTGCATTTTAGCAATTTGATTTCTTAAAAGTAGATTACTGAATTTGAATTTCTTTCTTGATCTTTTTTGTCTCACTTGATACACCCGCAATATCATGCTCGATCTGTCTTCTTATCGATCGATCAGTGTCTGCATATCTTCAATCGGTTACCACATGACAAATAAGGGTGTAATGAGAGCCCGTCTGATCTGTCCCGACAAATGTACCACCCAGCTAGATTTCCTTTACTCTTAGGGTAACCTGTACCAAAGTTTGACTTTGTGACATGCCGTTTTATGCGTTTAAATGATATACACTCAGTGAACCATGCATCAATTGCACTGAAAAGAGAACGAAAATAGAAAAGAAAGGTTTCAACGGCCGAGGCCAAAAGCTTGTATTAGTGATGTTGAAGATCTTCCGCAACAATCAGACAATCGTTATTGGAAAAAAAGAAAAAAAAGAAGAAGAAAAAAAAAAAAACACAATTAAAAAAAATTAAACTTGTTGTCGGGACTGTGTCAACTTAATCATAAATGAAACGTAACGAAGAAAAAACACTTTATTTTCGGCGTATGGGCATCCTGTACAATTTCATCAACATTTTAAAATATAAAACACTCATCAAGACAATTTTTTTATGCATTTGGCGGATAAATAGTTTAAAGATAAACTAATTGCAGTTAAATGATTTTACTTTTAAACCATTCATGCAAAAGGACATACTATGTGGAGAGAGTAAAACTATATTTCATATTTAATAACATCTTGTTGACGACACAATGTTTCTTTTCCACGTGAATCTTCACATGACATCTTACATCAAGATGGAGTCTTGATGTAAGTCTGGGATTAACAATTGTCTTTACGACTTTGAGGTTTTAACTTGTTAATTGTGAATACAAATGTCCAGTTCATTGCGTGAATGATAGCGCAGGGTAGGCTGATCATTTCAATGATTTGTAATTGAAGAAAACTCTGCATCAGCGTCAAGTGCTTAAGTTATTGAGTCTAGTCTCGCATATGACTAATCTTTTAAGTTTACTAATTGCAGATGGTGTAAGATTACAATGTCAAAAGATTTAGATAAAATTAATCGTAACATTTCAATGATTAGAATATATGCTGCAGTAAAAAGTATCTTGATTTAGTAGCCACAATGCTGCAAAGTATAAATTTATTCTTTAGGTGCGGAATACGTGACATGTTTGAAGCACATTCAGTTTTTAAAACAATGCATCGACTCATATGGTTTTTTCGACACCTAAGCATACGTCAAGGATAGTTCTATGATGTGAGATATAGGTTTGGTCTTGAGCATCTAGAAATTGAAAGATATTGAATTTTCAAAGTGGTGCAACATACGTTTTTGATCAGTCATGCTTTTCTTTATTTGTTTCTTTACTAGCATCTGATGGTCGACACAGACACACACACACACACACACACACACACACACACACACACACGGCATATTAGTTTTCTAAATGTGTTTATTCAAAGAATTTTCAATAAAATAAAAAAAGATACATTAATAAAACCTATGGAAAATTCAAGGTGTCTTCAACCGTTAGGCAGAAAGTGGTACTTTGACGAATGTATGCTAACACAGCAATAACATGACTAGGTCATGCTAGAGATGTATAGTATGTGAATGCTATATTTACGTCAGTATATAAAAATACATGTCACAACCAGTCTAGCTAATATACATGTCACAACCAGTCTAGCTAATATACATGTCACAACCAGTCTAGCCACTATACATGTCACAACCAGTCTAGCTACTATACATGTCACAACCAGTCTAGCTAATATACATGTCACAACCAGTCTAGCTACTATACATGTCACAACCAGTCTAGCTATATTATACATGTTCCAACCAGTCTAGCTACTATACATATCACAACCAGTCTAGTTACTATACATGTCACAACCAGTCTAGCTACTAAGGGAAAAACTGAGAAGTAACGTGAAATTTAAGAGCGGTCTATTGCTAGTAATCATTTATGACGTGTACAATAATTTCCTAGATGGAATGTTGTCATTGTCCCAGTAACCTAGATCTCATGGAATTTAGATATTTTAAGGAACTATTTAAAAAACAAAAACTAGCATTATGTAACAGTGATAAACATTAGAACACAGTAGCCTGACGTTAAAGATCTAAGTTGCCTAATTGCCTAAAAAACAAACAAAAAAAAAAAACAACAAAAAAAACAAAAAACAATTGTTGAGTGTCTACTCTCTACCGAGTGTGCATCATGATTAGGGAATGTATTATCTCTTTACAGTTTTCCTTTTTGCTCAATTACCCAACACCTATTTTTAAGCTATCAATTGCATACCCATGCACGATGCACATCCTAAGCTACCAATTGCTGTGTCGAACGATACATTTAAAATTTTCTGTAGTACGTTTGTAATCAGCACCATCAATTTTCCTTTTCTTTTCTTCCCATTTATATAGTTTCTAAAACAAAGCAAAAGAGTGGAGACATCAGTGTAAACATAAGTTTTGAAAATGTCAAAACATTCTAGAAATCATACTAACGCGAAACCAAAAATAATATAAATTTCACATCAATTTAAAAACTTAAATACATATTTCTTCTAGAAACAAACAAGATTAAAATGTGCATGTGACAGTTTTTGGAGGTATTTCAGCTATTAAAGACTTAAGACGTCAGTTGAGAATGTAAATGCAAGTAAGAAACAAGATAGAAATAATTCAGGATATTCCTTACTGAATTTTACAGGTATACCTTTTCAGTTCTAAACACAGGTATATACAACAATGTTGCACCTGTGATGATCATCTACTGTGAAGAAAGAAATGGTGTGTACAGAAAATAAAGAAATTCTGGCTATTATATAATTTAGGATGAATGTTTTAATCTGCAAGATTTTTATATAAAGCTTCATATCATATGCTCATTTAATGCAAGAAAACGAATTAATGTCAGGAACTGTTACAAATACTGGTCGTAAAAATTAGTGATTGGAAAAGTAAAATTAATCAGGTTTAAGTTTGTGTTTACATCTGAATGGCTCTCAGATTTTTTCCTGCTTGTGAATGGGTTAATGTAAATGCTACCACCTAAATATTGACTCAGCCACCTGCAGTGCCCCCCCCCCCCCTTTCAAAGAAAGGCTAATAAGGAACTATTTCTAACTATTATGGCTATTGGTTTGCTATCTATTTAAAACTGTGTTTTCATAATGCTCATATGATATTTAGTTGGAGTTCTAACATTTAACAATTTTGTATTTTCAATATTAAATAATTAAACATTTTTGTACCAAGTTTTTGTAATGAACATTTAGATTGGTTAAAATAGCATCATGTGACGTAGAAAACTTGAAGATATTAGTTCATACAACCAGAAAGGATGTACTTATGTATCCATACGCCTTTTTGTTTGCTATGACAATATTTGTAGATAATGGTTAAAATATAGTTCTGTTATTTATTACTTGAGAGTCGCTACGGCCATTCCTGTAGTGTGTAATCGATTTGCAAGCTTTGTGACTTAATGACTCCTATTAAATATGAAATTCAATTCTTAAATTAAGGACAGAAATCGCAACTATGTCATTTTACGTCCAGTCTCTCCCAGAGTTCATAGCGCTACGGTACACTCAGGTAAAAAGTGACGCCATATCGTTAACGTCATAATGTAATAATCATGTCATTTCGAGTTGCGCAGCAAGCGTTGATTTTACAAAATCAAACTACCTTAATAAATTAAAATGTCACCATTCCTGTAATTACGATGTTTGAAGTACGTTGTTATTATGCCAAAGAGAGGATAATGTTTTGTTTCGCAAACTGAACCCCAGTACCAGGTAGTGCATACATACCAGTTTTTAAACCGAGGCGAAGTAGATGTGAACCGAGTTTATATATCAATCTGTCTGATAAAATGACATAAAGCACTGAAGAGTATATCAATCTGTCTGATAAAATGACATATAGCATTGGTGAGTATATTAATCTGTCTGATAAATGACATAAAGCATTGGTGAATATATCAATCTGTCTGATAAAATGACATAAAGCATTGGTGAATATATCAATCTGTCTGATAAAATGACATAAAGCATTGGCGAATATATCAATCTGTCTGATAAAATGACATAAAGCATTGGCGAATATATCAATCAATCTGTCTGATAAAATGACACAAAGCATTGGCGAATATATCAATCTGTCTGATAAAATGACATAAAGCATTGGTGAATATATCAATCTGTCTGATAAAATGACATAAAGCATTGGTGAGTATATCAATCTGTCAGATAAAATGTCTGCATTAAGCAGAATTGAATTTATAAAAAAAAAATGTATATTAAAGCTCACCTGTACATAAATGAGAACGTGAAAAGGTCACGTGACCGGTCTTGCCATCGTATTGATTGCATTTCGAGGCAGCGAAACCCTACCATTCTTCTGAATTGTGACACTTAGACGTAAATTAGGGTAAACGAGATCTGATTTACAGACACCATCACCTCTCGGAAAGGCGAGATGATAACAAAATGTATAAATGGTATCATTATTCATACCTTCACTAAATTCTTTTAAAATAATTTCTCACAAACTTTGCCATCTCCATCAATCCCCCCTCCTCTCTGACGCTTATTTTCGGTAGTCACTAGCACTTTTCATACAGGATAACATGTTCGAACTAATTGGGAATGCCATATAGCGCAGATTTAATATATCCAAATTCCCCATCATGTCCCATCCACAAACTATGTTTTTTAGACTACGCATATCTCGTTGTGTCCCATCCACAAACAATGTTTTTTAGACTACACATATCTCGTTGTGTCCGATCCACAAACTATGTTTTTTAGACTACACATATCTCGTTGTGTCCCATCCACAAACTACGTTTTCTAGAGTACACATATCTCGTTGTGTCCAATCAACAAACGATGTTTTTAGACTACACATATCTCGTTGTGTCCCATCCACAAACGATCTTTTTTAAACTATACATATCTCATTGTGTCCCATCCACAAACAATGTTTTAGACTATGCATATCTCGTTGTGTCCCATCTACAAACGATGTGTTTTCGAGTACACCTATCTCGTTGTGTCCCATCTACAAACTATGTTTTTAGACTACCCATATCTCGTTGTGTCCCATCTACAAACGATGTTTTTTAGACTACATATATCTCGTTGTGTTCCATCTACAAACAATGTTTTTAGACTATGCATATCTCGTTGTGTCCAATCCACAAACTACGTTTTTAGACTATGCATATCTCGTTGTGTCCCATCTACAAAATACGTTTTTAGACTACACATGTCTCGTTGTGTCCCATATACAAACGATGTTTTTAGACTACACACATCTCGTTGTGTCCCATCTACAAACAATGTTTTTAAACTACACATATCTCGTTGTGTCCTGTCTACAAACGATGTTTTTAGACTACACATATTTAGTTGTGTCCCATCTACAAACAATGTTTTTAGACTATGCATATCTCGTTGTGTCCCATCCACAAACTACGTTTTTAAACTACGCATATCTCGTTGTGTCCCATCTACAAACGACGTTTTTAGTCTATGCATATCTAATTGTGTCCCATCTACAAACAATGCTTTTAGACTATGCATATCTCGTTGTGTCCCATCCACAAACGACGTTTTAGACTATGCATATCTCGTTGTGTCCCATTCACAAACGGCGTTTTTAGACTATGCATATCTCGTTGTGTCCAATCCACAAACGACGTTTTTAGACTATGCATATCTCGTTGTGTCCCGTCCACAAACGACGTTTTCAGACTATGCATATCTCGTTCTCGCAGATGGAGCGAGACTATTACGACCCTACGACCATACTGTTTTTCTCAATAAGGAATTCCTTACAAATGTATTCCAGCAATATTTACTCCTCTTTAGTACTATTCTTATAAAAAAATGTTTAAAAAATTTGTTTAATTGCTGTCAAATATATTTTTTTACTCATTTTATGGAACTTTGAACATAGTAATTTATTTTATTGCCTTTAAAACTACTGTCAACGTCGACCGAACTTTCTATATTATTGTTGGTTGCTCGTCTTTTCCCTGTTTATTTAAAGCTCGGTGCATGATGATCTCGGTAATCAACATGACGTCACAATGATTAAACAGATACAAGCCGGACGTAATGAGTCTGACCAGTTGGCCATATATAGACTAATGCTTTTATTTATAAGCCCGTCTTTATGTTATGGCTTTGTCCATCCGTCCATCTATTCACTTTCGTTTGTCTGGGCCATAACTTTGTGACGGTTTTGAGAAATTTTCATTAAACGTGACCATGTATATCTCATGACTAGACGGTGTGTCTCGTACCATAGCAATGCCCCTCTGCTTCAAGGTCAAGGTCACGACAAGAGAACATGTAATTATGTGACTTCTATTCTCGTTCGGAGTATAACTTTTCAGCCATAACTTTGTGACGGTTTTGAGATATTTTAATGAAACGTATCCCAAGGATATATCATGAATAGCGGTGTCTCGCGTGCCATAGCCTTGCCCCCTGCCTCAAGGTTAGGGTCACGACAAGGGAAAATGTAATTCTGCGACTTGTTTCTTTGTCCAGAGTGTCGCGTTTAATAGCCACGCCACCTGCTTCAACGCAAAGGTCACGGCAAGGGAACATATGATATGTGCTTTGTACCCTTGTCCGGAGTATTACTTTTGAACCACCAAGATATTTTAAAGAAACTTCAGCCAGTTACATATCATGTATAGACGGTGTTTCGCATACCATAATCACTTCCCCTACTTCAAGATCGACGTCACGGCAGTGGAAAATGTAATTCTATGACTTGTGTCCATGTTCGATGTATAACTTTTGAATCGTTGAAGATATTTTAATGAAGATTTTTCCAGATATATCATGACTAAGCGGTGTGTCGGCTATCATAACCACGCCCCTCAAGGTCAAAGTCACGGCAAGGGAAAATGTAATTTTGTGACTTGTATCCTTGTCCGGAGTGTAGATATGGAACCACTGAAGATATTTCAGTGAAGCTTTAGCCAAGAAAATACCACGTATAGCCACATCCAAGCTCCCTGCCTCAAAATGAAGGTCACAACAAAAACAAAAAAATGAACAATTTTAGTTATTTTAATGAGACTTTAACGAGTTATGTATCATGACTAGAGAATGTGTCACACACCATAGACTCGTATCCTTCATCACGGTCCAGTCACGGCAAGGGAAAATATAAATCAGCGACCTGTATACATTTCCAAAGCTATTGGTGATAATTGTGTGAAATTTCCTGCTCTTGAAAAAAACAACAGGTATGCTTATTTTTAAAGCTCTCCTTTGAGTGGAACTATGAGTTCCAATAATTGGGTTTCGAGTAAAAGACTCAAATATTTCCTAGACTTGGTTGTGATGAAACGTCATCGTGCAATTGGGTAGTTTTGTTTCTATTCGTCGCTGAGCAATATTTAATGAGGGACTATTTTCTGATCCCTAATAACTCAAGCAAGGAAAGACAATATTTGTTGCCAACGTTATTCAATGCTTACGGGTCCCAATGTAGTCAGATAATGAGGGGACAATGTAAATGCATAAATCACGAAGACAAATATGCTTTAAACCAAGGGTGATGGCTCTGATGCCAAAATATAATTCTGAATGAACCATCAATATCTGCAGAAGTGGAAGTGTAGGTGTTGCATAATTTGACAATGTTTTCCTGAAGAATGTTTTCTTGTCACATCAAAATGACTACTCTTGTTTCATGCATATTTAATTTAGACCTGTAGTAAAGAATAACTTTCGTTTGTCCCTTCTTTTGACTGTTTAAAAAGTGTTGAATTGATATTAAATGCGAACACGATCTGTTTTACAGTGACGAAAAGCGAACGGACGAAAAACCTTCCGACTAGACAAGGATTCATTACAAGTAAAACCTTGTCAAAATGAACATACATTGTGGTCCGTTTGTAAACGCCAAAGAGACCACAACTATCCAATTGCTCCCTTCCTTGATCAATAAACTGAAAGTACCCATATTCCAGTGAAAATAAGTACAGAAAAAGATGAGGGTAACGTAATATTAAAACGTATTTTGGTACATGTACTAAATTGTAAAATAAAGTTTACTTAAAAATTTGGACATAATTTAGTTGCTACGCTTACACCAGACAAACCTCTTTGAGACGCAGATCAAAGTGTATGTGATAATGAAAGGATTCGATATATTTTTGTTTCTGCCATTAGCTAGTATTGCAAACTTGACACACTATCATGGATATAATTGATGGGGACCATATTGCAGGTTTCTAGCATTGTTGTAAGTTTGGTTTGGTGTTTTACGGCACAACGACACAAGTAGGTAATTCAGTGCAAAGGCAAATGTAGTAATATGCCTTGCCGAAGGACACACCATGGTAGTTTACCCAGGCTGGTCCGATGGTAGGATTCGAACTAGTACCCTTTCTAGCATTGATTTACATCATGAATATATATGATTTTTTAACAGTGATCGTATTTAGTCTGGTTATATATTATCTTAATTACTTTATACAGTGACGGTCGGGAGCTTTTTTTTTGCCACTGACGTGATATTATTCTAGACGTTACATACGTCACAAAAGTTGTTGCACACTCTGAACGAAGGGAAGAAGCATCTGCCGATGTATGATAACACTTCTGAAAACCATGACTGTACTCTTAAGTAATATGTTGTCTTCATATGTTTTGTTTCCCACGTATAACTAAGAATTTTACATCACTTTATAGAGAAAAATACAAGGCTTTTACATCACTTTATAGAGAAAAATACAGAAGATATCCTATTGTAATAGGAATTAAACAAATAAAAACAGAAATCAGATCAAAACAAAACTGTATCTCCTTCCTGTTTTTCCTTTATAATATATTATGATATTTTTGTCCCCCGATGCATGGTTTTCAGGAGAATCAAAAAAGCACGTATTTTTGACAGAGAGCTGTATTATTAATGTACATGTCGTTTATATCGTTGGGACGAAGTAAGTACCTTTTTTCATGCAAGATCGATACAATTTGTGATCACGGTGATTTCAAGATCGATAACATTTATGATCACGGTGATCACAAGATCGATAACATTTGTCATCAAGCTGATTACGAGATCGATAACATTTGTGGTCAAGGTGATTACAAAACAGAACAATATGCTACCACTTGTAGCCAATAATATTCGTTCTTATCAAAGGTTCTTATTTCACATATCAAGGTAAGATTCGAAATTTTGGATCGCATTGGATTAGATTTACAGCGGATCTAATAATCAAATTCTGTTATAATGATAAATTCGTTAGGTGATTGCCAACCGGAAAAATTCGTTAGGCGCTTGATAACCGGTAAAATTCGTTAGGATAAACGATGCCTAAGCCAAGGTTATTAAAGGCGAAAAGAAAATGAGGAAAACAAAGCAAATCATAAGCAAGAGGATGAAAAACAAGTTATGTCAACTATTGGAAGACCTGTATATCTCAAAACATACATATACAGTTATGTCAACTATTGGAAGACCTGTATAGCTCAAAACATACACATAAAATTATGTCAACTATTGGAAGACCTGTATATCTCAAAACATACATATACAGTTATGTCAACTATTGAAAGACCTGTATAGCTCAAAACATACACAATAGTAAACATACATATACAAATACAAAGTATATCAGTGACACACCATGTGCTGAGTAATCAATACGTAAATTGTGTGTGAAGCTTCCTGTCTTTTAGGTGCATTTAGTTCAAATTATGAGCAATTACTCAGGTGCAAAACCAGGTTTTCAATCAAGAGTTAATCTTTAAGAAACACGCAAGCAGAGTAAATGCAATATAGGAAATGTAGAAGACGGCTCATCTACACTTGACTATCGTTTAAGGATAATAGATGAAAACCTTTCAACATCAAAAAGATTTATACATGTGATTGGTTTATTAGTTTCAACTCCATCTTTCCACCGTCTGTTTATTCAGTCTCAATTTTATGTAATGGTTACTGCATTGAAACTTGCTTTATTCCATGCAGTCACAACCCTATTATACAGAAGCTGGACAATCCATGCACATATGCATATATGTTTCCATTTGTGAAAACATTTCAATGTCACTTTGTCAAAGGATGAAACAAAGAGGGAAAAATGATGCCCTGAAGAGATACATACCATTTCGTTGTTGGCCTATTAAATGTCAAACAAAACAAATATGACGTACCCAAGTCTGTCTCATTATTCAAAAACAACAGTGAACTATGAAACGGGCCTTCCCCAGTAACAACGAAACGGGCATTCCCCAGTAACTACGAAACGGGCCTTCTCCAGTAACTACAAAACGGGCCTTCCTAGTGAACTCTTGTTTTCAGTGAGTATAAATGACATATGTTTGTACACTTACTCCATTACTCAAAATTGACAAGGCATTACGAAGTTTCTAACAAAATTTTGTTGCAACTTGAAAGTCTGATTGTGTGAACGGAGGTGCGTATTACTTGTCATTCACAAGCGGCTGACTGCATGAAAGGATGTCCATATTGCTTGTAATTGATGAATGCCTGACTGTATAAACAGAGGCCCGTATTGCTTGTAATTGATGAATGCCTGACTGTATAAACAGAGGCCCATATTGCTTGTAATTGATGAATGCCTGACTGTATAAACAGAGGCCCATATTGCTTGTAATTGATGAATGCCTGACTGTATGAACAGAGGCCCATATTGCTTGTAATTGATGAATGCCTGACTGTATAAACAGAGGCCCATATTGCTTGTAATTGATGAATGCCTGACTGTATAAACAGAGGCCCATATTGCTTGTAATCGCGGAATGTACTTATTGTTTGTAATTGAGGAAAGTCTGACTGTATGAAGGGAGGCCCATATTGCTCGTATTTATGAAAAGTCTGACTGTATGAAGAGAGGTCCATATTAATTATAATTGAGGAAAGTCTGACTGTTTGAAGAGAGGCCCATATTACTTGTAAATAAGGACAGTCTGATTATATGAATGGAGGCCCATATTGCTTGTTTTGAGTTGAGGAATGCCTGACTGTATGAACGGAATGATCTAATAACTGTATACGTCTAACATGCTAGTAGACATTCTTACTCAATTCTCAGGATAAGTTCTTGAGCCCAGATTTTTTGAATGAATAATTGATTTCGCTGCTGTCCGTTTGTAAGATCTACCTTGTTTCAGTTGCGCCAATGGAAACTAATACCTTTTCCTGTAAAATAATTAAACAAAACTTTCCTCTTTAAACGTACTGCATGCATGTCATTTCTGTTCAGTCGCGTCCCATTCCTGTTTATACGTCCATCTCTTTGTACATTTTCGTGTGTGCTTGGCTAATATCGTTAGTACACTCGGTATTTTAAACTCACATACATATATTTTTTAATACGGCAATCATCATTTTCTCAGATATACAGTCTTTTTCTACTTTTTCTTCCTTTACTCTCACTCACGTTCAAAACTTGTCTGTAAGCACCAAAACCCTATACCATCTCGACCATGCACTCATCTATATACCTTGATTTCTGTCGTATGAGTCCGGAGTGACTGTGTACTTAGATAAGTATTAATTACTGGATCGAATTGCGGGTGCGTCTGCTACGCACGAATGCCTATACCACCAACTTTGAAGCATCATTATTTGGTGATGTGCGCATGGTGTAGAATCCAGGGATAGCACTTCCCGCTCTCTTTGGTGTATATTTGTAATTCTCTCTCTCTCTCTCTCTCTCTCTCTCTCTCTCTCTCTCTCTCTCTCTCTCTCTCTATATATATATATATATATATATATATATATATATATATATATATATATAAGTTTTAAAGTTCAAATTTTAATATGGAAATTTTCAAAGGGTTTGGTTCCATTAACGCAGAACAATGAATTGCAACTGTATTTTTAACATTGCATTCTTCAGACCAAACTGCAGAAAATTCAGTCTTCTTTCCGCACGATTTCCATTTAATTTAGGGTTGATATAGTTTTCATGCAAGACATCGTTCTTCTCTGCTTGTCTCAAAATGTCTGGTCAATGCAGTTCTGATATTTACGGAAATTAAAATCCCATATAGTGCTCCATTCAGGCAGAAAATCCCAGCTTGATGAACTCGGAGACCCCAACTTGACAGGCAGGGTACCAAATAGATATTGAGAAGCTTCGTTCTCCTCTGACTCAACGGAGCTGAAAAACAATGGGCATAACACAATATAACCGCATATCGCTCGGTGTAAAAGTACGTACGTCAAACACATTACGTGGTTGCTCAGCTGTCATAAAGACACGATTCTGTGGACTGTAACGATTCCTGTCATAAAGACACGAGTCTGTGGACTGTAACGATTCTTGTCATAAAGACACGAGTCTGTGGACTGTAACGATTCCTGTCATAAAGACACGAATCTGTGTACTACAACGATTCCTGTCATAAAGACACGATTCTGTGGACTGTAACGATTCCTGTCATAAAGACACGAGTCTGTGGACTGTAACGATTCTTGTCATAAAGACACGAGTCTGTGGACTGTAACGATTCATGTCATAAAGAAACGAGTCTGTGTACTGTAACGATTCCTGTTCTAAAGTAGTCATTAATCCTCAAAATGTCACGTGACTGAAACCAGTAATGTCCAGTTATATTTTTGCATGATAAGAGACATGGAGGCATTATTATGCAAGTGTGTTGTGTTATCAGCACATAGAAGAATACAGGGTTAGCATATAGAACCTTGGATAGTTTCAGTGCCATTACACAGTGCCAAATAACATTGAAATTTACGTTTGCTGCAGTAAGTTCTGATTGTTACGGTCTTCAGAGTGCGTCACGTGATATATTCAATATATTGTTTTTCTGGCTGTCAGTGCAAATGCGATCTCTAGTATGAATTTGGGAATAATGACCTATGGTCAAGAATAGTCTCCATTCCAGTTCAATCGTTCTGTAGAATCTGGATCGTCGGTATCTTGAAAGGGAGACAGCATTATTAAAATTAGCGTTCTTGTATTTCCTACCGCTGTTTTTGCTTTATTGTGGGCATTGTCTTAGAAATTATCTTTGTTTCTCAGCTGTGTGTGATACTCGTTTCCTTAGCTATTGAATTCGTTGACTTAACTGTGGTGTAGGAATATTTTGGTCATATTGTTTCATCGATGCTAATGTTGAATTATTAAATGTAAAGAGTCCAAACGAAGAGACATACCCATATATATTTCAACAGTAGCTTGTAATACATTCTAAGAAAGAGGATCTAATGTGAATCTCTCACACCATGGACATATGACTTTGTTGTACTTAAATGTATTCAATGATTGGCTGCAATATAAGTCAGAACTAAACACAACAAGTACCATCTTATAACACACGAATCACATTGTTTTATTTATTATCAAGAGTAAAAGTTTGATTATCAAACAAGCACCGCAAGAGAAGATCATTTACTTGACAATTTTGCTAATTGCTTTATCTGCGAATAATTTTAGAAGAAACATTTTTTTAAACGATATCGCATTTTTATATAGAAGATTATTTTCTGTGTGCGAAGATATTTTCCGTCAATGTCATCCTAAACACGTTCTAGAATAATTTCCGTCAATGTCATCCTAAACACCTTCTAGAATAATTTCCGTCAATGTCATCATAAACACCTTCTAGAATAATTTCCGTCAATGTCATCATAAACACCTTCTAGGATAATTTCCGTCAATGTCATCATAAACACCTTCTAGAATAATTTCCGTCAATGTCATCATAAACACCTTCTAGAATAATTTCCGTCAATGTCATCATGAACACCTTCTAGAATAATTTCCGTCAATGTCATCATAAACATTTTCTAGAATAATTTCCGTCACTGTCATCATAAACACCTTCTAGAATAATTTCCGTCAATGTCATCATAAACATATTCTAGGATAATTTCCGTCAATGTCATCATAAACATATTCTAGGATGATTTCCGTCAATGTCATCATAAACACCTTCTAGGATGATTTCCGTCCATGTCATCATAAACATTTTCAAGGATGATTTCCGTCCATGTCATCATAAACATCATCTAGGATGATTTCCGTCAATATCATCATAAACACCTTCTAGGAAAAATATAACAAGGCAAAAGGCACGAGACTACAAGACAATCACACCTTATAAGTGTTTAATTATTCAGGACCTTTGCAGCATATGTTGTCACTGTATACAATAAGTATATTTGTTTAAACTTGACTATGATCCACTCATAAAGTGTTTTCAAGCTAAACTAAAAACTCAATATTCTTTATTGTAGGTCTTATAAAATTATGCAACACAAAAGTGCATTTTACCTGTCCCATTTTGTTAAAGTAGAACATCAATTGAATCAGAATGATTTTTTTGATAGACATTGCAATTGATAAATCCTCTTATCTAATGCTTTGTCTGACCTGTTACCTATTAATTATTATACCACATGGCGTTCAAGGATGTAACAAGAAATGTTTATATTGTCAAATCTGTCTCAACAAATTTGCCACCCAGATCGGTTCATTTTACCTATACATAGTCTGGGTATCGATTATTTGTTATGCTTTGATGCTTTATCAAACAAAGGAGTGTACTCAATGACCATAGCTTTCATTGCACTTTTCCTAGTAAGTTAGTAACACAGACCCCCCCCCCCCCCCTTAAAAAAGCAACAACACATATCGGGGAAAAAGTCTACTATGAAAAAAAGATGTAAGAACATGTACAATTGCTGCTGCTAAGAATTACGTATTTATCGAGAGGAAAGACTTTGTACCACTTTATAGTGAGGAACTTTATATTTCTTAAAATAGTTTCCTGGACACAAACCAACTATAATAATCGAAGTTTAATATTACAGGGTATCAAAGGTTACATTTTTGTCTTAAAATCATATTTAGTGTCACGCAACCTGCTTATTCTATTAAAATCATATTTAGTGTCACGCAACCTGCTTATTCTATTAAAATCATATTTAGTGGCACGCAACCTGCTTATTCTACTAAAATCATATTTAGTGTCACAACCTGCTTATTCTATTAAAATCATATTTTGTGTCACGCAACCTGCTTATTCTATTAAAATCATATTTAGTGTCACGCAACCTGCTTATTCTATTAAAATCATATTTAGTGTCACGCAACCTGCTTATTCTATTAAAATCATATTTAGTGTCACGCAACCTGCTTATTCTATTAAAATCATATTTAGTGTCACGCAACCTGCTTATTCTATTAAAATCATATTTTGTGTCACGCAACCTGCTTATTCTATTAAAATCAAATTTAGTGTCACACAACCTGCTTATTCTACCCTCAGCATTCACGTTTTTTTTATTTATTATTTCTTTTTTTATAAATAGAAGTCGATATGCAGAACACCCCTTTTTTAACATCAGCGAGGAAAAGGGTATTTTAATTTTTAATATGATAAAAATGTAGGCAAATTAAATTTCGTTTTAAATTAAGACATTTGAGGAAATGAAGGCAGGAGAAAGGCAAGTTAGTCATAATATCTTGCAACATGTTGTAGTCAGATTCTGATACCTGTAAATGTTCAAAAGATAGCTCCAGACAAGATGGATTTTTTTTACAAGCGTTTCTCATTTGTAACAACTTCTTAACATGGAGGTTTGAACATGGCAAAATTAATTGAGCAACAACACCAGAGAGGCATCTAAATTTCAAGAAATTGTAACTGAATAGTTAATATAACCAGATATTTTTTCTTTACTGTCACGAGTGTAAGTTACTGGCTAAGTTTTATAAGCATCTTGCCTTGAACACTACTGCCTCAGGATTGTGAAATACTCATATTAAATTTAGCTGTTAAATACTCAGAGCTTTGAAAGAGAAATTTCACAGGTGTAGGATATCAGAGCGGTGGTAGAACCTACTTGAAGCTACATGTATATAAATTTATTAAAAAGCCACTTAATGGTAAATAAAAAAAAAATACTTTATAGAAGAATATAAACATTTAAAGTCAAGAACAAAGAGGCCTTTAGTATTTGAAGCAGTGGTGGAGACGCCGAACTTATTTCCCTTGCAGGACAGTTAAATCACGAAATGAAGATATGACAGATGTTGAAGCCAATTGAGTATATATTAACAGTCCACGTATTTTATTATATTTATTGAAAGCATTTAAGTATTTCTTCGATTCCAGTAGTAATCTAACATTCATATTTTTTTGTTATGCTTTTGTAATATAAATTCGTTTGTATATGAATTCATAACCCTCTTAAAATGAGAAGAAATGTGTAGGATGGAACGCAGGGCTGGAAAAAATGACTCTCCCCACTCTCGGAAAAAATATCGCAAAATCGCGCCCCCTCCCCCCCCCCTCCCCTCCCAGACCTGGCGTCCTGGACGATTGCCCGTATCGCCCGCCACTTACGACAGCCCTGAGGACGGACATATCAAGACAAAAAATGGGGACTTTATCGCTGTACCAGTTGTTACAATAGTCAGCATTATTATCCGGTTTGCCCACCAATCCGTTCTTTTGATTTTAGCCTTACCACCATCTTTGAGAACATTTGTTGTTACTAGTTATCTCCACCATACGGTTTCTTTCTGGCTCCGCTGTCTTTTCCCTAATGACCTGGGTTTTTCTGTTTTCTGTCTGACTCTAGGGTCCAATCCATGGTAATTGAATTTTCACTTTTTTCACAGTAGTTTACCCGGTCTTTCGTTTCATGGCGCTAGCTTGCAATTATTGACGTTCTTAGATCTTTTTGCATTAATTTTCACTTTTGGTTCATAGTTATAGTTGTAACGGATATTATTTGTTTTTAAAGACTAGATAAAAGGTTAAGATCTAACTAAATAGATTTACTGTACCATTTCCACCACTGTATCATTTCCACTACTGTACCATTTCCACTACTGTACCATTTCCACTACTGTACCATTTCCACTACTGTGCCATTTCAACTACCGTACCATTTCCACTACTGTATCATTTCCACTACTGTACCATTTCCACTACTGTACCATTCCCACTACTGTACCATTTCCACTACTGTGCCATTTCAACTACTGTACCATTTCCACTACTGTACCATTTCCAGATATTACAGGAGAGTTTTGCTACAATACAATCTGGTATACGTGTAATTGTCGATAACTACGCTGCACAAATGGCTGCTATGAACAATTATGTTGTTTTTAGGCAAAATATATATAGCGTAAATTAGTATGGCTTAGTGTCTTTGAGCACGTCAGATGAGTGAAAACGGCTAACAACATATGGGTATTGATAAGAAAAATATCACATTCAACAACTATTTGTCCAACCATCTGGCAGAATAAGCAAGCGCTATTTATCTGACGAAACCTATCACGTATGATCAGGGTTCCGGTTCATAAACAATATGTAATTATAAGGGTATTTTAAATCCATGTGAAACCTTCAAATGTTTTGTTTGTCAAACATTCTATATGTATCGGTCTACACCTTTCTATTCATGGAAGCTCTGAATACAGGCTATACATTTTCTAAAAATATATTTGTATGAAATAGAAGATAGTTGACACTTAGACGTTCACAACTACTTGAATACTAGTTACGATTTAGTGTCCAAGAATGAGCGCAAGCAATCACAGCTTCGGTTCAATTGCTGTCTTAAGTAGTCTTCCTTTCAATTTATTTACCTTTATGGCAGATTTATTCCTAACAGTGCTGTACAGATGGCTGTTATACAAGTGTCCATTTATATAACAGTGCTGTACAGATGGCTGTTATGCAAGTGCCCATTTATATAACAGTGCTGTACAGATGGCTGTTATGCAAGTGTCCATTTATATAACAGTGCTGTACAGATGGCTGTTATGCAAGTGTCCATTTATATAACAGTGCTGTACAGATGGCTGTTATGCAAGTGTCCATTTATATAACAGTACTGTACAGATGGCTATTATGCAAGTGTCCATTTATATAACAGTACTGTATAGATGGCTATTATGCAAGTTTATATAACATTACTGTACACATGGCTATTATGCAAGTGTCCATTTATTTAACAGTACTGTACATATGGCTATTATGCAAGTGTCCATTTATATAACAGTACTGTACATATGGCTATTATGCAAGTATCCATTTATTATTCGAAAATACTAGTAGCATTCTGATTCATTATATCAGTCCATTATTACTGTAAGGTTGAAGCTGATTTTGATGATGACAATGCATTATGCATATTTATGCATATTTTTATCGCAAATGGGGGGGGGGGGGGCGGGCTTCTGATTTTCTTTTGAGCCAGGATATTTTTTTCTTCTTTTACCTCAAGATAATTTTTTCAGCTAATATAACGGATATAATAGGTTTTTGACAGCCAGATTTGTTTTCAAATATATTCCAGCCCCCCCCCCCCAATAATAATAAAGGATTAAAAATAAAAATAAAAATTAAATGGTCGGGCCCATAAGTGTCTTGATCAATTTTATTCTGGCTTGTACATCTCTTAAATTTTATCAGACGGCTTACATGAATACTATTTGCTCCTTGACTTGATAAGCATGTATATGAAACGCTCTTAGTACAAAGAATGAAAAATAAGGTAAAGAGATAAACCTTCTTGAAAATAAATATGTGAATTCATTACGCTTATTTCACATTTGTTTAAAAATGCTATCAAAACAAATGTAAAAATGCTAGCACAGCAGTAAGACGACCAGGTGAGAACCAGGACTTTGTTTATGTGGATAGACGTAACCCGAGAAATAGATGAAACATTGCAATTGTCCCACAGCCCTAATTCGCACTGCGTTTTGTCCATTTTTTTTCAGGAAAGTATTTGTATAAGTTCGTATAATGTAACAGTGAGAAAATTTAGGACACCATTCCTCGATGCAACAGATCTCAATAACTTGTCGACCGAAACACACGTCTTAAGTTTGATTGACTACTCTCAACCTTGGGTGTACCATAAGTAGGCGACGCTATTATTCCTATACAGGTTCTCATGCTCAATTACCCACTATTTATTTAAGGTATTACGCAGCTATACATATCCTTAACTACACACATGATGTCCCTTATAGGCATCACTACACTAATTAATGAGCCAATTAGCTGTTATTGCATCCAACTGTTGTTCGTAAGAAAAATATTCCTATCGAACGTTAGTCGAATTCAATTAAATCAACATTAAACTAAGCAGAAGAAAAAAATAAATGTTTACTTAGTCCAGCCACTTATCTTTTGCGTGGGATGACAAAGGAAACAGGTGTGATTTGGCAATTTCCGGAAACGTCACTTGCTTCAAAAATTCCACTCATGTTATTAAAATGCAACTGCAGCTGGAACATAACATATGCAATGTAATGACATGCTGTGTCCAGGTTATTGGTTAACATATGCAATGTAATGACATGCTGTGTCCAGGTTATTGGTTAACATAAGTAAGATAATCTTGGTGCATATAAACTGAAAATGAACGCACTAGAGTTCGTTAAAAATGTATAAAAATGAAGGAAATATATAAGGTACTATTTGTGTCGTATGCCTGATCCTAATCTTCAACGATAAAGTAACTACAGTTACGCCACCTATTTGGCACACTTGATAGAAATAGTAAAATATATTTGTTGCAAAGAAAACGATATTGTATTACAACAAATACAATAATTTTCTTTTAAGAATATTTTAAAATCTTCTTTTTCATGGTTTTATTCTTTTATAAAATGATTTTATTTTCATGCACACTAATTAAGCAAAGAATCACCGGGATATTGGATTAGCATGACAATTTCACCAGAGATTACAGTAACCGGGTGCATTCTTATGTAAACTATTGAATATTTTTTAAATGTTGATATAATTCATAGAATGTTATGCACAAAGTTTACATAATCAGCAGAGGGATTTACAACAATCTTGCACCGGTAAATATCTGTCGATGGGAAGAATATAGGGAATGCACAGAGAAATTGCAAAGAAGTTCATTGACAAAAGATGTCAAATGCTTTAATTAGAAAGGCTTTGATAGTACGCTTCAAAGGAATAAATAACTTTTTGTAAAAATAAATAAATAAATAAAATGATAAATATTTTAAAGTTGAAGAGAGAGAGAGAGAGAGAGAGAGAGAGAGAGAATATGATTTCGAACGTAAACAGTCGCCAGCGTTAATAACACATTTGACAATTTAATCTAGTCCAAATACATTTGTCAGTGCTATTTTCCATATTATCAGACAGCACAAAGAGGATTTTCTCTTGCTCACTGTTTTCCATATTATCAGACGGCACAAAGAGGATTTTCTCTTGCTCACTGTTTTCCATATTATCAGACAGCACAAAGAGGATTTTCTCTTGCTCACTGTTTTCCATATTATCAGACGGCACAAAGAGGATTTTCTCTTGCTCACTGTTTTCCATATTATCAGACAGCACAAAGAGGATTTTCCCTTGCTCACTGTTTTTCATATTATCAGACAGCACAAAGAGGATTTTCCCTTGCTCACTGTTTTCCATATTATCAGACAGCACTAAGAGGATTTTCCCTTGCTCACTGTTTTCCATATTATCAGACAGCACTAAGAGGATTTTCCCTTGCTCACTGTTTTCCATATTATCAGACAGCACTAAGAGGATTTTCCTTTGCTCACTGTTTTCCATATTATCAGACAGCACTAAGAGGATTTTCCCTTGCTCACTGTTTTCCATATGACTATATATGTTCCTCTTGCATCCTAAATAATACCTCTTTGCTAATTCTGTTCTGCAAATTGAATAAAAATGAACTCGTCTGAGATGTCCAATAAAACATGTTATTAATAAAGTAAGATACAATTAAAAACATAATGTAAAAGTTGGCCATGTGATGATTTTGAACGTAAGCAAATGCTTGATTATAGCACGTCTCCATGACTAGAAAGGACCCTTATCAAGTTGAAACCACAGTGTTATATCAATAACTATTGTAGGCTATTTTAAGAAAGACGGGAACTGAATTCAGATCTTTAGTCAATTTATGTTGAAGGCATCCAAAGAAGTGTATTTTATGACACGTCTGGCATTTTGATGAAATTAGAAGAACACGTTCTTCGCCCATATTTAATGCACACCTGTGCACAAAAACCTGTTTGGTTGGTAAGCATCATTACATCATTCCTCTTTTACTTTTTTACTTTATCATCTGTAACATTCCATAAATGTATTACTTTATCCTTAATGAAAATTTATCCTTAATTTTAAGGATATCGGAAATTGTCACTTCTCTACATAAAACAGTATAAGATTTTAACTTAATATCCGCTTCAGATGTCAAGTATCCGACGCATTTTCCTACAGGAATAGAACATTTTATTAAGTTATAAAGTTTTCTCATGATATTTTGTATTGAAAAATATGATATTAGAATATCCTACTACACCAAATGTCATATTCCTGAAATGCAATTTATCCTGGATAAAGTAAATAAGTTATCCATTTTGAGATTGCGTTGCAATTAATTAAGTGTAAAAAGAAACATCACACCTCACAAACCGCAGCTTTATGCTACCGAATCAGAGATAATCGCACTGGTACGACCCAGCGATCGATGTTAAATGATTCAGGTACCATAATCCGTATTCTTGTATCGGAATGTTCATGACCATACAGGTATGATGAAAGTGACATAAAATCAATACAAACCTGTGACCTTCTCACTGTGGCATCCACCCTTCCTACTTACCTGGTGGCCCAAGTCTAACGACATATATTATATTGTAGATCACTTTTATGATGCAGTGGCTAAGTAGAAGCAAATGAATCCACACAGTTCTATGAAATCAGTGTAAGAAAGTTTTAATAGGGACGACGGATAGCAACGAAAGAGTATATATGAACAGGAGTCTATTAATAATAGCAAGGGAGACAATTGCAATAGCTTTACTCCCTGTGCGAATTTAAACAGATAGACTGATACATATAAAGTGCTTGACAAACAAAACATCTGATTTTTCAAATTGATTTTAAATCCCGTAATAACTTAATGTTTATGAAACAAAAATCTGAGTACCATTCATCAGTAATCCAACATCATCCGTCGTTAGGTTTTGTAACTCTTTCGAATAATATTTTCTTCGCGATTTGCAGTCTAACGTAATATCAGTGGCGTAGCAACCGCCCAAATAATCCCTGCAACTGGGGGGAGGGGGGATCAGACACGGGGGGGGGGGGGGGGGGGGGGCGGGGGCACAAAAGTTTTGCGGGCGGGGAGGGGGGCAGAATATATTGCTATATTCAAAAAATGCAACAAGGGTGATAAATAGAAGTAAAATTGTCTGCTACAATTCGAGTAGCTCACTAACCTTGGTAACATAATGCATCACAGAAAAGACATGAATGCCATATTATTTGCAACCTTATTTTTTCCATTTGATTTAATAAATTTGAGATCTCTCCGAGCATGATTCAGATTCGCCGAAACTCTAGAAAAGTTCTCAAAAGAAAATGACTCCTTTTGCTTTCTTTGTCGTTGACACTATCCATATTATTGATATTGTATTTTGTGCATGAATATACTCAAGAAAGGTTGTTTTCATTGGTACTGCTAAAAGATCTTGTACTAGAAAAGACACAACGTTCTATTTCTTTCTAGACGAACATGAAGAATATTAATTTAATTGATAAATGACATACAATTATATAATATTATGATAGCTAATTTTATAGCTTTTAGTTAATGAACCTTGGATGTAAAGACAGATTGGTAGCATGATAGGCACACACCTTGGATGTAAAGACGGATTCATAGCATGATAGGCACACACCTTGGATGTAAAGACAGATTGGTAGCATGATAGGCACACACCTTGGATGTAAAGACGGATTGGTTGCATGATAGGCACACACCTTGGATGTAAAGACGGATTCATAGCATGATAGGCACACACCTTGGATGTAAAGACGGATTCATAGCATGATAGGCACACACCTTGGATGTAAAGACAGATTGGTAGCATGATAGGCACACACCTTGGATGTAAAGACAGATTGGTAGCATGATAGGCACACACCTTGGATGTAAAGACAGATTGGTTGCATGATAGGCACACACCTTGGATGTAAAGACAGATTCATAGCGTGATAGGCACACACCTTGTATTTAAAGACAGATTCATAGGCACACACCTTGTATGTAAAGACAGATTGGTAGCATGATAGGCACACACCTTGGATGTAAAGACAGATTGGTAGCATACTAGACACACACCTTGGATGTAAAGACAGATTGGTAGCATGCTAGACACACACCTTGGATGTAAAGACAGATTGGTAGCATGATAGGCACACACCTTGGATGTAAAGACAGATTGGTAGCATGATAGGCACACACCTTGGATGTAAAGACAGACTGGTAGCATGATAGGCATACACCTTGGATGTAAAGACAGATTGGTAGCATGATAGGCACACACCTTGGATGTAAAGACAGATTGGTAGCATGCTAGACACACACCTTGGATGTAAAGACGGATTGGTTGCATGACAGATATACATGAATTAATTTCCTAAATTCGATTATAATGGAAAATTTCCTTTACCAGATATACCATATCGTGAAAAATCTTGTCTGAGTAAGCTGTCAATGTCCTTAATTCTGGATTGGAAATCGATATTAGGCGTGGACTTCACAACTGCTTATGTTCAATAATAATAACTGGGGTGGATAGGCAGTTTAACTGTTCAAAATATTTGCCCTCTGTCGATAAAAGTAAATGCAATCTATCAACATCGCCATAAATCATTTAATCTGTTTAGTGAACAAAAGCTGACATAATTTAATCTGATGTGATGATCAAAAGAACCCAAATTATCCGACCATTGGTATCGACAAACATTCTATAGAATGTGACGATCGAAAGAACCTAAATTCCCCGACAATTGGTATCGACAACCATTGTATAGAATCTAGCCCTCCAGTTGTTATCTCTGTTTTAAAACGTTCACAATATCTGTTCAAATAGCTGTATTGCATGGACACTTTATGAGCGATTTTCGCGTCTTGAAAAAAGATACGTAATGAACAAAAATACATAATTTTTACACATTAGGTCGCTGCAGTTGTTATGAATCATTAGTAGTCGTCACGATTGTTAACAGAACTATATTGGTAACAAAATCTTAAACAAAACACGTGTGTTTTTGTGTGTTTTTTTCATGTGAAAAAGACATGAACAATAAAAAAAAAGGCAAAAGATACAAATGGGGAAACATTGTTACAGCTTTGTGTCCAAGGATGGGATGAAGAGGAGTTAAGCAAAGAAAATCTAGACAATATGTACGTGCATTACACGTCACAGCAAATGACTTACCGCAGCAGTCGATGCATGCTGCATGCTTAGGTGATGCTTAGAAAATTTGACCCAAACTAAACTTCTGATTCTTCTCCTGTTTTTCTTCGCAATAGGCTGATATTAGAGTCAATATGTCTGTGTTCAAAGGACAGACTCTGGTTGTCCACCCCCACCCCCACCCCAAAAAAGAAACAAAAACAACAAACAAAAAACAAAACAAAACAACAAATACCATGCGTAAAGAGTAAGTACATTAAGACATCACAGTAAATATAAAGAAATAAACAATAATAACAATCGGACATGGCTAACAGCTATTATTTTCTCGTAACTAAGGAGAAGAGAAAGAATATAAGCAATGAAAACTAAATCCCTGATATACTTGACAACAAAAAGAAAATTAAAAAAAAAATAACAACATATGGACAATAGTAACATTTCTAATTTTATAAAATTTGAATCAACATTCAGTATTTTCCACTATTGTCATTTTATAAAGTCTATGTGCCATCTTTACCATGTCTCTGCGTGTCTTTGCTCGTCTTTGTCCTGTCTTTGCGCGTCTTTGCCCGTCTTTGCGCGTCTTTGCGGTGTTTAGTAGGACCCTACATGTTTAACTGTATATTTGAAGTCATCATTTGTAGTTTATACGATTCTCAAAATATTAGAGTGAAAGTGTATTTTTCTTTTGCTGCATTGTTTTCAAATAATGAGACTGAGACTTGCCTTTTTGGAATACTATCGTAGCATCAGACTGAGTCGAATATCAACACCAAAATTACTGCCACATTACTTCTCTGAGAAAGTTGACATATTCTTTTTTCGGAACATAACCCCATAATTTCGAGACAAATATTTGTCATATGTTGCATCAGCTGTTGATCCTGCTCGTTGGACAAAATATGAAATCGCGGATCACCGTCTGATAGAAAGTCTGTATCTTCGAAGAAGGCATACCGTTTGCAAAATAACGTAAGAAGGAACATATCCATGTCATAAATTCTTATTATAAATTTTGAGGTTAACTCCACTATTGATCTAATAAGTGTACTTATCGTACATTTTGGTGACCTACAGACTTATCAAAGCTCGACTTATGGAAACTAATAAGTGAATCGACATGATTCCGTTATATATATATATATATATATATATATATATATATATATATATATATATATATATATATATATATATATATATATATAACATACACACACTTCTGAAATTCATATACATTATTTGTATAATAAAACGAAATGATCCGTAATTTAGATTATTGTATCACTTAACATAGGTTTATCACGATTTCGTACGAAAGGCATTCGTCTCCATGTCAATCAAACGCACTTTGTTCTATTCTATATTCTTCCGTTAATTTTTTCAAACTAAAGTAGATTATTTTCATTCCTCTTCAGAAAAATGCACTGGTGTTCCGTCAGTAGTTTATGTCACAAAACAGTTAGGTTAGTATAATACGTCTTGGACTCTTGGTTGATCTTTCCGGTAAGCAAATCATATTAGTTTTACTTTTAATTCAATAGATGAAGGAACTTCGCCTAATTTCACTCAATTTACTAAAGTAAATGTGACCTACATTAAACAAAGCATCCATGTTAGGTAGAAATATCTGCCAATGTAACGGATTACATTATTCAATTAATCCTACAAAAACAGATGCTGAAAATGTGTCACCTTATCTAAGACCAGTGTATTATTGTATGAGCTAATTCTCAGGTTCTCGACAAGCCAGACACATGTTTCACATTATTTTTCCCCTTCCTATTACTTCAGTCCAAGCTGGCGTATACATGAAAAACAAATTGCGTTGTTATTTGCGTGAGAAAGAGTTTTTCTTTTGTTATTGTATATAGCATATTTATATCCAGTTATATATATATATATATATATATATATATATATATATATATATATATATATATATATATATATATATATATATATATATATATATCCAGCCCTTCCAAACACAAAAAGAGACACCTGCCGATCTTGCACCTCATTTTCATAACCAAATCAAAATACATGTACATGTACAAAATGTAAAGTAATATATTACGGTTACTTAACCAATATCTATATTTTGTTAAAGTTATTTGAGAATTCATTACTAGTTCAGATGAAGGGTAGCACCTGTCGAACCTTCAACGTCCCCACCAGCTAACCGCTGATTAGCACGATTCTGACATTGGATGAATTGAGTTTCTATCTGTTCAGTCATCAGCCAGTATAACTCACGTGACAAAATTATTCTCTGAGATACACATTTTGAGTGTATTCCATAATTTAGTATTTATTTACATAATACCTAATCATGGTTATTCATGGTATACCTGGCGTATGTTTGCCGTAGCCGTGAAATGTGATTCGACCGCTGAAACAAGCCAAGAACATGATCAGAATGCCCCTAAAAGAAGATTTGTATCCTTACTTGCTTTGTTTTATACGTATAGGTGTTTCTACTTAATCATACAAAAAATAATATCAAATATTTCAGTCACCATATTTCATCATTCAACAAATTAAAGAACAACAACTCAAAACAAAATCCCCTCCTTGGTTATAGCTTAATCTGCAATACCAGTGTAATATACTAGAAACTAACCTTTACCCGCAGTCACATTCTAGATTTTATTTTCCAGAAGTATCGAAAACTTTACTGATTTTGAAAACATCGAATCCTCTTGGAATAAACCCGATAGAATTAGAGCAATGATACTGCAATTATGCATCGCCACCATGTCAATATGATGCCGTTACTACACACATTACGTCATGACAGCTAACAGTATATTAGAAAATTTAAAGAAATAATTTACTTGAATGAGGATGAGAATGACGAAAAAGAGAATTTTTAAACTTTGAGAAAAAAATGTGATTTGAAAGTGGTTGACATTGTAATAGGACATATGTGCGAAACGTTGTAAAATTCTATTGATGGAAACTGTATGAAAAGATTACGCGGATTATTTTATTTGCAAGAAATAAAATATGGAATCTGTAATTATACCGATCGCAAGAAGGGTTCACGCCCAGAACAATTGTAACATACATTATCTGTCCTTTTCAGCAGGCTTTTGATTTCAACAAGGTCAAACTTGCATCTGAAGTAAGATTATAAATCTGCTAATTCCAATTTATGACAGATATAGACTTTGAAGTCTTACAGTGTCATGAAAATACAGACGTATGGAAAAACATTTAATGAATTAAATGAATGGATCAATGGACTCTCACGTCTTATTACCTGAACCAGAGACATGTTTGAAACCTTTGAAGGTTTTGAATGCAAAGGACAAATTAGCTCATGTTGACATAGAAAAAAGAATATTAAGAGCGCAAAGCAAGAAGTAGAAATATCTGTCTAGTCAACGGCAACCAGTTCTGTTCTTCTAAAGTATTGTTGTTTAAAATAAAAATAAAAATATATCAGGCAGATTGTGCGGTGAGTTAGCAAAACGGAAATATGGTGTGATATTTCTTGTCTTTGAAGTATTTTTGAGCTCTTTTTACGAGAGCTTCGTTGTGAGTTATGCTGTCACACAAACCTTTGATTCCACTACAAGCTTAGCAGTATAAGCCTGAAGTACCTATCATAGTATGTGTTGTGATTTTGATACGAAAGGAGATGGACTGTAAGTTGCTAAATACAAGATGGACGAGATGATTATTAACTAGATGACAGTAAACTAGATGACAATCTATCGCATGGATATACAGACCGTCAACTGTATGAAATTATACCCGAAGCGTCACAGATATCAGTAAATGTTGTGCTTTTTATCTGGTTTCTTTCCTGACTCTTAAACCATTTTGGCTTATGCAAATTCCTCATATTATCATTGGAGATATGAGTAACAATTGTTATTACATTTGGAACCTGGTTTTCGCAGCTGGTTGGTATGATATTCCAGACACCAGCCAGGTATAATATCATACATGTTCTCACGTCCTATGAAAACTGCTATAAGTCTGTCGGAAACACGTGAGAAAAAAAAAAAAAAAAAAAACCATAAAGGCAAGCCTTGTTGAAGAATCGATATTTTCATTGGTTTTTGGCTTAACTTATTATTTCAAACGAACAAGAATGAGCCAGACATATCTGGCTATAACTTCAGAAAACTGATGTGTATGTATAAATTTTGATCATCCCTTCAGCGACTATGTGACCAGGGTTTCAGCATGCAACCATGATTACTCACAGCCTCCCAGTAGTCTGATTTACGCCAGACCTGTCATTTATCCATCAATTATTATTTAATTTTGCATGAGAAGGAAATTAGTTTTCAGTACGCGATGAAAGTCGTGAACCAGTATCTCTTTGAAATGTTTGAAACTGTCGGGAAATGCTTTTATTTCTCCTCGCTCAGAAAAAGGTTCTTTGACAGCTTTTCCAAACACTCCCTTTGTGCAAGATATCCGAGAAATGCCAGTTCTTTTATATACTAGTATTTTATTAATGGCTGACCCTATGAATAAAGTATGCTGCTATTTTAGCTGAAGAATTGATCATAACTATATTCTGGAGTTTTTTTTTTACTCCAATAGAGAAAACATTGCAAGCTGAAGGGTATATTAATAAGGAGACAAACACTATTGTTATAGAAAAAAAAAGAAGAAAAAAAGTAGAAACAAGATCTACCGTAAGTCGGGTTCAGCAGCAAACTGCATAGACTCAGATCTGCTGTAGCACAATGATCAGTCAGATCTGGGTCTATGCAGTTTGTTAGGAGTAATCAGCAGAGCAAACAGCATAGACCCTGATCTGGCGGCTTATTATGTGAAAGAAGATCTGGCTTTTTTTGGTTTATTTTGCAGTTAATGCGACTTATAAACGAGTATAGACGGTACCTTCCAGGACTCGGTTTTTAATACAGCGAAGATCTCATATGTGTTAGTGTTTCACATGTAGATGCTTAGCCTGTGTTACAGTCCATTTTAGCTGTCTAGAATGACGGCCTGTGGACCTGCGAAAATTGAGCGCAGCGCCCTCTGCTTCACCCCTCGCATTCAATGGGCTAATTTCACGTTCGACAACTCTGATCAAGTTGTCCCGAAATAGACGTTTTAATGTTATATCCATATTCTATAGAAACAACCTGTTCACGTTTTTGTTATCAAAATGTCCGAATAAATTCAGTTGAAACACGACAAAGTGCAAATTTATCTCCGTGTAATTGAACCGTGTGATCCCATTACATAAAATGGCGCGTGCAGCAGCATGCTTGCCTCGTTTTGGAATAGGTTAACGTCATGTGTAAAGTGGCTATTAATAGAATTTCAGGATTAATCATAACGGAGAACACATAGCATGTCCCCAGGCGTCGATATCACCACCATATCAATACGTTGCCATTAATTAATGATAATCTATTTATCAACGGGGGAACAAAAAGAAAAGAATATATTGGCAACGCAAACATATATCGACGACTGTACTTAGGCGAGGAGATGCTTAATCGATAGTCAAAGCCAGGATGGATCTAGTTTATGCAATGCAAATTAGATTTTAATTGTATTTTCTTTTCGCTAATATCTCCTTGATCAATATCTCTGATAGATAAATAACACTGTGTTACACTGCATCTTCCTTAAATTTTACCATTTATTCTTCTGTACAAGTACTGAAATGCGTATTCTTTAATATTGTTGCCCTTCCATGTGTAGTGTCTGTCCCACTTGTACGATGTTTTAATCACACCCTCAATCTGTCTGAGAGTCTGGTCAGTACCATCGATCTTTTATTAACTCTCGGAACATCTTCCTCATCATACTTATCATCGTTATCTAAAATAATCCTCGTTCCCACTGACACTGTCTCATTAAAATTAATAACTTAAAACTTATTGACAATGCCACCTTTTTTCTTTCGCAAATATATCATTTAAAACAGTACAAACTTGTGAATTAATTTTACAAACGACCTTGATATCTCAGGCAAATGAGTGTATCCGTCCGATTTGTTCAAATACTTTTATTGATATTTCCAGAAATGTATGTGTTATGTCCTTCAAAAAGATACAATAATAATAAAATAGTTTTTAGCACGTTGCTTTGATAAGATTCAGCAAATGCTTCTTTATATTTGCAAAACTGGACCACAATCGACATCTCCTGCTTGATTTGTGTAGATTCGACTTAGCTGAAATATTTCGACTCCTCGAATTTTGGACTAGGTCATATGTAATTGTCGCGCTGTATTATGTATTATATATGATTATATAAATTGCCATGTATAATACCGATAATTATGCATTCAAAGCGTATTTTGTTAGATGTAACATGTGTGTATGTAGTGAAATTCTAATACTGCAGTAATCTGTGACGATGACTGGAGTCTTGTTGCGCTGAACGTCGAATCATATACCGGAAGAATAGTCACGATGCTTCCAAAAATAAACCATTATTCTAAATTCGGACACTATTTGTAGGTTGGCTCGTCAACATGAAGTAAAAAGTGTTGTTCAAAGCCATACAGATTTGTGCACGTCAAGTTTCAAACATAACCTGTGATGATTATGATTACAAAACGTCACTTAGATTGGGAAATGGACTATGCCTGTCCATATTGCATATATACTGAATAATCAAAATGTAAATCTCCTTATTTTCACGAGCGAAAATAGAAAGTCATCAATTTATTAACCCATACTTTCTTGACGGAGCCTATTTGCGGATAGTTTTATGTTTTTCTCAGTAAACAGCCTTTATGTCCTGAAGGAACGAGAGCATACAATGACTCCGTCAACATACAAGAGCGGTAATCGTTGACCTTTACTCCAAGCCGAGATCTATGCTTCTTTAGCGAGAAAAAGAAATCTGTTAAAAAAAAGCTGCGAACGATGATCACACTGTTGAGTGACATAGTCATTCAAGATGTATATTTAGTATGCTTAAATGTTAAAATCAAATATCTAAATGTAGGGTACGCCACAATACAATTGTTTTGTGGCCCTAATATGGATATGTAGCATAACCCAATTGTCTTGTGGCCCTAATATGGACATGTAGCATAACCCAATTGTCTTGTGGCCCTAATATGGACATGTAGCATAACCCAATTGTCTTGTGGCCCTAATATGGACATGTAGCATAACCCAATTGTCTTGTGGCCCTAATATGGACATGTAGCATAACCCAATTGGATTTGTAATATATTAGATGATGATGCAAACAAATGTTGCTGGGCAATAATTGCAAATCTCATGTACTTGGACTCGATTTTATGCCAACATGACCCAGTGAGTTTATCGTATGAGTCTACCTCAAACGTCTGCAAACAATCGTTACCATCCTAACAGTTTAATTTAGAAACATGTTTTAATGCAACTTGGTATGTAAGCTTACTCATGAACAGTTTTTAAGATTTTGATTATGAGCGACATCCACGCATATTTTTTGAGTTGATATTGTTGTCACTATGGAAGCTGTATAAGATGTATTACTGAACCGATCTTTATTAAACATGATATATTTATCCAGTTCTTGACAAATATGTAAGGCAATTAAGATAAGTGCATTGCATAGAGACAAACCACAGCAGCCCTTCCGGCCTGGTCTGGGCAAGATTAGAACCCATATCAATCCGCGGTTATAAAACGATTGTATTTATAAACCGTCGATCACGCTACACACACGAAAATAGTACACAATACTTATGGTCAATTGCAATAAATTCTCGTTTCCTCATTTAATTATTTTCATCTGTCACTGATGAGGAGACTCCAATAATTCATTTTTGTATTTTATTGACCGAATTTTGCAGAGCTGGAACTGCAATTTTTGCGTGTACCTTCTTTGTGCCAGAGAGATGCTGATCTAACTTTTCACACGTGGATTCCAAGTACACATCGTTGCATCATAACGATGTCAGGCTCTGTTTCACAAAACTGCAATACATCTATTCTGACCCCACTCTTACAATTACAGACATCTCTGGATCCAACTCGGGACATTGTTGGTCCTGGATTCTCTCTGTGCCTTTGTGTTGCATATTCGGACATTGTTGGTCCTGAATTCTCTCTGTGCCTTTGTGTTGCATATTCGGACATTGTTGGTCCTGGATTCTCTCTGTGCCTTTGTGTTGCATATTCAACACACGACCTTAATACTTCTTCTTTGGGCGATATTTAGACAACAACTTGTTGCATATTTTTCTTTGGTAAATCTGTATTGCAGTTAAGTTTACATATTTATTTATGGTTCAATATTTACAACATAACATTTGCCATTCTATATGATAGGAAGCGATTAAACCGATGACTGCTCTCTAAATACCAGGAATTGGATACATCTCTAGCATTCCGCACGCATACATTTTCATTATTTGGTGGGAAATGATAGAAAGATCCCCTAACCACCCATTTCCTAAATTTGAGCTTAATTTATTGTACATGGGTTAGAGAGTTTGAGCGATTATCGACGCAGTGAAACAGAACAAACTCTACAGAGTTCATTTATTTAGATTTTCTTATGGTCGATATAGCTACATGTGTTCCTTCGAGCATTTCCTAAATATAGATGCATCATGATACAGACACTGAACTTACTAGCTATAAATTAGCAAGGATATAGTTCTGCCATAATTATGGCATGCTCGAGTAAAATACACCTGTTATTGTGAGAAACCGTGACAGCAATTTTCTTTTAGATTTTTAAAGGACAGTTTAGAAAATGTTTAATTGTGCATTCCTTAAATACAATTCTAAACGTTTCCTTTGTTCTTAAGAATACATTTAAACGTTTCCTGCATAAGACTATAAATGGTTTTCAGCGAATTGTATACGGTAAGATTAGGAACGAACACACAAAGCACTCTAATATTACCAATTTTATCATCCTGCTGAATCAAGCGATACAAATCCCATACGGTTACTGTTTATAGAAAAGTAGATATTCCTGTAAGGAAGAAGAATGAAATAAATGGAACGAGGATCTAAAATTGGCCAATCTTAATAACGAAAGGGAGAAAACAAAACGAAAGCCACATTCAATAGATTGGGACGTTGCAATATCAGTACAGTGTTCTGTTATAGCAAATACACAAGAGAATGCATCATTTGCCTCCAGTTACGAAATCGATATTTTCGATCGAATCATTCAATATTGTTGGCAATACCGACCCAAACTATTATGCTGATTTGGCAAATATATCTTGTTACTCTGCAGGCAATTTAATAATTTGCATCGATTTTGTGAGGGCCAGAAGAAGTACTGGCAAAATAGATATACGTGTTTACGCTGAAAATGGTCTTTTATTGCTGAATGTGCTTTTATGTGTCCCATTTTGTCAAGAAATTATATTTCTGTGACGACAGAGAAAACATGTGAGCGTTACGTAGCAATCAATTAAGAATGATTTCTCATTTGCTTAAACAAATTATTGCGCACATTGTGAGGTCCTTATCAAAAATACTTTAAGCTAGTGTTACTTCAAAAGAAGGTCCCGTTAAAATGCCAAATTTTGGCGGTTTTCTCATAATATATGTGGATAATGGCGCAAATACAAAACAGTTTCCCAACGTTTCGAGCTAAACAAGCTCATCGTACGGGGAAGAAACAATTTACATCCACAAAACAAGAAATAAACACCAGAGCCAAGAGAAATTCTTGACTCCTACATATTTCAATAACGGGGAAATAAACAAACAAAGGATACAAAATAGTAGAAAGAAAGAACACAAAATTCTAAATTAATAAAAGGTCTTAAAACGGGTAAAATAATATCTATTTATGCTCCCATCAGCCCAACAAAGTTGTATAATTCAAAGAAGGGATTATCGTGTCTATCACGCAGAGGACCAAAAAGTGTTTTGACCTAATTCCAGGCTTGGAACAAAAGACTGACAGCATGCGCGGCAAAATATCAACGCCATCATCAAAATGTGCAAAAGAAATTATATCCCGGTAAAGTTATGCATGGAAGTACTAAGAAAGTATGTCAAGAGCATGGTAAAGCAGGATAATGGGCAAGAGTTCAAATACTACTACTAATACTACTGATAATAATAATACATGGAAATAGTTACGGAATATTTACTTGTGTAATTATTATCGCAAAAATTGCGTACGTCTGATAAACTGATGCCTGGCTGAAGTTTTGATAAAATTGCATTAGGAAGTTTAGACTTTTTCATTAAGGCCGAACTCCCCACGAGTTTTGAATTGTAGTGTCCAGTATCGTGTCTTACGTGTGCGTTCTACATCGGTCCACCCCAGGTTAGATTCAATCTGTAGCATCTCAAGGGACTTCCGGTGCTCACGAGACCGCATATAACTATCATCCTCCATCTTAATGAAGGTAATGAATCTTCTTGCCTTTGTCCCATGAAGGACCGCACCGATGTAAAGCTACCAACCAATCACTGCAGTTGAGGGGAAAGCTTCCAACAAACCGTTATGAGATTGATGTCAATGTTGTGTGAATGACGTCGCTGACTAACCAGTTGGGAGAGACATATTTTACTAGCTACCGGCCTGTGATATTGGCTTGCCAATTTAGGCCGGGTACCAGCCGAATAAAGAACAAGAATTGTTTCTGAAATAATCAAGAAATCCGAATTTGTATGTGTGAAGGGTAAGAACGTCTTCAAGCGGGTTTATGGACTGTTCTTTGTGAAGTATTTACAAGGTATCTTCCAGTGTTTTACGCTTCATGTGTGCGAAGCCAAAGTGGATGGATTTCTGGTTTTCTGTTCATATTAAAAAAACTACTCTAATTAATCCAGCCAATATTATGTACAAAGACAAGAGCTTTCTCAGCAAATTAAGGGCAAACCAATTATACCTTATACCGGCTATAACTCTGCCCCCTCTGTGCGAACCTACCATCTTGTGTTTACATTTATAATACGACCACAAATGAATTTAACATAATTTATTTGAACAAGAATGGGACGATGAGGTACTATTTATATCCATTACGCAATCTGAAGTGCAAATGATACATATGTATGTACGCATGTATATATGTACATCTGACTGACAGACTTTATTTCTTCTTTAAAATATATTACATCCAGTCATTTTCGTTGTTATATAGTAACGAAAAAACCGAAGAAAAAAAAAAAACACGAAAAAAAAAAAAAAAAACCCCAACAAACAACAACAATACAATCAAAGATGACATTAATGAATATAAAGCACACTAATCATGCCAATACACAAATAAAGGTACCATTATTGTTATAGACCTTGATATTAAGAATTAGGATTATATATGTAAAGCCTTAATTGAATTTACTGTATATGATTTCAAGCATGTACAACACATGGAATGCTACAGACTTCATCTTCAAGATAGGGCTTTTTTTTGTAAAAACATCTAGTTTCAATATTAGTATTAGTTACACGATACAATATATGCCGTAAAACATATCTACGATATTATATTTATTTATTACTATTTACAATTTGTAAGAATTATTGGTCATATGGAATTGTATAAATGTCCATGGCCATTTCCGTAAGACAACGTGGACAAGTATTTAAATACAGAACTCAGTCATTCAATATAACATATGACGTATAATTCAAGCGAATGTTTTGTACAAAATCAAAGAAAGTTTTAGAGTGTATTGCAAAAGTGTATATATTGTTTTGATATTTTACATCAAAGAGCAACAAACATCTATTGATCAGTGAAAAAAGAACATGGTTGTCAGGGTATTATCTCATAAATGAGAAAAAAGAACATGATTGTCAGGGTATTATCTCATAAATGTGAAAAAAGAACATGGTTGTCAAGGTATTATCTCATGAATGAGAACAAAGAACATGGTTGTCAGGGTATTATCTCATAAATGTGAAAAAAGAACATGGTTGTCAATGTATTATCTAATAAATGTGAGAAAAAAAACATGGTTGTCAGGGTATTATCTCATAAATGAGAAAAAAGAACATGGTTGTCCGGGTATTATCTCATAAATGAGAAAAAAGAACATGGTTGTCAGGGTATTATCTCATAAATGAGAAAAAAGAACATGGTTGTCAGGGTAATATCTCATTAATGAGAAAAAAGAACATGGTTGTCAGGGTATTATCTCATAAATGAGAAAAAAGAACATGGTTGTCAGGGTATTATCTCATAAATGTGAGAAAAAAAACATGGTTGTCAGGGTATTATCTCATAAATGAGAAAAAAGAACATGGTTGTCAAGGTATTATCTCATAAATGAGAAAAAAGAACATGGTTGTCAGGGTATTATCTCATAAATGTGAAAAAAGAACATGGTTGTCAATGTATTATCTAATAAATGTGAAAAAAGAACATGGTTGTCAATGTATTATCTAATAAATGTGAAAAAAGGACATGGTTGTCAGGGTATTATCTCATAAATGTGAGAAAAAAGAACATGGTTGTCAGGGTATTATCCCATAAATGAGAAAAAAGAACATGGTTGTCAGGGTATTATCTCATAAATGTGAAAAAAGAACATGGTTGTCAGGGTATTATCTCATAAATGTGAAAAAGAACATGGTTGTCAGGGTATTATCTCATAAATGTGAAAAAGAACATGGTTGTCAGGGTATTATCTCATAAATGTGAAAAAAGAACATGGTTGTCAGGGTATTATCTCATAAATGAGAAAAAGAACATGGTTGTCAGGGTATTATCTCATAAATGTGAGAAAAAAGAACATGGTTGTCAGGGTATTATCTCATAAATGAGAAAAAAGAACATGGTTGTCAAGGTATTATCTCATAAATGAGAAAAAAGAACATGGTTGTCAGGGTATTATCTCATAAATGTGAAAAAAGAACATGGTTGTCAATGTATTATCTAATAAATGTGAAAAAAGAACATGGTTGTCCGGGTATTATCTCATAAATGTGAAAAAAGAACATGGTTGTCAGGGTATTATTTCATAAATGAGAAAAAAGAACATGGTTGTCAGGGTATTATCTCATAAATGTGAAAAAAGAACATGGTTGTCAGGGTATTATCTCATAAATGAGAAAAAAGAACATGGTTGTCAGGGTATTATCTCATAAATGTGAAAAAGAACATGGTTGTCAGGGTATTATCTCATAAATGAGAAAAAAGAACATGGTTGTCAGGGTATTATCTCATAAATGTGAAAAAAGAACATGGTTGTCAGGGTATTATCTCATAAATGAGAAGAAAGAAGCAATTATAATGCATTAAATGGGAAAATGGACGGATGGGTGGGTGGATGGAAAGATGGATGGATGAACGGAAGAATTAAAACGTGATTTGTCATAAAAATGCTACAATTTGCACAGAAAGATAATTATATTACACACAACTTTAAGTAGAAGAGTTTCAAAGAGCTCAGAAATTTTTCAATAGAAGAACAGCAGAAAAAAGTGTCCCTGGATATAACGCAAAATAAAAACTTCGCTTCAAATTCATCAATTCAGTCAGGTACAAATAAAATAAACCCTTAGTCTAATATCAGTAACATTACTATTTAGATTCAAATATATGGGAGAAAAAGTATTCGGCACTAAAACGCACAGTAATAGAAAGAAAAGAATCCTTTCCTTAGAAAAAGATTTTTGACCTGCATACAAGACAAAATATTTTGCGCAAATATTAAATAAAAAATCTATTATTACAGGACAGGACTCAATATGCTTGCTTTAGCTTTTTAAAAGTTTTAAAAGTACCAGACAACCCACCCTCCTATAAAGACAAATCCAGCTTTAGTGCGTGGGGAATCATCGTTTTAAACTGGTACCGTATGCTAAATAGGAAGCTATTATATATATATATATATATATATATATATATATATATATATATATATATATATATATATATATATATATATATAGCGTGCATATAGCGTGCAAGTACATATGTATGTATGGTAATGTATATATGTATGTGTGAAAGTAATTAGGTATATGGACAAAGGGGCTGAAAAAAGCCTACAAATGGAAATAGTTGAGTAGAAGATATATTTATATTGCTACTGAACTCACATGAAGGAGAAATTTCACACGCACACACACACACATACACAAAAGAAATAAGAAAAAGGATCAAGAATAACACGTTAAATAAAATGCAAACATTTAGGAAATATAAGGAATAATACTAGCACGAATTTGTTTCTCTTATATCGAACATATGTTCATCCAGATTAGTATACAATAACAGGGTCTTGAGTTATTTGGTGAGCATTTATTTCATTTTAGTTGTAATTTTATGTTTGATATCATACCAAAAGAATATTGAAGCCAAATCTGGTCCAAAACATAACGAAGATTCTTCATCGAGTTCTGCTTTGAATAGGCTTGCTATTTTTCATCGGAATACTCGAAATATTAGAAACAAATTAAATCAAATCCTCAACATAGCCGAGGATATGAACTTACATTGTTTCACGGAAACTCGTCTAGATCTTAATGTACAGAGAGTATTAGAATCAACGGATATAGTTAGCCCTATCGGATTGATAGATCAAATCATGGGGATGGTATTCTAGTTTATTGCATGGAATCATTATTATCCCGCCAAAGAACCGACCTTGACTCATAAAAGCAATGCAATCATTTGGGTTGAAGTATTCATGAAAACCATGAAAATACTAGTTTTTGTACTATATATCGCCTGGATCATTTGGATAGACATTTTGGTCCAGGCTTGAACGAACTCTTAGTATAGGATTCGATGAAACACCCCTTGTTTTTCTTCTTGGTGATTGTAATGTAGATTTCCTAAACGCGTTACGATTTGCTGTCTCAGACGTATTACCCATAAATAAAGTGCATAGAATAATTACTGAACCAACTCGAATATTACAGACTAGAAGTTCGCTCCTGGATCCAGTGATTCTCGGGGACTGGACGCTTGTGATTGACTCGGGTGTTGTCCCTATGGAGACTTCTATCAGTGATCATGAAACCACTTTTGTCGTCATACACCTTTTAAGGTCAGTTGTACCTTTTAAGAGAGATGTTTGGATATACAAAGCAACACATTTTGATAGATTACATGATTTTGTTAAAATAACAAATTGGGCTCAACTGTTTAATGGCGGTATTACTGTTGATTAGGCACTCGAAACATTTACATCTATACTTCTACATCTTGTTAAAATATGTATCCCAAATACAAAGGATCAATCATGGTTTACATCAGAATTGAGGCGATACATGAGAAAAAGAGACAGGCTGAGAACAAAGACCTCAGAACCAAAAGCCCAAACCATTATCAATAATATAAAAAAAACCCAGAGAAATAGAGTTACAAATTTAAACAAAAAGCAGCTAAGGAAACATTTCTTTTAAAACTGGATGAAAATTTGGTTTCCCTGAAATCTTTAAATCCTCGACTTTATTGGAAAATGGTGAGACAACAAGCACATTCTACAAAAGCAATAAACTTATTACATTCACTTAGACTTACAGACCGATCCTGCAACTTTGCAACAAGTGAGGGAGTTGCACATGCCTGGAGTATGGATTAAAGAGTTAGTTTATAGGCTTAAAAAATATGGAATTGTAGATAATATTCTATCATGGCTCGAAAGTTATTTAACAAACCGCTACCAGGGAGTTTTCTATCGAAATTCAATATTAACAAAATGTTAACTGCTGGGGTTCCCCAAGGTTCCGGACTAGGTCCTTTACTATTCCTTATTTATATCAACGATATGGCAGACAATTTGAACTCGCTTGCGAGGTGGTTTACTGATGATACTTCTCTTGCAACTTCTTCTGTAGACCCTTTACAAGTACAAAGGATTATAAACAATGATCTTGACAAACTTAATGCATGGGCAAACGACTGGCTTGTTACTTTTAACACTTGGAAAACAGACATTTTATTAATCACAAACAGGAAGACTGACGTTTCCTTTTTGAAGTTCTCTTTCGATAACATGAATTTGCTTCCTGTTAAAAGTCATAGACAGTTAGGATTAACATTATCCTGCGATGATAAATGGACTGATCATATTAGTATGATTATTCAGAACGCGTCTAAATATATATATATATATATATATATATATATATATATATATATATATATATATATATATATATATATATATATATATATATATATGTGGCGCGCGACTAAAAACTCCTTTCACAGAGCAACTTTGACCAAACTATATATGCTATTCATAAATCCAATTTTAGAATTTGTTTCTGAAGTCTGGGATAATTGCTCTATTGAAGATTCGGAAAGATTAGAAAAAAAATTCAAATGGAAGCTGCACGCATCGTTACAGGTCTACCCATTTATTGTTCGAGAGTGTCTTTTTATGCAGAAACTGGTTGGGTAACCCTTGCACAACGAAGAAAAAAAAAGAGATTATGCATAATGTATTCGATTAGAAATAATCAAATACGTAACTATTTAAGCGACCTTCTTCCACAACGGAGAAAGCATCACACCAATCCCTACCAGACTTCAGATTTTTCAGACGTTCTTTTTCCTATCTACGAATGGTTTTTGGAACTCTCTCCCTGAAGATATCCGAAAATCTCCTTATCTTTCTACGTTTAAAATACGTTAACCTAATCCAAATAATGGGGCCACCACATATATTATACTATTGGCAAACGTCACCGTAATATCCTACATAGTAAACTTAGACACGCATGTAGTCCCCTCAAATCCGACCTGTAGAGAGTGAAGTTAGTAACTCTCCCATGTGTGCATGGATTTATGATAATGAAGATGTTGAACACTATTTTTTCTATTGCCCCTTATTTAATACCCAAAGATCCCAGCTCTTTCACTATCTTTCAACACACTTCGTGTGTAACTCTAGATTTCTTTTTGGAAGTGACGTCGAACTAGGTAAAGAAACGAACTCTGTAACATTCCTTAATGTTCAAAAATATATATACGAAACTAGACGTTTTTAATACTTACAATTATATACTAAGTACTAAAACTATAAAATAAACGAAATGAACAACACTGACTGTAGCCAGTGCAATGTCTTTTCTCTCTCCTCCTATCTGTCTGTCTGTCTCGTTCTCTTCCTCCCTCTGTCTCTCTCAATAATTGCTTATTTACTTAACTACATACCTTATGTTTATTCTCTTTTCCTTTGAAATGGTATATGTCTTTTAATAGACGAAATTTTTGACCTTTTTTTCGGATGTACTCGAGTTTTTGTAAAATGAATGGCATCTTGGATCATTTTTGTATGTTTTGGGAAATGACCTAGATGAATTTAGACAACTCGGGTCCAATCCCATATTGTTTAATAAAATGACAATACAATATATTTAAAACAACAAAAAAAAAAAAACCAAACAAAACAATAAGGAATTATTTACATATGACTATCACATATAAACGACTTTCCGTGTCAGGTCTTCTTAGCAGCACTGGGAGTCTAACAGTTTTAAATACTATGTATGTTAGATGATAGAAAATGGATCCATTAACTTAATCCAGTCTTCAAGCATATTGTCAAATCTCATGTTCAAATTCATTTACTCTTCTGTACACCAATTCTAATCCTCCTGCCACCAGACAGATGAATTTTGTCATGTCAGGTCATCCATAAGATAAAGTTGTTCACTCTCTTACCCGATAGGATGTGAAGTAAGATGCCATCGTCCTGGCACTAAAACCAATGTAAATCTACTGTGTCTATTGAGTCTATTATTTGCTCATACATGCTTTTGGACTCACCGTTCAGGTTTGTGCAGAATAGAAACATATTTTTGAATCTGTCTGCAACATATCTTTTGGAAAGTTTACACCTATACTAGTCCTTCGAAGAAATTAAACACCATCATCAAATATGAAATGTTTGCAAAATATCCATGTCTTTTCACCAAAATATTTTTCAAGCTTCCAGACAGCGCGTGATTGAAGATACACGTGAACATTTTAATAGTGTAAACGTTTGAGTCTAGATTCCAATTTTAACACCACAGTATCTCATCAATATTCCTCGTCCAAACACGTTTCGACACAGAATATAGGGTTTTCGCCTGTAAGTGAAAAAAGTCTACAGGTTGATATTTCACATGAACACAGTATATATCTTAAATAAAACTAATGCTCTCATATCCATGTATAAAAAAAATCAAACATTCATCTGTTGAACACAATTTTCCATGCTAATGTGCCTTTTGTTATGCTCAGTGTATTAAATAAATAAATAAATAAATAAATAACTAAATTAAAACAAAATTGATTATATCTGACTATTCCTCCTACACAGACACCGAAAACCAGGACTACTTTTTGTTTTCTCTTTGTGTGACTGCTAATCAAGATCTTTAATTGTTTTTTTTGCACATTTTTTTGGACAAAGTTTTAAGTCATTTATCTGTGACAGAGTTAAATTTGATCACAATTCACCCCCATATTTAATTGCAGAAACAACTGTCCTTGTTCAGATTTTAGCACTATTAATTGGATTGGAACCATCATTTCCTTTGCGGATCCATACAAAACAAAGGAAGGTAGCATTTTATTCCAATGCTGACCTTCGTTTCCCACCAGTATCTTTCATTGTAACAGTATTAGAAAGATTTGAGGAAAGAAGAATCTCAGCATATTTCCTTGATGTAACTATAGGAATCTGTTTTATCTACCAGCGAGAGCGAGGTCTATGTTTGGAATAGTTTTTTTTTAAATGTGACAATATTGTTTTTTTCTTCAGATTTGTATCGTAGTCTACATTTAGTTGTTACGTCATGATGTTTCGAAGCTTATATGTATATATGTTTAAATATATAGACATCATATCACATACAGTTTTACGTTGCTTTTAATGGAACTGGAGTCAAAATCTTTCTATTGATCTTGATAAAAAAAATGAATAGTGCTTTTGTTACATGTTTTGTTATGCATTTAACACAACACCTGAGAATACCACACAATAGCGAAACACGAACAGGAAACCTTTTAATAAATACCTCGATTACATTCTTAGGTCTGATATTTGATCCCAAGGGGCTGCATTTAAAAGGTTTTGTGTGCTCCGTATGCCACCCTCAGTTTTGAGAGGTACCATTTGTGCATATAACTTTACTGGCAAGGATAAAATAATAATTGTAAATGAGAAAGTTGCGAATATTAGCAATGGAACTACATACGTATTCTGATTTCAGCTGAAAATCCGCATTGTAGCATCTGAAACCCGCATTGTAGCATCTAACTACTTGATAGAGTGCGAAACAGCGACTTATTGATTAAGTATGTGATAGCTCAGTATGCTTGATATTTGACCTTGGAGGGCAGTATTTGTGTGTATTGGTTTATCTGATTCTCTGCCATTTCACTCATATACATTAAAAAAAAGCCTTGTCACATGTTCATTTTCATCAAATACACAATTCCAATATATCGAAACCGTTGAGTTAAAGTATTCAGTTTTTGTTTATCTGATTGCGAGGAAGGCTACACCAAATGGCAGGATCATTTTTATGTTAGTCTTTATCAGGTTAAAGAATTATTGTTAGGATATATTACTAGAAGAAGAAGAAGAAGAAGAAGAAGAAGAAAAAGAAGAAGAAGAAGAAGAAAAAGAAGAAGAAGATTGACCATTATCGATGATGTGATTCATGAAAATACAAACAAAATCTTCAGACTTTCTGTTTGTAAGTGCGGCTATGAATAGGCTTCGAATTTACATTTGAACTGCATGTCTGTCAAATAATTGGACTTTATTTATTTTTAGACAGAGAAAATGACGTTAAATGTTATATTCTTCAAAAATTATTTTTGATAGAGTTTAAAAGAAGATTATAATGTTATTCATAAGAGGAATCGCTGACCATTAATACTGAGCAGATTTATTTTTGTTAATTGCCCAAATATACAGTGATTCAGCAAGATTTGTAGTAAATGGAATTTTCTGGATATTTTCAAATGAACGGTATATTTTTGTGTTTAAGAGGGTAAAGAATATATTTTCATGTTTTAGAGGATAAAGAATGATATATTTCAATGTTTTAGGGGGTAAATAAATATATATTTGCAAAATTATTTTTCACAGATTTTGGAGATTTTAAAAAAAAATTTCAATTTTTTTTTCAAAAATCCTATAAATTATTTCCAAAATTTTAAAAATATTTTTGCCAAATGTTTTGCATATATTTATAAAAAATTGTGATATATATTTTTATCAAATTTTTCACAATATATTTCTTTTCAAAATTTTGTTTCTATATATTTTTCGGTTTACATTTTTTATTTAAATTTTTGGAAAAGAGATTGACTAACAAATTATAATATTATTTCTCCAGCTTATTGCTATTTGGTTATGGTGATTTTCATTTTAGATTATTAAAGTATATATGATAGATACATTTTCAATAGTTTGCTTTTTAATATCTTAAGGAATTTGTTATTTAGAAATATATATATATATATATATATATATATATATATATATATATATATATATATATATATATATAGATTAAGTAACAAATTATAATATTACTTATATAGCTTATTGCTTTTTAGTGTTTTGCATATTTTCTAATTTGAAAGATTTTGTGGATAGGTATTTATTATTTATAAGTTTAAAGTATATATTAAAAAGGGCCATTAATGGATCTACTATGTATTTATTCTTACTCACTAAATTTAGTATTAATTTATCACAATCAATAAATTAACTCTCAGATATTGACCTAATTTAACTTGATGGTTACGTAACTATTCTTCTTTAACTTTTAAAGCTTCAGGTGCTAATGGATAACAATTATGTGCATCATGTAAATTTTCAGGGTAAATCTAAATCAACTTCCAATATTCAATCCATCTGGTATATGATCAGGTACCAGTAATTTATCCACTAAAATCCACTTAAATTCAGAAATTGGTAAAGTTTGCATAATTGCCCATCCATGCAAACTGTTAAGAATTAATTACATAATCCAACTATCTGGATTATTTGTATCGTAATCGGTAACCGCAGGATTATTAGCTTCTGCATACCTTTTTGTTACCATTGAAATGCCGCCTCTAAATCTTTGCTTTTTTCTATAGACAAATGCTTATTAATATCTGCTAATAGCTTTAATTTAGCTTTTGCTTTTTTTAGTACTGCATCCCAGGACATACCTGGGCTACTGAAATAATGGGCTACTCAAATAATGGGCTACTGAAATAATGGGCTGAACGTAAACTATAATGTTTTAGTACAATATTTCCAATTTTTTCAAAAGCATCAGCAAGTAACGGGGCATGAGTTTTTAGATATAAATCCTGATCACCAAAGGTATTTATTTTACAGGTCTCCATAACGTTTTGTGCATGTGCACAATCTTCATCTGATATTTCTGATTTCATTAACAACGAATACAATGCGCTATTCTCTGGTAGTCTGGTTTCTTTGATTTTTTCAAAACTAACAGCATAATCATACGGATAAACACTTTGTTTAGTTAATAGCTCAATTTTATCTTTGTCAGTATATTTGTCTGTTGTCTTAAAATTTGCCGTTGTAAGATTGGATGCTAATTTTTCCAAACTACTGTTAAGAAATTGTGACAAATCAATAAATTGTAGATGACCAATGCTAAATGTCATATATTTATTCATGGTATTTAGTATGCATCTTATTTTTCCGTTTGATGCTCAAGTACCAGACATTAAATGCCCATCATATATGCTTAAATTATGGAATACCACAGGGACTTTAGTTTTATAAGAGGGTATTTTAAGTTGTAGATTACAAGCTATATGGGCAGCTCCTCTATATTTACCAGTAACATGGCAATGATATCTAAACTTTTATCATCGCCTAATTTCTTATCACAGATATGTCAAACAAACAGTTGCATTTTTAAAATTATTTTTATCATCGTCTGTAATTCTCATATTTGTTGGATTTTTAAAAACAAGCCTAATGTTTTTCATTTCATCATTTAAACTACTAAGGAATTTATTTTTCAACAACATTATCTACACGGTATAATACTCTGTTTATTATGGTACTATCACATTTAAGAACAATATACGAAAAACTAAACGGGGACTGCTCAGTAATTTCCTCTGTATTATCACATTTATTAATCTTTACTTTTTATTTAATGTTTCAAAATCTGCATATATTATAAATGGTACTTTCATCCGCTTTTTAAAATGTTGAAACATTAATATTTTTTCCTTTTTCAGGTAATATTGTACGTTGTCCTTTTGAGTAAATTCCTTCACAATTAATATCATGTTTTTCTAAAAGTCCTTCACTACTAAAGGTGTGTAAACATCTCTGACATATATGTTTGGTATCATAGTGTGTAAACATCTCTGACATATATGTTTGGTATCATAGTGTGTAAACATCTCTGACATATATGTTTGATATCATAGTGTGTAAACATCTCTGACATATATGTTTGGTATCATGACGTTTGTTTTTATTTCTGAGTAATCTTGCAATATTTTTAATCAACACATAATGATGTTTTTCATTTTCTGATATCAGCAACAAATCGATATTATTTTTTCCATTTTTCCTTAAATATTTTGAGTGGGTATAATCCATTTTCCTAACCAAAAACATTAATAGATATTTCATTATTTAAGTATTCAAATTTAGAAACATCTTTCACTGAAACAGGAAATTTAATATCACCAAAGTTTAATTTACTAATATGTTTGCTATATCAGGAAATAAGGCTAAAAAAAATTTTCAGCTAGATATATTCTTGCTAATGATGACCACTCAAAACATATATTGTTCTCATTCTTAGTATTGACACATCCTGTTTTTAATTCCGATTCTTTTGTACATGGGATATAGCTATTTCCTCTAATGGGTTAATATATTTTGATACATGTATTTCAACATATATAATTCTTATAATTATCCAAGTATTTTTGTTTTTGTTTTTGTTTTTCATAATTCTAAATATCCAAGTACACTGTTTCGCTTATTAGAGAAAAACACATACATTTCATCATCAATAGTTTTGTGCTTTACTATATAATAAATATTTTATGATGATATATAACTAGACTAGAGTTGACTAATAGAAATTAAATGAAATACCACTAGAAATATCAGTGTCAGATAATTTAAAAATAAGTTTACTTCATGAGAATAAAATAGATAAAATACCACAAAGCATATATAAATGAATAAATTTTAAAACGCTTATCATTTGAGACAATACAATATAAATAATACCTCAATATATAGGTAACTTAATAAATTTAACACATTTTATCATAAGTGATCCTAGAATAGAAGCAATGCCTCATTGTAAATGTAAACTGATTCATTTAAAAATATTAGTTATTACTCGAAATAGATTAAGACAAATACCGTTGTGTATGGGTGAGTTAAAATTTTAGTTTGTTTTAATTTTTTTTTAAAAAGAATAGACTAAAAGAAATGTCATATGTTATATTGAACAGGATTAGACAAAATTATAAGGCAAGTAATTGTTCAAACTATCTTTTATAGTTAAAGAAAAATTTAATAGCTTAATTACTTTTTACTGTTTATTTTAAATTTGCTGTATTTTAAATCACAATATTAATTTTAAATTAAATCATAATATTAATATTTTATGATGAATATTCATTATTAGTTATATTTATAATCAACTTTTTCAATATAAACATGCAAACTATCGGCATGCAAACGATCGCAAATGTTTTCTGGTAAAGAATTATTATTATTATACCTTGTAAGGCTTCATATGTACGTAATATATCCTGGTTTGCTTTTCTGTATTTTTCTACTATACTTAAATATGTAGACAGTAAGTCTATGTTTTTATTGGCTAACATGCATAACATCTTGCAACTGAATTTTTTTAATGAAAATGTTCAAAGAGACTAGGCTATTTTAAATCAAATTCTTTTTTTATTGTTGATAAATCTAAAAGTTTACTCAATCTTTTACTTGTGAATTTTCCATATTCCATTTTATATAAATAGTTAGATAAAGTTATATGTTTTTAAAAATATATAATAATATTAAATGAAAGATCTCGAGAAAATTATCATATATATGTTATATAATTATATAATATTTATGAGTTATACATTTATTATGACACTAACAAATAGCACTAATAATGTAGAATAGGATACGACCAAATATGAAACAAGAAATGAAGTTATAAATATTTAAATTAATTGGATGAATACTTTCATCATGGAGTTCGTCTACAGCCTGGTTTTACGGAAATGTTTCAAAATCTAATTATGAACGATAATAAGATTGCAACATTAGGACCACCTTTTAGTGCAGATGATGCTGTAACAAAGCAGTACATAGATAATAATGTCCACATTCTCTTAACAAATTTCATTGATAACCAATCCCAAAGGGTTGATGAACAAATACAGAAATTTGATGAGATTTATTTATTAAAAATAGGTGATATAATGACTGGTAACCTGGACATTTCCATGTACAAGGACGCAGTTAGATATATTGGATGCTCTGATATTGGAGCTGGGAAAACATTTATGGTTAAGCTTGGCAGTGATCAAAATGTTATAAGTTATGATGATAAAAAACGACCTATTACTATTCTATCTCCTGATGGATTGATAATAAGAACAAATGGTGACCAGATAGTTGAAATCGGGAGTTCAGATAGTAGGTGTTTTCTCTAATGTAAATACGGTTAAAAAAAGATAAAAAATCTCAATAATCTGACAACTGACCAAGATGCATCCACCAAATCATATGTAGATAGTGCTGATAACAATAATAACAATTAAAATAATACAACCTTTTAATAAAATGAAAAATGGTGATTCTAAGACAGGTACATTGCATATAAGCGAAAATAAAATTACAACGAGCTATAAACCCAATGATGATGTTGACTTGACAAATACAAAATATGTTGATGATACAAAAATAAAAACACTATCATTTAATTTACTAAAGTAGTCAACAAAATGTCCGGAACCCGTATGTGGTATGAATGCACAAGAAGTAATAACAAAATCTTGGATGAGATGTACAAAAGCAACGATGGTGAAATGTAAATGTCAATACTACATATAGTAGTAAATATGGAATCAGGTTATTCTGATATTAAGCTATTACCTGGCACATACACATTACAGTTCATATAAAGAACATCAAAAATATATTCCCCGTCATGAATAGATGTGTGTGCGTATGATGGAAGTGAAGTCAATACTTGGTCACTATATGATACAAAAGAATGGAAAGTGTTGTCGGATTCATGTTAAATAAATAATATGTGGACTGGTGGTTTTGAAGAAGCATAGATAAATAGATTTGGGACTAATTATAAAAAAGAGTTTTATGCTTTTTATCATTATTCGGTTTTTAAAAAAAATCTAACATAATAATATAAATCTTAATTTGTACAACAAGTAACATTACAGAATCAGATGATAATTTAACCCGATTGTGTTATGCGTACAAGAAAAACTGTATATTATATGGAAATATATATAAATAAACTATGTGAATAACAACATTGGTGGGCGTCACAGCATCTCTAGCGGTGATGCCAGCAATTCCAATGTTTGTGGCAATATTGACTAGTATCCCAATATAGCAAGATGAATATAGCATTGAAATTGGATGATAACAAATCAAAACTAAAATTAAATCACCGATTTTTGAAGAATTATTGATGCATGTAAAGTACAATTTCGATAGTGATGACAAAGAAACCATGAAATATGTGTTTGAAGAAATAAATAAATTCCAAATGAATAAAAATTATGTATAGATGTAAAAATTTTACAAGCTCAATGGCTAGAGAGGAAAACAATATTTAGCTTAATATCACTAAATATTATAATGGAAATAATTAATTTTTATGTTGAACAACCTAAAAATACCAAACACTGCATCTTGTTGCCTGATTATCATTACCGTATCGTTAGAAGCACAGGCCAAGGAAAAACAAATTTATTAATGAACTTATTGCTTAAATATCTTAATTATGATGAAATTATTGTATATACTATCAATAATACCCATGCAAAATATGCTTTGTTGGTAGAACAATTTCATACCATAGAAGAAGAAACAGACCAAAATATCCTCACTATACTCACACCTGAAGATGTTATTCCTATAGAAGAACTGGATAAAGATGCAAATAAAAAAATCGTATTTGATGATATAAAACTTGTCAATACTAATATGAATAGAATTAAATAATACTTCAATTCGAGTCATAATAAAAATTGTAATTGGGTATATTTAACTCAGTCTTATTATGATGTGCCAAAATACATCCGCCGAAACATAAACTGTTTTGTACTTTGTAATGGATTGAATAATAAAGATATAAAGCAAATTTCAGATGATCATTGATCTGGTGATATTGACAAACAATGTTTTATCAATATTTAAGGAAGCAACACGCAATCCTTATACTTTCTTTGTTTTTAATAAAACAGCTATAAACACCCCTGAAAGATATTGTAATGGATTCGATCATTTTTATACTGGTGGGTCAAAAGATTAAAAGCAATCATATGTTTAAATATAATAATGTAATTATAATATCATTGTGTTGTTATTTTTACATATCTTGCATTATCTTTTTGACCTTATATTAGATTTTTCACATTATTTTACATGACTTTACATGATCTTACACTATCTTGCACCATCTTACATTATGTTTCAATAAATATTATATAATATATTCCTATAGTCAATGAGCTTTGAAAAAGTTACTAGCATGCAGAAACGTAAAGAGATAGTTGAAAAATGGATTAAAAATAGGAAAAAATTAAAGATACAATTTTAGAAGAAAAATTAGGCAAACAAGAGTTTCATTGGGCAGTTGCAGAACCATTAGTTGAGCCAATCAAAGCACTTGTTAAGCCGATTACAAAATTATTTTTAAAAAAGTTAAAAAGAGACAAAAGAACAACCACCTCCTATACCCCATAGGACATGCTCCACTACATCAACTCCTACCGAATAAGAAGCAGTATACATACTGTTACATCAACTCCTACCGAATAAGAAGCAGTATACATACTGTTACATCAACTCCTACCGAATAAGAAGCAGTATACATACTGTTACATCAACTCCGACCGAATAAGAAGCAGTATACATACTGTTACATCAACTCCTACCGAATAAGAAGCAGTATACATACTGTTACATCAACTCCTACCGAATAAGAAGCAGTATACATACTGACAGAAGAATACTCTTCCACCCATGCAGATGTTTTTGTGTCACCTGGACAAAACAACAAAATAAATGATAACTTCTTATAATTTGATATTTAACACTAAGTCCGAGTATAAGCTACTAGATACGCTGGAAGAAACAGTGAAAAAAGAATTCTTGCATGCTTGAAGAAAATAGAGAGGTATTAAAAATTATTACAATAGGATACTAAAAGAATTAAATTCAAGGATGCAACCAAGATCTGAACTGACCAGAAAACTAAGAAAACAAGCAAGAACTCGCAAAAAGAGGAATAAGGGCAAGTTTAAGTTCTTGGGGCCAAACTGAGAAAACACTAATATCAGGTAGATAACTATAAGTATAATACGATTCTGATGACTATGTACTTAAGAAAGTTTATAAATTGGATGATGATTCATATTTTGGTAAGTTGTATGTTGACCCTAATAAACTATCTGAATTAAAATTGGAAGCATAAAATAGTAATGGTTAGTCTGTTTTAAGAAAGAATATTGTGTATGACTGTATTGATTTGATAACAAAACCTTGGAATAGTAAAAAAAATGTATAGCCACAAATCCTTAAACAATTTAAAACAATTGTGTAAGTTATGTGAATTTGAACCAAAAATAACAGATTATAAAAATCAGAGGTATCGAAAATGGAGGCAATAAAGACCCAAACCAATTTGTAGAGATATTGCAAATAATGTTGTAGCAAACATATGGGAAATAAAATCAAATCTAGTGATAATGAGCTGTTGAAATCCTAAGTAAACTGCATAATGATAACATACTAACTAGGACGGAGTATACACATATTTTTGACAATTATCTAAGATATTGTTATATTATATAACAATGGTATTTGCAACGAAACTGATTTTAGATTTTGAAAATGCAACTTATGGTGTAAATCACAATTGTAGAATAATAATAAAATATTATCAAAAAACTTATTTTACAATAAAAAACGGCATTCGAAACATATTAGGTTTTGATTCAAGAATAATAGAGAGGAAGAACATGAAGAAAATACACCAGTAGACATAACAGAAATTAGCACATTGTTAATACGATGTAGTTTGGTAACAACTATTTATATTTATGGTACAAATAGTGATGTTCTTTATTCGTTATACCAAATTCATACGCCATGTAGTTTATTAAATACACATAAGGAATGTGTTAAAATACGTGCCAATTAATAAAATGTATAAATTATCAATGATTTCAATGCGTATTACAAGCCAATCTGGCAAAGAGGCTGATCTAAATGGTGAAAGAGCAACATATTATATTTCAATAAAAGAACAAATATAATATACCTAATATATACAACATGTCCTTAAATTAACAAAGATATCTAAAAGAGAAAATTGTTGATTGTAATATATTTAGAAACGTGTTTGATGAGATCAATTTGTTTCAAGCGGTAGTAAAATGGTATTATCTGAAGTGAAGCCATTAGCACCGAAAATTGCAATAAAAGCTATCGAAGGAGCAATATGTATATAAGAAGTAGGGTATAATGTTATGGAACAAATTAGGATAAAAAAAACAACAAACAAAAACAAACAAACAAAAGCTATCAAAAGAGCTAAAAGAAACTATACAAGAATTAGCTAATCTTAATAATACGGTAACAGAAAATTTGGGAGATACCTCTAAGATGATATTGAATCAAAATTCAATGAATATTGTATCTAACTTAATGGCTGGAAACGGAATGAAAAAATTGGAATTTTAAGAGAGAGAGAGAGAGAGAGAGTTGTTATGGGTTTCATGCCATTTTTCAGCACTTGATATGCTATACATGGCGGCCAGTATATCTGGTGGAGGAAGAAGCCGAGAAAACACCGGGAAGAACCACCGACCCACGGGAAGCTACTGGCAAACTTTCTCACATACCCACGTTGGCCGAGCCCGAGACTCGAACCCACGCGGACAGAGGTGAGATGTCAGTGATCTGTAAAGGCGAGCGCCTTAGACCACTCGGCCACCCGGGGCCCGAGAGAGAGAGAGAGAGAGAGAGAGAGAGAGAGAATTACAAATATACACCACACAGAGCAAAAAGTGTTATCCCTGGATTCTACTGGAGAATGCATGATAACATGAACATAATTTTTAAATACGAATAAATAATATTATAATACAGGTTTGAGAATTTTAATTCGTAGTCTATGGAGATTAGAATCCGGATCCGTGGGTTACGGCACCCATCGCCTTGCCTGTAAGCACCAACCCCTATATCATCTCGACCAAGCACACATCACCAAAAATGATGCTACAAAGATGGTGGTATAGGCATTTGTGCGTAGCAGACACACCCGCATGTTAACCCGGTAATTAATTATCATCTTAGCACACAGTCCATCTGGATTCCTACTACAGACATCAAGGTATACAGAAGTAATTATCGAGAATTACAAATATATATATATACACCAAACAGAGCGGAAAGTGCTATCTATGGATTCTACTGTAGAATGCTTTATAACATTAAGAGAATTTTAAAATACGAATAAATAATAGCGTCATAAAGGTTCGATACTTTTAATTCGTACTCTCTCTCTCTCTCTCTCTCTCTTTCTATATATATATATATATATATATATATATATATATATATATATATATATATATATATATATTTGCTGATAAATGGATCTGTTTGCGGATAATATGATAAAATAAAAGACGATATCATACGCAAGTTTGAGTATATCGAATGCCCTCCTAGAGACATGAATATGGACAAAGATGCGCATCATATTCTTGAAACAAGAAACAGAGATGTCTATCTTTTACCACACAAAGTATTTTTAGAAATACGTGATAAATTGACACCTACTGATAATAACGTTGATTTAACTGCTGCTGCAGTATCATTAGTTAATAATGGTTGGAGATTATTTAGGTCAGCACAATATTTACTAGAAAACCCAAATTCCAGAAGTAGTTTCACATCATTTACCACAAGCCTTAATAATATTAAATTTTGTCTCTCTTTCAATTGATTATAATGTATAATTGGCTACAAACATCGTTTGGTTTCCAGACACAAATACTTGTGCTCCGTCAAGACGCGAATATAAGAATGGCAAATCAATCATACCTGCAGCAACTGTTGCAAATGCAACTGATATAACTGGAGCAAAGTTTCGTACTGAATTTGATGTTGAAATAAGGAAAGCAGAATATAATTCTGTGGGAAAGTCGGTGGGTGCACCCTATTTTTATTTTATTAATATTTATGTGTTATGCATCTCGTGTAGGAATGCAAGAACGTTAAAATAAAAAAAATGGGTAAATCAATTGAGAAAACTGGCAAAAAGTGCAATTTACAACAAACCTCTCGTGCTTGAATACGATGTTACTTGGAAATTATGCTCCATCAGAGACGACACTTAAAATAAATAATCCAAAATGCCTAGGGAGTATTAATTGTTTTACGCCAATCCACTCGAATACGAATACGACAATACTAAAACACAAGATCAATATTCACTGGCGCAGTAAAGACTAGATCACAATAATAGATAATCGCTAGTTTAGTTTAGTGGAGATATTTTATTACAAAATAAATGATCACATAGCATGGTACAATTGATCGTGCTCTTCGTACACTTCTGCGATGTACGTCCTTGTCATTGTAGTAGAGAAGCACGTTGCCTCTGGCACTAGTTCACGCGTACCTTCGATACGATCAAGCGAAACATATGTACATAGAGACAAAGGCGGAACGAAGACTAATTCGTAATTTTACTACTAAATTAAATAGAGATGATAAATTGCTAGAATAGTGGTTTTAATAGACAGATGTCAGCAATAGAAAGGTGTTCAAATCAGACAACTCAGTAGTATGTTGGCTATTATGAGTTTGCTCCCTTGATTACAGCTATTTATAGCATATGTACAATAGATGCAAAGTTTCCTACACCGTCAACATAATCTGCGGTACAGGTAATAGATTATACATAACGCGAGGATATATGTATGTAACCATTAGGCAGCATTAACCGTATTAATGGAAGTGGTGATACTCTAATATATTTCATGCGAAGTCCAAGGACTTACTAATCATAATATCTAACCACCGTTGTCATCATGAACTTAGTGGTCAAAAGGGGTGAAAAGGTCGGGTGAACCCGCTCTTGGGTTGGCGACACTAGTAACTGTGTGCGATTTCCATTTGCTGGGTGTTACGCACCTCTCGTAACAGGTGTACGATTTGGTTGGTTATCGTTATCTAGAGGATGATCGACCGCGGTGTTATTGCCCGGATCGAGTAAATAATAAAATAAAATATAAAATGTTATAGATGGGATACATAGAGATCTGAGCAGATATATAGAACAGAATAACACGTGCCCCCGTACATGAAATATAACAATTTAATCAATTACATAAAACAAATTGAAATAATACATAACATTAGAATGATACACGTCGTTTTGAAATCATGTCACGATTTTCAACACAAATATAATTATGTAATTAGCCGATCTGTTTAAATCGATAGACTTAATTCATCATGGAATTGAGTGTACAATTGAATCAATTGCCCAGCATGCCTGCATAACCTTATTATTGCTGGTCACTCCCAATTCAACGTTGCTGACAGGTCAAGGTTAATGTTCTCCCTTTTTGCTTCTCTCTATCTCTCTCATCCAGCCTCTTTCGGTCCTCAAATTTTGTATGGGATGCTTCTGCTCTCTACCCTCTACATTGATACTTATACGTGCATCGATGGTTGGGTTTGTGGGTAGGTAGGTAGGTAAGTAGCTAGGTGGATAGATAGGTGAAGCTATTTTCCCCTTTAAAATACACAAGAAGCAACCTAAATATCCCGTCAGATTTCTTTCTGGAGAGTAGAATATTACCCCACTCTCGTTACGTCAGATATCTTCCTATCGGAATTCAAACAGATACCAAAGGCTATCTGGTCAGGCCAAACCTGACAGACGAGAAACAAACCTAGTTTCAGAAGATTAATGTACTTTCTGACGGCTATTTCATCACTAACTCACATTAACATCACACGAGACATAACAGTTTCAGTTCACGTCATACTTATACAAATGAATCAATGAAATTCACTTCATGGCTTAACTATATTAGTGGCAGTGAATACTCACTCGACTCTTTAGCATACATAATTCATCTCATCTAGGACAGGTAAATTCACACAAGATTCTCACAACTTGTATTAAATAAAGTAATGTATGAAATTCTTAGAATACATGCTTCCTAAAACAATCAAGACGACACATTCAAACAATTCGTCAAACTCATATAAAGAAAATTGTTGTACGAATTCAAACAAATAAATTCAAACAAATAGCTATACTCATATAAAGAAAATTGATCTACGAAGCTAAACAAATAAATTCAAACAAATATCTATATTGATATCAACGAATTACACGAGATTGATGCAAATACCTTGTACTTTCGAGACTCGCTCGCTTCTACCGCCAGAATTGTGTCACTCAACTTCCAGACACCTGTCCCTTGAACAATTGTTTATACGAGAGAATTTCGTCTTATTCTGCTCGGAAGGTCTTTCCGGCCTTCCGCAGGAACTTGGACTGATTAAATTTTGCGATGTGGAATATTTAAAACATTCAATTTTCGTCTGGGAACACACCCCTTTTTTAGCGTAGGCAATCAAGATTAAACATATCTTCCGCCTTTTATAAATACACGCCCATCGTAGTCAGAGTAACCCTCTAGATTTCGCGCGCTATTTAAATAACCGATTCTGGAAAATTTCAAAAGATTATACTACTTCAACTGGCTTTACAAATAGTGTCTGCATCCTCTAAACTTTGACATTTTCGATACCATTACCCCAAATTAACTTTACCCTTTCAATCTGTCTGACCGTTAAACAATGAATGCTTAATTAAGAATCAATCTCGTAGAATTATATCATTAGGCTTGGGCTTTTGTAAATATTTTATGCCAAAGGTTAAATATAAAAATGTTAAAGGTTACAATGGTTAAAGATAGATTTTTTTCACATCTATAATAATAGTAAAATATATAATTAAATATTTCTACTTAAATAAATCGTAATGAACACCATAGATAATTGATGCACCAATACTAAAAGAAGTGAGAAAACATTACAACCCTCTTTAAAACGTCTTCCAATGCTAATCAGTGCAGATTATATTAATACCAAAACTACTATATATGATAATTTGCTATATCCGCACTTTGCGAATATGTTTTGATATGTCATGCCCGTCCGTCCGTCGATCCGTCAGTGCCTTCGTGCATTCATGAGTCCGTACGTCTGTTTTCCTTGTAATCTGAACTCCATCTTCACCAATTTAGGGAAAGTGATCATATTCGGGATTATGCTTTTATGCTTTAGGCGGATGGGTAGATGACAAGGAGGATTTCGAATCCTAGATGAGTCCTCGGGGGCGGTGTGGGGTGGGGATCAAATGATACATTTTCATAAATGATATGGACTCTTCTAACCTGAACTCCATCTATACCAGTTATAGGGTGGGTAGTCATATTTAGTATGATGATTAGATGACAACGGTTGTGAATCCTGCATGCAGCTTGGCGAGGGGAGTTGTGAGTGGGGTGAAGGGGTGGGGGGTGTAAAAAGAATGGATATTTGTGATGGCTTCCATTTATCTTTTTTTCAGCAAGAATAACATGTTAAAGTTCAACAAATATGACTGAAGTACACTGATTTAAATGTTTTCAAGAAATCTTCCAAATTCAGGAAGTTTCATCAACATAGAAGGACCAACAGTAACATTATTATATGCATTTGTACAACAGAGACGTGCTATTGTTTGTAGTTCCAAAATAGTTTCTTTAGTGAAAGATGGGAGGAGAAACAATTAAGATTAAAAATTATAGTTACTGCAGGTACTTTATAAAGTAGTTCTACTTTGCAAGCCATGTCATCGACTTGGTTAAAAGAAAACGGGCTAAGGTAGTACTAAAATTATACTTGTTCAATACAATCTGTAATTCATAACTCAAAAATATTACGTTATTGCCAATGTGTATCCTAACTGTTTAACAATGGAGTTTTTTGTTCACAACAATGAATGAAATCGATATGAAACTGTGCACGTTTTCCATAAATCGTTTCCTCCATTAGTTAAACAGGTAATGTAATATGAAAACTGTACTTGATTCTACTCTGTCATCTGCTACATAAAGATAGGAAGTTTATGAGCGATAAGTGGTATAACTGTTAAACATCTGAGTCTTTTGTTCAGAACGGTGAATAGGATCTCTAAAAATATGCACACTGTTTCCATATATAATTTCTACGGTTAAGTTGACAAAACTATATAAAAAAAAACACAAAAAAAACCAACAAAACAACGAATCTCATCGATAGATCGATAGCAATTTAAGGCATCTAAAAGAGATAAACGTATTACTGTCCGTTTTTTCTTCAATTTGACCTGGTTCAGTATTATCGATTCGACATGCCCTAGTATCATCGATTCGACCTGGCCCAGTATTCTCGATTCGACCTGGCCCATTATTATTGATTCGACCTGGCCCAGTATCATAGAATCGATCTGGCCAAGAATTCTCGATTCGACCAGGCCCTGTATTATTGATTCAATCTAGCCCATTATCATCGATTCGACCTGACCTAGTGTTCTTGAACCCGTTTGAACACGAAACTCGAGCTCAACCTAAAAAAAGATAGTAATGATACTTGCAGAAAACCTACATAATTGATACTTTTGTAATGCTAGTAGAGAGACTCAACTTGAGAATGTTCTGAAAGTCCTATGAGACTAGTTTCATTTTAATTACAGTTACATATCGTGAGAGTTTCCAGACTTTGAGCTTGAGCTTGAGTTTCGTTTAATGCCAGTTTCACTGAATATCTTAAAACTTTGATTATTTAAATTATGTATCTTTCTTATTTATTGATTCATGCCAAGGACTTGTTCATAGGACCTTCGGTATGCGTCAATGGGATTAAAATACAGTCAGAATATCATAAATTCTGTAGATAACAGTCTTCTTATATATCTGAGTTAAGTTTGAGGATTTTCAACAAATGTGAGTAATTCCTTAACTCTTTTCTTCAAGAATAAGAAGGCTTACGCGTGTTCAATTTTAAACTTAGCAAGTGATTATGCATTTTGCCACTATCTAAATTAACAAGTGATTATGCATTTTCCCACTGTCTAAATTAACAAGTGATTATGCATTTTGCCACTATCTAAATTAACAAGTGATTATGCATTTTGTCACTGTCTAAATTAACAAGTGATTATGCATTTTCTCAACTTTCACAAATATATTGATATTTTTGCCTGAAGTGTCAGATTCATGATAATGTAAAATGGGTAGACATTTTAAGAAAGTTCACAGACATCTACGAATGAGGACATTTAGAATTTGGAGAAAAAGAACAGGAACACGGCCATGCTGTCAGGAAGAGAGCAAATAGTTAAAAATTCTGTTCAGGAATTTCGGATAGAATCCATCTTCAGAGCAGAATTATAAGGCTGAGACAATTTCATCACAAAAGAAGTCATTTTTTTAAGTGGAAACAAATCGTTTGGCATAAATGGATAGATTTAGGCTCCGCATTTGTTGCAGCAACCACGAAACTGCACACAATTCTGCATCGTAGGTATCGTTACCTTAGAGAAAAAGAATGAGATTTGGTTTGGGTTGGTTTGTTTGGTGTTTTACAGGAGAACAACACATGCGTGATATCTCGGAGTCAATTGAAGTAAAGTGTTACTCCCAGGGACATACCACGGCAGGGTGATCTGATTCGAAACAGCACCCTTTCAGTCGCGAGCTTGGCACACTAACCACTGAGCAAGCGCGCCTCCAAATAAAACAAAGGAGGAGGAGGAAGCGAAGGAAATGTGACGTTAGAGGAAGAGAAGGGGGCAGAGGTAGAAGGAAAGGGAAAAGATGAAAACAGTGACTAGGTGCAGCAACGATAGGTATTCAGAATAAAGGATTCCTCGTGGGTATGAAAAAATAAGAATTACAATATTCGTTATTGAATTAGTAGGTACATCATGCTTCCATAGTATCGGCTGAAATTCGAAAATCAGATAAATGTAAACCCTTACGCCTGTTTTGTCTTCTATTTACCCTCCTCTTCGTGTCTGTGTATATATATATATATATATATATATATATATATATATATATATATATATATATATATATATATATATATATATATATATATATATATATATATGCCAGTGTGTGTGTGTGTAGGCAATCTAACAGGAATAAAAGGGAAGGTGTAATTTGTTCGAGTCAGGAAATATTCGTTGAGGGGCCACTGTCGATATGATAAATGCTTGGTCACTGTCGATAGCATGAATAAGATTTATTTGTTATATTATCGTCCTCACGCGTTAGTGGGAACCAACACATGGCATTCACTTTGCGGCATCGTCAACATTTTTGGAAGGTTTTGGTTCATATGCATATATTTCCTAAACCCCATAGCAGATTTGCATCACACTTGGCGTGAATCATTATGCAACTAAGACAATTTATTATACGACATACTCACTTGCCTCTGTTACCTTGTGGTAAAGGTCACAGTCATATAAAATCTGAGTTAAGGTTTTGGTTAAATATTTTTCATTTGAGTATATTTTCTACACCATTGATGGGTTTTCTTCATATAAGAATGACTCATTATGAAACTAAAACTATTCATTCTACGGCATACTCGCTCAACCTCTCACGTTTTACAGCAATGCTTTGATAGTGGGTTCTACATGCAGGCCCTGACCTCCTTGTCATTATGTATTGAGCGTAATGCCTGAACCGCAGAAAAGGTGAAAGAAAACAGATAACTGAGTCTTATGTATATTTGAATCTATATTAATTAGTAAAAAATCGTTTTGCAGCTCATAAGATATTCATAATTGCCCTGGTAAATGGGTGTAGTGCTAGATTCGATAAATCATCATTGACATAGCTGTTAAAAAGTATGATTGAGACATGGGAAGAGCTTGATTCTTGTCACCCGTACGAAGGCCTTGTCTTACCGGAGCACTCTATCGCATCATATTATTGAGTCACATGTCAACAGCCCCAACAACTGTCACGTCACTTCTCCAACGAAAATTTAAGTAGCATGATCTGGAACACTACCTGATAATTTCAGGCCAAGTATCTCAAAAGCATGTTATCGTATATCCGAATACCTACTGATTAATATGAACATAATCATTGTCCACTCCAATGTGACGATGCTTTTATGGTCCCGATACAATATCAGTTTGTTTTAGTACTGAGGTCTACTTTTTGTTACAGTTCCAAAGCATGACTCTGCCCATTTTATAACCTCAGATAATACATTCGTGCACCAGAGAGTTGATATAAGAAGGAGCCTTCAGGATGGCCTGGGACCATTTTGGGAGGTACAGAAACAAATGTCAGAAAGAACGAGAGATCTCTATATATAATCCGATAGTTATCTATTATTCAACTCATCCTATCAACGAGTTTGATCTTATATGGCTGATCTGGCATTCAATACAGCTGTTTAATCTGTATTTCCTTGATCTTATATGACTGATCTGGCATTCAATACAGCTGTTTAATCTGTATTTCCTTGATCTTATATGACTGATCTGGCATTCAATACAGCTGTTTAATCTGTATTTCCTTGATTTTATATGGCTGATCTGGCATTCAATACAGCTGTTTAATCTGTATTTCCTTGATCTTATATGACTGATCTGGCATTCAATACAGCTGTTTAATCTGTATTTCCTTGATCTTATATGACTGATCTGGCATTCAATACAGCTGTTTAATCTGTATTTCCTTGATTTTATATGGATGATCTGGCATTCAATACAGCTGTTTAATCTGTATTTCCTTGATCTTATACGGATGATCTGGCATTCAATACAGCTGTTTAATCTGTATTTCCTTGATCTTATATCACTGATCTGGCATTCAATACAGCTGTTTAATCTGTATTTCCTTGATCTTATATGGATGATCTGGCATTCAATACAGCTGTTTAATCTGTATTTCCGTATCGCACACCCAGATTGGAACTATTTAGTTTTTTTTTTACCGACTTCTGAGAGTCGATATTCTTTGATGCACCTAATGCAGCTTTTTATCAGCCTCAGATTGTTGTAGATTCCATCTACACTATATATATATAAATATTTGGAAAACATTAAAGAGAGGGTATGTAATAAATACAAAACCTCATTCGTGTTCTGATATGGCGTACATATATATCTCCGCCTCACAGCCTCGACGTATCATTACGCCACATCAAATTCGTTCTTTCTGCCGACCTTGGAACAAAACACATACATTTTTGTGTATACGTTTTTAGAAATATAAAAGTTGGTATTTCAGATAATTTTCTCATAAATATATTTATTATGATATTATCATACATCTTTGTATTATTTTTGCACACATAAAAGATGTCCTTATCTACATGACCTGCATGATATTCTTGTTCTCGACAAAACATTTAATATTTATTCTTCTTTTATTCCTTTTCAGCTAATTATCTAAATTATATTATCTAAATCATATAAGCATGATCCAGTCTCTTGGGAAATATGACGATCTTCAGGTTATATCGTAGACCACAACAGTCACTGCAGTATCATATAACTTGGTTAAACAGTAAATCTTTCCGGTCAACTAAGCAAGTTAGTTTCACTTTCAAGTCGATAGAATTGTGAAATACGTCTTATTTCTCATAATTTACAGGACCTTAGTTTCACCCTAATTTAAACAAGCGTTTAAATTACAACAAAAGACCGACCCTAGTTATGGAATGCATGATTTGATTATGCCCATTAAGAAAGGAGTTGACACTGTGTCACCTTATCTCAGATCAGAGTGAAATTGTAACACTTCGTTATGAGCCATTTCTTGGTTTCACGCCAAAGGTGCGTTCGTGTGTGTATTGAAATGGTCAGAAGTATCGTTCACATTTCTTGCATATGGTAGTTCGTATTGAGTTTCTTTCGCTCTCTACATAACAATCCTTCTATTTACAACTATATTGTATCGTGTTTTGATAAAGCAAAATATAATTGAAATTAGATCAACCTTTTACCCCCCCCCCCCTTGAATGTTTGTAATTGTAATGCTATTATCAATTTAACAGTTAACTCACCACTAACATTACACTACCCTTTTACACCAGAAAACCAGTGTAGCAAAGATTTTGAGACTCAAAGTTACTGAGTAGCACGCTATAATGTTTTATAAAATACTAAGAAAAAACACATTTCTTGACGAAACATAGGAAAATCACGGTTTCAGTTCTTTCTTAAAGACGACTGGTCAAGTTTCTCGTTGGAATTATGTAGAAGTATGTATCGATAAATAAACCCCCTCCCTATGGTGGGCGATATAGAACAAAAAATAATTTTCTATCGCCACCAACCGAAACAATCTGGATGTTACTTTCGGTCATATTTCCCAAACTTTGGGAAAAGCACTATGACGCAAATTACGCATTTTGGTTATCCTTAAGATCTCACAATCCTACTAGGATGTGGCCTCCGGGTTGAACACAGATGTCGCCAATATATAGTACCAACTTATTATGAAATGCGCGATTAATTGATAATTATTGCGTTAACTTCAAATGTAATCTTGTTACATATTTTCATATATCCATAAATGCTCATTAAAGGATGAATATGAGCTTACCGATAGCCGAATTCTCTGGTGTGTGAATACATGTGAAGTTCATGCGTTGTTTGTCCCTTCCTGAACCAGACAAACGTGAAAATTTTCATGTTTGATTATTTCGAAGTGACTTATCTCCATTATATCTGTGATAACATATATTTTTGACTGCCATATTTTATTTGCTGTGGAGACATCTACAACCAAAGTTATCACATATTTTTTAATCACTGCATATATTTAAAAATAACATAAAATCATATATGATAACATATAGCGCAAATTAAATAAATAAATTGTAATAAATTGAGGTGTGAGATCTTAAGACCTCATCAATTGCTTACATGGCTTCAGCTCATTACAGATTTATTAATATGGTAATTACTATGAGAAAATATGTCTAAATCAAATTCCTGTCGGAGAGAGTGGAAGTGTGATCCTATGCATGTAAGGTTTAAATGAGGAAATGGAATGATGTGCTACTGATTTTATTTCGATGTTTGTCATCAGTAAAATCGAAATAAACTTTTTTCTCAGTCTCTCACTTTTCTTTTATGGGACACAAGGGGGTAACATCTGACGTCACACTGGAAATGTACAAGAAATCAAGAAAAACTAAATTGCTTGAGATCAAAGATATATCTCGTATTAAAACCTATTTTCATGGACTAGCAAAACTGAAGAGTAAAGGTGTTGCGTGATGTGAGTGCTTCCTACGAGCGTCGAAACCAATGTCAAAGTGCAGAATTCATCAAAAAGTTTCTCAAGCTTTTAAAAATCATTTGTAATCGGTGTATTTAGATTTCTTGAGTTTTTTTTCGCTATGAAATAATTATATATTCATGTCATTAGGCGCCTCTAATATCTACCAGGAGGTAATTAATCATGCTTAACTTCACTCTCAATGACCTTTCGTTAATTAGTACTGAATTAATATCACAGGTGTGATTACAGGCCCTTCGCCTGCAGATAAAAAGGGGTACAGCCGTTGAAAGGGTAATACTGTCTTGTTGTGGGTGGGGGATGGGGGTGGGGCTTGCTCCGCTCTCTCTCCCTTCTACGATGAAGTTCTTCTTTTATATTTGTAACGTAGAATACAGTAATCCGATAAAGAGTAGGTTTTTTTAATTTATAGAATGATTGCGTTTAAGAGTCACCTACATTTATTTATGATAAAAACATTTTTATTAAATATTTCATAGCGAAATATTGAAATATATTAGTGGAAGAAAAATGATGTCGCCACAGTGGCGATAATACTTCTATCGCTACAGTGTCGATATCACTTTTGGAACTACTTTCTTTTTCCATTTAGGAAGTTCATATGCCACTATGTCTGTTATTTAGACCTGTATTCCATATTTAGACCAATTTCATTTTTTCTTCTTCTTCTTCTTTTTCTTCTTCTCTCTCTCTCTCTCTCTCTCTCTCTCTCTCTCTCTCTCTCTCTCTCTCTCTGTCTCTCTCTCTCAATCAGGATGAATAGATCTTAAAATGTGTCTAGACTGTTGACTCTCCAGTATACATTTATGTATTCAATAAGAAGGTGCCGTCAAGAATGCCTAAAAATGAACTCCAAACAACAAAAAGCGGGCTTCAAGTATTAACTTTTTTTCATACTTACTTTTCCACGTGAATCATCCAAGTTGTCAGTGACTGAACTTACATGGCCAGTTGCTATTAAATATGATGTCACCCGTACAGCATCTTATGCCTGTTACACTCAAAGACAAATGGTACACATTTTTAAGAAAAAGTCTTGATTACATATTGTAATAAAATTGTTTAAGTAGCGATTTTAACTGTCATCACAATCATAATCATGTCTGAAAACGATGGAGAAATAAGGCATTGCAGACAGAAATTAAGTGACAATCGAAATTTGGGTGAAGCTTCAGTTACCAAAATAGGCCGCAAGCTTGCCAACACACAAAATTCACGTCTCAGTGCAGAAATAAACAAAAATAGAAACCCAAATCCTTACAAGTAAACTCACAATCATTGAAATCTCTTGTTTAATGATGTTACGCTCTGAAGTATGTTGGAGCGTTCTGTCATGTGTCTACATATACTCACCGCAGCAATCTTCATTTGATCAATCCGCGCAAGAAATGTGTTAACGAAAATAAAAATTTCTTCATTTTCATATGAAAACATTCATTAATTTGAGAAAATAGAGAATTTGAAGCATTACTTTTACAATCGAACTTTGTAAAAAGTAGTTGTCCTAAATTTCTTGCAAACTTTCGGAACTTCGTTTTATCAATGTAGTAATGCAATCGTTAATCGCATTAACACGGAATTGAGAAACAAATCCATGCAAATCGAATGTTTTTGACTTGAAAAATATGTATTAAAAATATAATATCCGTTTTTGCAGTATATATAAGGAAATATTTCACTCGTGAAGTGGAAACAGTTTGTATTGTCAATCGTAACTTCGTCACTCGTGACAATACAACGTTTTCACTTCACTCGTGACAATACAACGTTTTCACTTCACTCGTGACAATACAATGTTTTCACTTCACTCGTGACAATACAATGTTTTCACTTCACTCGTGACAATACAACGTTTTCACTTCACTCGTGACAATACAACGTTTTCACTTCACTCGTGACAATAGAACGTTTTCACTTCACTCGTGACAATACAACGTTTTCACTTCACTCGTGACGATACAACGTTTTCACTTCACTCGTGACAATACAACGTTTTCACTTCACTCGTGACAATACAATGTTTTCACTTCACTCGTGACAATGCAACGTTTTCACTTCATTCGTGACAATACAATGTTTTCACTTCACTCGTGACAATACAATGTTTTCACTTCACTCGTGAAATATTTCCTTATATCTGCTCAAAAACGTAGATATCCTCTATGTATTATAATTATAAATCCTCCTTTTGGGTCACGTGCATGCATTATTCACATGAAAATTTATCTACATCAAAACAAACATGCGTATTTATGTACAATCAATCCTTTATCTGTGGTCCAAGCGTTAATTGAAGTATTTGATAATGTCACGGTTCATTATACAGAATTATATCTCATTCCAACAATAATAATAATAGTAATAATAATACAGACATTAGTGTAACTTAAATTGAAAGTATTTTAAGTATATTTCCTCGAAATCATTTAATTTCGAAGATTTTCCATATCAAGTAAGAAAGCTTTAATCATCAATAAAGGAGAGAGAGAGAGAGAGAGAGAGAGAGAGAGAGAGAGAGAGAGAGAGAGAGAGAGAGAGAGAGAGAGAGAGAGAGAGTGTGTGTGTGTGTGTGTGTGCGTGTGTTTTTTTTTTGAGAGGCCTATCCGGGAATATTGTTTACAGGGGCAGATCCCGGAATATCGTTGTGGTTGTTTCGCGTTCAATTTTAAGGCAAGGGGCGCCGGCCCCCCCCTCCCCTTCCGGATCTTCCCCTGTTTTTGTTTTTGTATAACGATAACGACCACATGTTCTTGCTTAAAAGATCATCTTAATTTGTTAAAATATGTCCCACTGAGTCTCGCCTACTTGTTCTCAATCCTCTTTAAAACTCCATGAACGACATATTTAACGGATTAATTATCTTGAATTGAGTCAACTACTAATTACAATGTTGATTAGTAAAGACATGGAACGTACCATGGTTTAAAATGGAGACGAATCATATGGCACACATAATTATATTTTATATATAACAGGTTTTTTTCATTTCCATTCCACTATTTTGGCCGAAAAGTGGTACGGCTAAAGCCATCAAAGGCTTTCGACCAGTTTCTGTTTTGATAGGCTGTTACTTCTTCTAACATTTAGACTTCTCAAAACTCAAAACCTGAGAGAGAGAGAGAGAGAGAGAGAGAGAGAGAGAGAGAGAGAGAGAGAGAGAGAATTCGGACCTTTATCATTTTGTAATTCTTGATGGAAACGTCCTTATTATGTTCACAGTGGCTCTGCATTAATTAGAGAACTATGGCACTGTGGCACTGATGGGGCCCTTCAGTCTATCCTATTTATAAACTAACCCGTATAAAATATGTGTAACGAACAATGACATTTACTTGCAGACATGTATATTTTTTCTATTTTTCAAAGCAAAATTCAAGCCTTGCAAAAATAAAAAAAAAACACAAAAAATACCCGTTTGCCAAAATGAAAAATGTGGTTACAGCAAAAAAAAAAAAAAAAAAAAAAAAACCCTGAGAATAATCCTATGTCAGTCCTTGCAATCACGTTAATTATGTACGGTTTCATGTCATATCTACTTACAGTTGATTTGATTTAGTTCTAGATGAGTTAAAGTTCGGAAATAGAGCAAATACATTTTTCGATATGTACATGTTGTGAGTGTAAGCTACTTTTCGAAAGCCATTTTCATCAGAATCGCAAATTTACCACGAAGACGATACAGATACAACTAAACTTCCCATGAGATCATCATCATGTTTTTCCCCCACTTAACACCCCCCCCCCCCAAAAAAAAAAAACACAAAAAAAAAACAACAAACAAACATAAAATCTTAGAGTCTGCTGTTGATTTGTATATGATCTGGAGTCTCTTATCGCAGAAGTACTGAAGGCAGACAAGCTCATCATTATTAATTCAATTCAATGCTAGCGTTGGCACAGATCACAAGACATGGCCAGGCGTCATCGGCAAAATTACTTTGGCAAATGCAACAACAATGGACTCCTACTGAGGAAATATGCTGACCACAACCTCCTAATCACCAACATAGTCTTCAGTCTGTCCAATCGCAACAATACGTCTTGGATGCACCCGCGCTTCAAGCAATGGCATCTCACTGACTATGTCATCGTCAGGAGAACAGACAGGCAGTATGTCCGATTGACGAAGGCTATGAGAAGTGCAGAATGCTGGACTGACCACAGGCTCATAGGTTCCAAGCTCAATATACGGATTCAGCCTAGCAGACGACCAAAAAGCTCCCAAAACGCTCAATGTCTCCAAATTGAAACAGGAGAATGTGAAAGAGGCATTTGTTGAAGAACTGTGCAGCCAAATAGTAACAATTGATGGGAACTTTGAGAATATTGAAGAAAACTGGTCATCCTTCAGACACTCAGTGTATTCGCCTACACCCAAAACCTTCTGTCCCACCAAACGTAAACATCAAGATTGGTTTTATGAGAACGATGCTTACATACGGAGATTACTGAATGAGAAACATCGGCTCCAAAAGACATGATGGCTTGCTCGCTCGCGTCGTGGACTACGGTGAATCATCTGAACGATTCCCAGTCACCAATTGAGCCCAGCAAGGCTGCGTGTTGGCCCCAACCCACTTTAGTATGCTGTTCTCTGCCATGTTTACAGATGCCTTCCGTGACTGTGACAATGGGATCGACATCAGATACCGGACTAATGGCAAACTCTTCAATCTGAGGAGACTACGAGCTAAGACGAAGTTAATGGAAGTGATTGTTCGTGATCACCTATTTGCTGACGACTGTTCAGTTAATGTCAGATCCGAGCCTGACAAGCAACAGAGTATGAATCATTTCTCTTCTGCCTGTGACAATTGGTGTCTCACAATCAGTATTAAGAAGACAGAGGTGGTGATGCACCAATCTGCACCAGGAAAGCCTTATGTAGAGCCTACAATCACAGTGAATGGCCAAGCTCTCCTGGTAGTTTACAGGTTCACCTACCTTGGCAGTACAATGTCACCTGCAGTCCACATCGAGGACAAAACTAACGCCAGAATTGCCAAAGCAAATGTGGCCTTCAGCAGACTACGCGCAAATGTGTGGGAGCGCAGAGGTACTCAGTCTGCAAACAAAGCTGAAGATCTACAAAACCATTGTGTTGCCGACCCTGCTGTATGCATACAAAACCTGGAAGGTGTTCAGACGCAATGCCAAGAATTTGAACCATTATCACATGAACTGCCGGAGGAAACCGATGAGGATAAGATGGCAGCACAAGGTTCCAGCATTCACATTCTGCCGATGAAATCACAGATGAGATGGGCAGGCCACGTCACCAGGATGTCAGACGAGCGACTACCAAAGGAGATCTATGGTGAGCTGAAGGAGGGTAAGCGATCTCAGGGAGGTCCGAAAGAAATTCTTCAAAAGACTTGCTCAAGTCATCCTTGAAACACTTCAACATTGATCCTAAATCTTGTAACGATCTCGCACAGAATCGTTCCACCTATCCACCTAGCGCAGTCTCATCCATGCTGGAGCTATATACTATGAGCTGAGGAGAATGGCAGAGTCAGAGCAGAAGCACAAGCCGCCTCTATCTCAGAACTGCAGCACGTCCTCTCTTGATCCAGAAACCCCAAGTGGCATCTCTAGTCCGCTGTGCCACAGACAGTTCAGAGCAGAAATTGGCCTGATCAGGCACTCACGTGCTCACAGAAACCAAACTAGTTAATGATGTCATGGTCATCTTCGAACTCGAAGGACGAACACCAACATATTTGTCACTATGTATGTCGGGTGATCGGTGGCTCAGTAGTTAGCGCACCGGACTTGCAACAAGAAGGGCAAGGGTTTGCATGGAACTCTTAATCTTCCTTTTACTTGAAGCCATCGGAAGCAGACGACTTTCGAGATATCATGCTAGAAAATCTTGAACATTCTGAGAGAATGCGGATTTTTATTAAAAAAATTACTATCTGTTTTAATGACTTTGCTTTTTTACCTTAATCTTTTGTTTTATATATTTTTGTACAGGTCTTTAACATCCTTAGCTTTTAGCTTTTATCTTCTAGTATTTATTTGGAAGGCCTTGTCTTCCGGGAATTAGTTTGGAACAAGTCTTTATGTTCGCATTTTTAGAACTTGGCTTTCATCAGCACCATATTGCCAGCACTACTACATTCTATAGTATCAAATCAACAATATGTCATCGCGCGAGTATAATGACACTCATGTAGTTGTTATTTTGTATTTATCTTCTCAAGGCATATAAAGCACTTCATTCTTTTTAGAAAAATATTGAACACCTTATATTTACAAGTTATGAAATTCGAAAAACAGTTCAAATACTAGCACTGCAAATATGGTGCTCCCTCAAATATCAGTACCAAACAGACATATCTAGGACTGTATTCGTACTGAAACGAAAAAGTAATTTGGGATACAGTCTATGTTAATAAATCTGACCCGGAGAAGACATTTGGTTCTTTTTTCTTGGCCTGTTATTAATTCAAAAGATTCCTAACGAAGTAAAGATGGTTGAAGTATCATACTAGTACTGTATCAGATCAATGAAATCCAAATACAACTGACAATGACTTTCTTTGTATGCGTACACAACAGTTATACAAAGCTTTTTACAGCCATTCATACAAAGCGGAGGGGTATGGCTACTGTTATAGCGATGGGGATGCGACAAAAACCCAGCCAAACTAATACAAGTATAGTCGACATAAAATAACCATTTGGGTCCATAACACCATGCAAGAAAAAAACTCAGTTTATCTGTATTTCCTCCTTTATAATCATCATGTTACAAATATCAGCTAGGAAAAAGTGAAACAAAATGACTATGGTAACATATGTCAAACATTTTTATTATCCACCGTGCATATTTGGAAAGTTCATTACTCATTTCAATTTAGTTGGTGCAGTTTATTTTTGCTAAAACTAACTTGTCTGTGAATATGAGAGGCTGGTTTAAGCTGCCATGAAATTGAAAGGATTCGGCCCTTTAATTGTATTAGTCAGTATTGATGACTGGCTGAGTAATTAGCCAGTATTGATGACTAGCACAGTAATTAGCCAGTACAAATTACTCGCAGATTTATCAGCCAGTATTGATGACTGGCAGAATCATTGGCCAGTATTGATGACTGGCAGAGTAATTAGCCAGTATTGATGACCGGCAGAATCATTCTATGGGGTAGACAAATATAAGACTAAAATCCTGAAATATAAGTGTTTTTATTACATAATACATATTTACAGTTACTACGATTCGATTCTGTCTCATGTGTTTATTACATAATGCATATTTATAGTTACCATGATTCGATTCTGTATCATGTCTTGTCCGGGTCAGCTTTATTTACATTAAAGAATATCCCACGCAAGGTTGCCGACGTCTCGAAAGTTGATGAAAATGCTGAACCAGGTCATTTATCTGGAAATTTTTGAGAATCATTGTTTTACTCTTAAGCATTGTCTTTGTCAGTAGTATTTTCCACGCATATGTTTATCTACTGGTGTTGGTATGGCAAAACTATCATAACGTAATTTGGGATACAGTCTATATTACATTAGAGAGTAAATAAAAAATATAAAAAATATATATAAAAAATATATATAAAAAATAAACAACAACCAAGTAACTCCCCCCCCCCAAAAAAAACAAAAAAAAAAACCAACCAAAAAACAATAGTGTTACGACTCTATGCTCTAAGAAAAATGTAACAGAAAGAAAGTGAAACCAACAAATCAAGTAAAAAAATCAACAAGCAATTTATTACTAGATAATTAAAATGAAAAATCAAAAAGTCACTTACAGTAATGTGTTTTGAAATCCTAATAATCCAATAAGAATGATTGTTCTAATCACAAGTCCTAAATATAGAATGTTCCGAATTCACGGCTGTGTCCTTGAATGTTATGATGTGCCAATGGTCTCCAAAGTCCTGATGTACTAGTAATCTTTGATGTGCTGATGTCAAAATGAAGTATTCCAAAATCTCTGAATAAGTTCACATAAATTCCAAAATCATCAATTAAAAATCCAAAATCCAAAAGTTTGTGAGCACTGTTATAATCCAATGAATATTTAAAATAATTCCTCTCTTAGAATTTGGAATGAATTTTCACAACTGTAATAGCTCTTTACAAGACTGATGGTAATGTCAAAACTGAATAAATGTCCACCAAACATGGCATATATAAAGATTGGTCACATGACAGAATGTTCTAGAATGTGTGTCATCTTAATGGAAGTTTACTTGTAAACAAAAATCAACCTTGACCTTCAAATTGAGAAAACGTTATATTGATCAAAACAACCTAATTCAAGGACACTAGTTAAACATGTTTTTCCTGATAACATTAAGATTTAAGCAAATATTAAAGTGAAGAAACATTTATAATTTCCTAAAACATCCACAATATTATATAAACATCATACATAACAATAGCGCTATCTATTCCATTTGATCTACATCGAATATACAGTGAACCTTTCGCCCCTGATGGAGCATAACTTGTCAGAAGAATTTAAAAGAGAATTATTGATCATATATTTTGTATATGCGTCGTGCAGATGATTGGCAGGAAACCTTAGTATGAAACTTTTTGACGAAATTGATAGCATCTATAATAAAAATTATAAAAAGAACCCAAATTCTCGAACTATTTCTTTTTATGACTCCTTTCAACCATTCTCTTTTTTTTTAAAGATTTATGCTGACATTTTAAGCAAGACGAGAAACACTGTAATTTAACTGTATTATATTTATTACAGATGTAGTCTCTGTAATTGGCTTCAATGATATTATCATGAAAATATGGCCAGCTTGCGATAACTTCTTACTACGAATGACGAGCCTTCAGCATGTTATTCAACGAAGAGCACGAGCTGAACCTGAATGAGGTTATGTTGACCTCTGAAGAATAAAGATGGAAAAATAAGAAAATAGGCAAGAAATAGAAATGCTAGTACAATTAACGGCCAAATGTTTGGATTGCGGAACAAGAACTCGAGCTAATTCCTTGACTCGCCAAGTCAGCGCTCTTTATTGCATGTCCCTCCCCCTCCCCCACCCCAACCCCGACGCACCCAAACTCCATCACAAATAGTATATGTCCGTCTCCTTCGGATGCATACAAAGTTTGGTGAAACAAATTGAAAAATGTCACTGTCGTAGCAATTTCTGCATAATGGACTTTTGACCCCTTCCTAGGGGACCTGGGCAGGGTCCCAAATATCACACCCCTTTTGAAGATGGTCAGCATATGGGCAACCTTTGTATAAAGTTTAATGAATTACCATCCAGCGGTTTAGGAGGAAATGAGGTTACAGTCGGACGGACAGACGCACGGACGGAAGAGGGTATCCCTATATCCCCTCGTTAAAGCGTGGCGATAGTTAAGTTAAAAAAGAGTGTGATGCCTAGATTTTCTGCATATGCATAATTGGTGTAAGGTTTCCTGCCTTCGCAGTAAATTTAGCTAAGTATGCGAACACTGTTTTCTTGTGCACAATTTGACTTCAAATAAGATATTAGATTTATCTCATGATTTGTGCTATTAGCATATATTGATTACTAAAATGTTTCTTTGAAGTATATGTGGATATGTAATACGCACGCAAAATAGCTAAATGCAGGCTGAAACTGTAACAAGAAGACTGTTAATCGATACCAAGCTACTGCAAAGGGAAGAGACGATAAACAGCATTTCACAATTTTGGGAGCGTAACGATGAGCAATAAAATTTATCTTTCAGGCATGCGACAGTTTTAGTTCATTAGAGAAACAAGTGAAAAAGAAAAGTAAAATGCACGTGTGTTGCCTTAGTTACTGCCTTAATCTATGGTTTTAAGCAAATTATGACGACCCAGACATGTTTGTCTTTTATTCTAAGGGAAATGCGATTTGAGCTGGGTGAACAGAAAAGCATGACATTTTAGCATTTAAATGCCAATTGTTTTGGCATGTGACAACTGTTACTTTCAGGCTCCCCACCATGATATTAACGGAAAACTTCATATCAATCCATTACTATAGGTTAAGTCTGGACAAGAGGGAAATTGGACAACTGTGGCTTTTTGATGAAAGTCGTACATCATTTATGTGGAGGAGGAACAATGACAAATTCAGCAAGCTAAGCGTTTATTAATGAGGCTCTGGTAAACAGTCTATTGAACCGGACGCCTTTCGTTCTACTATTGATTCAAATTCCACTGATGTCTGAATGAAGTCCTTTGGTTATTGCAGAGTTTTAAATGAAAATAAAGACTTTTATTTGGCAGCTATAAAACCGATCTTATGCAAATACTCTCTATCTGTATTCAGTGAAATTATCCAATAAAAGTTTGCTGCTATTGGAATCGAATGAATGTCGGGCCGATATTTCTTTAGCATTCAATTATCCTGCTTTTACATTATCAAACAGATGCAAGCTGAAGGGTATAGATTTCCGAACTAAAATACACGTTATTCTTTTCGTCCATTTTGTTTTTATACATTTATGAATGTTATGCAAACCGAGGAAGTGCATCGTGCCCAATTTTTTCATTTTTTTGTAATAAAGAAATACATCTCTCTTGGAAGTACTAGATCAGATCAATGGATCCCTTCCCTTCCTCCAATTTTCTGTTTCTTTTCAAGAAACACATTATTATCAGAATAAGTTCTTACCAATTGAAGATTTACGATCATGCCTAACTACTTGCCTGCCTTCCTAACTACCTACCTACTTATCAACGTTCCTATCCACCTATCAACCTTCCTACCCACCTATCAACCTTCCTACCCACCTATCAGCCTTCCTACCCACCTATCAACCTTCCTACCCACCTATCAACCTTCCTACCCACCATCCTAACTACCAGCCTACATACATACTTACCGGTACTTACTTCTTGCTTACTTACTTACAGACTAAATCCTGAACAAAATGTATAAATATGTTTTAAGAAGAATTATGATTCTTTTGCGATTGGTTGGTAATTTGAAAATTCAGATGAAAACATTATCTACTATATCTTGGCAAATTACAGTCAAATAAAGAGTTAAACGTTCATTCAAATGTAAAAAGAAAAAAAAAGACGATTTAGAATTAAGGCACTTCATTTTTCTGTGGTAATTGTACTAGTATCTTCTGTTTTTGGGAAGGGATTTAGTAAACGTAAAATTCAAACATGGAGATACCCAACTGATAGTGCTGGCCTCGAAACAAAAATATATCCTATGTCTCTCAGTAATGTCAGTATTATTTACATTGGTCATTTATTATAAGCACTTGGAGTGTTTTGGGTTTGGCGTTTAACGGCACAGCAGCACATAAAGGTTATATCGTGTTGAGGCAAGTAAAGTGCCTTGCTCAAGGACACACCACGGTAGCCCATTCGGGCTGATCCGATGTCGGAAATTGAACCCGCACCCTTCTGGTCACGAGTGCAACGCCTTAACCACTTAACCACCCGGTAGTGTGTTTCTGTTAATATGATATCATCTTCTCTTCAGAATAACTACTATCAAATGCATATTATTGACTGTCTTTTCTTAATTTTACAATTTATCAGTCAGAAATAGTCTCCTTCGTTCAAAACCTGATAGTCGCTTTGCTTCATAAAGTAGTGAGACCTTTTGATTTATTTTGTGGTAAACATTGAATCCATATTACCACGGATCCAGGAGTCGCTGTGGCTCAGTGGTTAGCATGCTAGACTTGCGACCGAAAGGGTGCCGGTTCGAATCCTACCCTAGGATCAGCCCGGGTCGGATACTGTGGTGTGTCCTTGAGCAAGGCACTTTACTCCAATTGCCTCGGCATTAAATAACAGATTATTGTTGTGGTGCCGTAAATCATCAAACACCACCATCACTCCACCACGGATCTGGCCTGAAATCTCCATTACATTTACGCACCCTGCAGATTTGTGTAGGTAATATTCTTTATTTCCAGTAGCTAAAGTGTTAAAGCATATAAATAATATACAAATAAATAATCGATAAGCTTTCCATCTGCCTGAAATGATGGAGCTAACAAGCTCTCACCATTTTGAACACCAGATTCAGAACTGATTCTTCCACGAAGAGAGTGTAGTTTGGTTTTTGACTTAGTTAAGGAAACGGAAGAAAACAAAATGATGAGAAAGAATTTAATTGATTGAGCAAGAATATTGGTGTCAGTGGGATCCAATGGGATTTAAATCGAATGGGAGTGAAATCTTATTTGAGACCATAACATTTGATTGTAGACCATGAGAAACTACTAGCACCTTAATAACGAACGAATATCTATTATTATTCACTGTTCCCTTCTGCGTACGTGTGCGGCTGCCTGCCTTTACGTGGTAATAACAGCACCGTATCATTGCCTACAATGGTTAGGGTGCGTTTATATGGCTAGAGTCGATCTGTGAGATGATTGTATAATGTCATTTCCAGGCCGTTGGGTGAGTTGGGGACGGAGCTTTCGCATTATGGTGTACTGAAAGGGTCATTATTTAAGATATATGTTCACCACTTGGATTATGAACACTGTAGCACTCCCAGTTATTGTTTCATTTCATCCAAATCTGTTATGGATTTTTAAAAAATGAGTTTTCTTGGTAGTAATGAAGACAAAGCAACATTAACGTGGTACCATTATAACCACCAGACAAGTGGCTTTCTTTCTTTCCTTCCATATGTTTTGTAAACCCTCTCTCTTTGTATATCATTTGATTTTTGAAGAGATATTTTGAACCATTTTTTAAGACAGCATAGCACAGACACCGTCATTATCCAGACACAAGACAAACGCATCCCGGGGTATTGCAATTTTCTAAAAGAGGAGCGTCTCTTACAATACGAAATAAAAACATAATTTTTAGATTATGAAGCAGCAGATGTAGTGTTTCTTTTTTGCAAATATGTTGCAAATATGTTAGATTATAAATCCTTTTTATAACAATCCTGTCTGCGTTAACCAAAAATGTTAAGTTGTATTCATCTACTCGTTATTTTCTTCTCTTTCACTCCACACCATATCTCGTTAGTAGCCAGGATTGTTTTTTTTAAACTGAACGTGGACCTTACTATTAGTTGATACACACTTTGCGAGGCTAATAAATCCTTTTAGGCATAACACCTTGGTTAAATTACGGTATGTCATGGGCATGCTCGCCATAAATGTGCCCACTGAGTGCACATGTTTGACCCCTGACGTTACAGGGTCGGTAAATCAGATTTGACATCCATAACCTTTTTAAGTGACAAATAAACCCAAGTCTTCAGAATTTAGCATAAAACGACTTTGTCGCCCTAGTATAATATTACCATTGTTTCTGGGTTATTTCAATTGCAACCATGTGAAAATCTAATGGGTCTGACTTCTCAAAACTGTTGAGCCAATTCTGATTAAGCTTGGCAGAAAAATGTGTTCAGTGGCGGCGCGAGGGTTCGAAACGCCCGGGGGCAATGTTCATTAGTGGCTCTCCCCTACTTTGCCACAGAGAACAGTTTTTATGTCAGTTGCCAACCTCTACCCCCAATTGAAAAAAAAAAAAAACCCTCCCGACACCGCCCCCCTTCGCCCGGCGCCATGGAAGTCAGATCGAATATTCATCTTTCCTCGAGTTAAAAAAAAAAAAATAATAATAATAATAAATGTACAGCTTGCATAATCTACTTATGGAAGTATTACAACTCATCTACTAATACCTTTGTCGCCAATCTTCTTTTTTAAAAAAGATATTTCTTGTTTCCACTGCATTCAAATTTATTGCATTGTGAGCATTTATAAAATTATCAGGTGTAATAAATATAATTAGATCATCCAAAGTGTAATGCATTCGTTGCAGCTGAAGAAAGCGGCTTCTTAGATTAATCTATTAATCTAAAGCAATTTCCCATATCTATTCGGATTACATAAATAACACAAATATTGCTGATTCGTTTTTCGGAGAGAAAAAGCAGCACTTTTTTTGCGCAACAGAGCAATTATCTTGATTAGGTCATTTATTCTTTTTTTTTCTTATATTTTCCAAATTTAATGGTTGTAGGGTTGCATAATTCAGTATAAAGTAGTTAGCAAAAGTATAATCCGGCATTAATGTGTGTCGAAGACCAAAGTCTACCAAATGAATCATATGGCCAAATCTTATCGTGCTTTTAATGGCGATATATAAATGAGGATAACAGACTACCTTTTGGCGGGACACAGCCCATCACAGCTTCTAGCTTATTCAACTACTCCTACGCTTATTCAACTATTTCTACGCGTATTCAACTACTCCTACGCTTATTCAACTACTTCTACGCTTATTCAACTACTTCTACGCGTATTCAACTACTCCTACGCTTATTCAACTACTTCTACGCGTATTCAACTACTCCTACGCTTATTCAACTACTCCTACGCTTATTCAACTACTTCTACGCGTATTCAACTACTCCTACGCTTATTCAACTACTCCTACGCGTATTCAACTACTCCTACGCGTATTCAACTACTCCTACGCGTATTCAACTACTCCTACGCGTATTCAACTACTCCTACGCTTATTCAACTACTCCTACGCGTATTCAACTACTCCTACGCTTATTCAACTACTCCTACGCTTATTCAACTACTCCTACGCTTATTCAACTACTTCTACGCGTATTCAACTACTCCTACGCTTATTCAACTACTCCTACGCGTATTCAACTACTCCTACGCGTATTCAACTACTCCTACGCGTATTCAACTACTCCTACGCTTATTCAACTACTCCTACGCTTATTCAACTACTTCTACGCGTATTCAACTACTCCTACGCTTATTCAACTACTGCTACGTAGGCTGTAATGACTGTAGCAGACGTGGACAAATGCTTTGCTCAAGGCAAATAGCAGTGTACAGGTTGAACTCGTGATCGGAAACCCACCCGTCATCATTACTGTATTGCTTGATAAATGGAGTAAAGCGGAAAGCGCCAGCCTTGGGTTTAAGTGCTTAGAATCTGCCATCGTACTATCCGAAGTACAGAACGCCGACCAGTAGACTGTTCAGTTGCTGCGCGAGGGTTTGAGGCGCCCGGGGGCATTGTTCTTTACTGGCGCCCCTACCGAGGCGCCTGGGGGCAATGTTCTTTAGTGGCACCCCTTCTTTGCCACAGAGAACAGTTTTTATATCAGTTGCCAACCTCCAACCATCCCCCCCCCCGCCCCACAGTTGCAAACCTCCAACTCCCCCCCCCCCCCATCTAAGCCTGAAACCGGTGGCTTATGGGAGGTTTGGCAAAAGCAACAACAACAAATAACAAAAAAAGCTCCCGACGGCGCCTCCCCCCCCCATGTCCGGCGCCCGGGAGCAATTCCCCCCCCCCCTCCTCGCGCGGCCACTGACTGTGTTTATACTGTTGGGTTGAAAACTTATGTTTACTCCCTTTTTATGCGAACTTAATCGAGTTTCATTGGTTGATTAGCTCAAGCAATTTTCCAACGAAGCCAAATGCTATAGAGGAAACACAAATTCGAACCCTTAAGAAGCGAATACATTGAGGGGCTCCGTCAAGGGAGACAATTATTCACATAATCTCTGGCCTAAGTCGGGTTCCTAATAAGTAACATTGAAATCCAGGAGGTCAGATGACGGAAGGTATGGGCAACACTTCCAGGAGGTCGGATGACGGAAAGGTATGGGCAACACATCCAGGAGGTCGGATGATGGAGGGTATGGGCAACGCTTCCAGGAGGTCGGTTGACGGAGGGTATGTGCAATACTTTCAGGAGGTCGGTTGACGGAGGGTATGGGTAACACTTCTTTATGAGACATTAATGTAGTGTTTAGTATGTTTTTAATATCTAGAGAAAAATGGTTATTTAATGGATCGTTAGAACAAAACGTATGAACCTCGATATTCCTCGACAGGACCTATAAAAAATATACTATTGCCTAACATCATGAAGTGCATATAATATAATATGTATGCTGCATGCAATAGTCGATTAGGATAAAATGTAAGATCTGATTTATATTGCTTATTTCCGATAATAATTAAATATGGGAAAATAAAAACTAGCCCTTTTATCGAAATAGCTTTATAGTACTTGTATTTTTTGTGAACTCATGAAACAAATGAACAATCAAAATAAATAAATAAATAGATCTGTGGATATTAAGTAATTCACAGACATTAAGGTCTTTTTCTACCGTTCCTTAATGTCCACGGACATTGAAAGATACGAAAAATAAATATATAATTAAAAAAAAAAAAAAAAAAAAAAAAAAAAAAAAAAAAGAAGGAAAGAAAGGAAAAAGAGAAAAGAAAGATGTGAAAAATTGACACCAAAACGACATGAAATGTTTACAGATATTAGGTTATACGCTGCCATTAAGGCCTTTTCTGATATTCCTTTCCTTCTTTCTTTTTTTCTTGATTCCTATACTTATTTATTTTACGCATATTTATTGACGTCAGTGCACATTAAAGAACGGATGGAATAGGAATTATAGTTAATAACTGCAGAACTATTATTATTTATTTTGATTGTTTATTTGCTATTTTAGCTTTAATGCTATTTCAAAAAATGTTAGGTTTTAATTTTTTGAACGGATGAACGGATATTATTTTGTTATAAAAATCTTTTGAGACGCCCGCTTTCGTGTCTGGGCACATTAGGAAATTTTCGGACATTAAGGCCACTGTGTACCATAGGCGGACACGTATGTATGTTAGTAGCCTAATAAAATAGTTTCAAACACTTGGCACCTTTACTTTGTTTGTTGTGATGACTTGTCAAGATCAATCGAATATATGTCTTGAATGTAATCTGAACTAAGTAAAATTCTTCGTACAAATGTGTTAACATGTTTTTTTTTTGCAAAACGAAAAATTGCCGAGGCTTCCGATCTGGTTTTAAATGACATACCATTGGGTGTTATCTAGAGTTAGCGTTGCAGTCTTTGCATTTTCTTCCTATGTGATATTGATACAAAATTACTTCGTGAATCGCAGAATTATGCAGTGTCAAATACAATTGCTGTGTTGGGAACAATTATATATATATATATATATATATATATATATATATATATATATATATATATATATATATATATATATATATATATATATATATATATATATATCCTTTATTCGAGTTTTCCTTTATTATAGCACAATTTTGGTGAACTCATCCCAAACCTATCGGAGCCCTTCTTACTGTTGCTCTGCCATTACGGTCCCTTTCAGGTCAATGCCTTGACAAAGTTATTTTTTTTTATTTCACTGTGTGTATTTGTGACGTCCAACCCAAACGAGGTCTAATATTTCTTCTGCAGATCTCAGAACCACAAACGTGTTTCACATTCCTGGACAGTAAGACTAAGCCTGCTGGTTGTTCTTTAAAAAAAAAAAAAAGTTTGGAAGTTTTAGATCTGTATCTGTATCGTATTAATCAGGAAGAAACACAGACTTTGCAGCCCTAAAATTGCAACTCGCTTATAAATTTAAATACAGAAGGACAATAATGAACGGGAATGTCTTATCAGCAGGCCCTGGAGAATAATAAATAATGTAGAAACAAAGTTTAACAATTTTCCAGCAATATTGTATTATTATCTTATCTCCAGAGTATTCTACACATTCATCATTCTACGGGGAAAAAATATTATTTCGTAAATCTCTAAAAAAATGGTCGTGTCTATTTTTGCTACAGTATCATTATTGCCATATATATTTCAAATTAGACGTTATGTGAACGGAAAACTTGTCATTTCAAATTAGACGTTACGTGAACGGAAAACTTGTCATTTCAACAATAGAGCCTTACCACAGACAAATTTGAAATTTCATGCTCAGCATATTTTGTCTCCTTCATTAACTGTTTGCTAAATTATCCCATGTTTCAGAATAGTATAGCAGTGTTAGGATTCCAGGAATATCTCATTCGTTGTAATTGTTCCATTGTGTAAGAAGGGTTATACAAATTTTTGAATTGTTTTGTGGTAGGATTTGACATAAGATATTGGGTTGATAAATGTGAGTCGGTCCACGATCCTTAGCTGACACCGCCAAGATATAATTTAATATAAATGTGTTAGTTGTTTACATTGATGAAATCGAGTTTATAGTCATGTACCGTCCTATCTGAGGTAGTAGATATGTAACTCTTTGTATCTAACAGTAGGACAAATCAGTGGCGGCGCGAGGCAATGTTCTTTAGTGGCGCCCCTACTTTGCCACAGAGAACAGTTTTTATTGTCAGTTGCCAACCCCTTCAACCCACCCCCCACCCCATTTACGTCCCGGTTACAGCTATAAAAAAAGCTTCCAACGGCGCACCCCCCCCCCCCCTCGTCCGGCGCCTGGGGGCAATTGCCCCCCACTCCCATGCCCCCCCCCCAACCCACCCCGTCGTTTGCAGTCACAAGTATTAATTTTACACTAAAGTTAATGCCATAAAACCTTGACTTAATCAAATAGGTGGCCATCCAATTGTCTTTTAACAACATATAGCAATGCGGAGTGAAATAAAACCTAACGTGGAAATACACGCACATGCAATGGAATCTTTATAATCACAAATATCTATTTTAATATTTGACTATCAAAACATGTCTGTACACATGTATGTACATGTAAGAAAAAATACCTGATCATGTTTTATTCTTTGGCGAAAATATAGACCCTTAGTTAACCGAAAACCCTTTAAAACCGAAATATTAATATGGTCCCAAGGGCATTCGGTCTCGATAGGCATCACTGTAAAAACTTGTCATGATGATATAGACATGTCATGATGATATAGACACGTCATGATGATATAGACACGTAGCTCACTGGTTCTTATATTATTTACCAACTATTAATGTACAGTTTAGCTTGGAGACATGTATGCATGTACTATATAGGAAAATTAATGGTGGTCTGACCCCTGGAGACATGTATGCATGTACTATACAGGAAAATTAATGGTGGTCTGACCCCTGGAGATTTCTAGGGGTCTGCCGTCAACTCAGTTATAAAAAATAAATTCATCTTTGCAGTAAATATTAAAACTTGTTCCTCGTAAGAGTCTAAGTTATGGCAGATTAATACAGGTTTTATATGCAGAAATGTGCATGGTTTTTATATACAAAAGATTAAACTAGTTTTGGGGCCCATGACTGCTCTGCCCGGAGGCCGATAATTTCTGTCGCTAGGCCTGTTCTTCACTATATAAAAAACAGGTTACCCGTGTTAATAGAAATATCTTCCGCTATATATTGAGAATCTTCATCAATTGCATCATTTACAGCATCCACTTCCCACTCACCATTCGTAGACAACGGTCTTCCAGAACGTGGGTCATCTTCCATGGATTCATGACCATCTTCAAAACGACGAAACCACCTCAAAATTGTAGGATATGACAGAGAATTACATCCGTAAACTTGACCCAAGTCGTACTTTATATCAGTCTGACAGTACCCTAAGTGCGCCAGGATTTTACAGTATGCTCTTTGCTCAGTAGCAAAATTGTTAAAATTGTTATATTTCTCCGACATTTTTTTTACGTTACTATCATTTACCTATATTACGTCACACACATGTATCTGCAGGTGTCCAGCGTGCTGTACGTGCAGCTGCAGATCATTTTATAGAAAGTTATTGTGTCTATCGATCAGCAATACATTTATTGACAGGTTCAAACAAAACAAAAGAGTTGTGACAAAATATTCAGAACTTTCCGAATACCCCTCGTATTTACTTCGACCGTTTTCAACTTTCTGTACCTGTTTATTGTCTGTCCGCGTTGTTTGTTTGTTCAAAAGCCTTATCTTCGCTCATTTATATTCGCACATAAACATAACTAATCCCCCTTCTATTTTTGCTGTTGAAGGCACTGAAAATGTGCACTAAAGATGGATACAAAAAAACACGAAAGAAAAAAACCCAAAACAAAACAAAGAAAGAAACAATCCCTTGAGCTATTTGCCAAAGATTGTTTCTCATTCTTGTTACACACAGTCAATGGTCTAAAGTGCACGCATTGAATGAAGAATTTATCCATTAAAATGTAAGCACATGAGTTTAAAGAGAGATACCATCCGGCAGTATCTTACTTCAGTATTCTTCTGATATTCGTCGTCATACATGGTATTTTTTATTCCAAATATATTGATATACAATTTACCGCACAGAAATTGATAACATACAATAATTCCCTGTCTACCTCTCTGTCTCTCTCTTCAAGTGTTATTTTAAAAATGAAGAAAAAAAATCAATCTGTCAAGCGATTGACTTCTGTATTTCAGTTTCTGTTTTTTCCCCCAATCGTTTCAGAATGAGCACAATATGGTACGTTTGGTGAAAGTGATGCGTGTTAGGAAATCATTTCAGATTTTAAAAGGACAACAGAGATCAGTTTGTATCAGAAGATTCATATAGCCTTCTTTTGATTAACTCCACGTAGAGTGTAGGCCAAGATAGATACATATCTTTTTACATGGCCAAGATAGATTCATACCTTTTTACATGGCCAAGATAGATACATACCTTTTTATTGTCTAAAGCATTTTTTTATTTTTTTATTTTACAAAACTCAATATCAGCTGAACTCTAAATGGTAAAATTTCCCGTGATGATAATATATATCTTCCTTTTTGATTGAAAAGTCGGAGTGTATCAAGCCATATGGAAAGAAATCATATATTTGCGAAGTTTTAAAAATTTTGAAATCTCAATTTTTGCGTCAATAATATTTAAACAAAGAAAAAAGATATAGACATTTTCAGATATATACTTATAGAATGTCGCCTCATTCTTTGAGAAAACAACTGCACGTAAAATTATTATGTACAAATTGGATTCAGGAGAAAAAGATAGCATTGTAAATATAATGCCAGTTTCAGTTCTATTCTCCTTTTTTGCTTCTCGATTGAGTTATTGAAGAACGCGACAGCAGCATTGCTACACCTTGTCTGTTTGAATTAGGTAACCAATTGTAATTCACCGTAATGTTTTTGTGTTCTTTTAAATCGAAAGGGGGAGGGGGTTACATATGTATTTTTTAAACAAGCAAGAGTACACAGAAGAGCATATTGTTATTGTCAAGATTAGAATAGAAGGCAAAGATTGACTGTGCTTTTAAAGAAAAGGATGACTTTAGCTGTAGGCAGGAAAAAGACGAGGAATGATAAATATCACGCACCACTGTGTTGTATCAGTTTTAGCAATGATGCTTAAATTTCTTTTTTCAATTAAATTGATCTTAATAAAAAATACAATTGTTTGTGAGCAAAGCGGTACATTTTTCGAAAGTAAAATTTTTTTTGCGCGAGTCAAATCTTAGAATGTTGCAATCAAATGGAGAAATATGATCCAACTTTATAATGACCCTATCTCGATATGACGTCATATGCCCTAATGTACCATTGCTCGCGACATGTCACACACACACACACATATATATATATTAAAGAGAGAGAGAAAAAAAAAACGGAATGTCAACGACTAATTCACTTTTGTCAATTTCTAGCGAACTTGCATCTAGTTTTCTACAAGCAATTTCTTCCTTAATGCCAAAACTTTGGCCTGTCAATGGTGCTTCTTTTTCTCTCAGGTTATAATCACTAGATGGCAAGAATCTAGCACGGATAATGAATGACTCCTACAATTACTAGACATATGTTTATCTCAGGCCCGGAAAAAAGGGGTCATTTTGCTGTTGTGGATATCGTATTTGAATTTTACAGCAAGGCATGAAAAAACATTTTAATGTATATATATATATATATATATATATATATATATATATATATATATATATATATATATATATATATATATATATATATATATATAAAGGCCACACGGTTAGTAGTACTAACCTTTTGCTAAATTCGAACTGAAAGAATAAAGCGAAGTAAGAAGAAGATCCTCCAATGTAAATTATATTTTGTGTTCTGTTTAAAACAACTAACTCTTCTGTATCAAAGGAAGAGTTTTTATTGTATATTACGAAAGAAAACCCAGGCAAGAAATATACAATAAGGAAATAAGGACATCCACTTACGCTTGAAAACTCAATACATGAACTTGTGTTTGTAGTGAAAGAAAGAATCGGTCGATTACGAAGTGTTAAAAAATTTCACTTTGGTGTTAGATAAAGTGAATATTTTCTAAATATTGATTACACAGGTTATGTGATATTGCTTTCACTTGTCTTGCTGAAGAGATCCCCTAAAAAGTTTCAGAATACTGATTTCTTAAGACAAATAAGACGGGATTTTATGTATTTCACATAAATATATGAAAGTAGATTGGAAAGAGAGCTGACACTTAGTGTTGATATCTTAGGAGAGAATATATAGTCAACTTTCGTTATAACAATATTCATTACGACGGAAGATTCGAGTTCTGACAGAAAATTAATGGGAACAAGCATGTTCAATAGTAAATTTGAACTTTATAAGGGAGTATTCAACTTCCGACTCTGACAGGAATTTGTCAATAATAAACATGTATATTTATTTTACATATTATTGTTTACAAGGACTTTGTCATTCCATGGGACTTTAATTTTAATGGGAATATGTCAGATGATATTTTTTTTCAAATTTGTTTTAAATGTAGGAAAATAGGTACGAGAATTTAAAGATAATAACGATAATGGAATATATGAAGTATAGATTTATATTTATGACTCATTTTTCTCAATTATACATGTTGATTTGACAACGATATTTTCAAAAGCATGGTGTTTACATTGACAGATTCGTTACTACGACAAAATGGTCAGAAATAAATTGAGTCACTGTAATGAGAGTTGACCAAATTACGAGATGGGAGATGAGTATGTGATAGAAACCGTTTTCGCTTCTAGCTGGGAATCGGATAAAACCCAAGTTAAATTTGATCCCTATTGTGTTATGAAAAAAAAATACATGAATTATCGACTTTTACATTGAATAAAAATATAAACGTTTATAATGAATAAAAAGACACATTGCAAAATGACCAAGACAATCTGTAACCATGGTATAATTTTAAGGTGTATCCTGTACTTTTTCCATAGATTCGTTTGCTTAAATCCATTCTTTCATGAAAAGAGTCGTCCTCGTCTGTCTAAGTATGCCACAGATTTCGAATGAAATACCAATTTTCAAGTCTACCATCAGAGGATAAAGCATGGACATGTTTTTATTGTTAACGTGTGCAAATAGCAGACCTCAGTGAAAGATTTTGATATTCTAACAAATAGGTTTTATGTCCTGTCATATTTAGGCTAACTAGGATTTGTACATGCTGATCGACAGACGTGTAGACATAGGACAAATCACTCTAATGATGAAGTGTGTAGACATAGGACAAATCACTCTAATGATGAGGCTTGTAGACATAGGATAAATCACTCTAATGATGAGGCGTGAGGCGTGTAGACATTGGACAAATCAATCTAATGATGAGGCGTGTAGACATAGGGCAAATCAATCTAATGAAGAGGGGTGTAGACATAGGACAAATCACTCTAATGATGAGGCGTGTAGACATAGGACAAATCACTCTAATGATGAGGGGTGTAGACATAGGACAAATCAATCTAATGATGAGGGGTGTAGACATAGGACAAATCACTTTAATGATGAGGTGTGGAGACATAGGACAAATCACTCTAATGATGAGGTGTGGAGACATAGGATAAATCACTCTAATGATGACTCGTATAAAAATATTAAATAATGACCTAGAATTGTGTTTGGACAATTTTCATTCAAGAGGTCAGGTCAAGGTTACTGTGGCTTTGGCAATTCGATGTGGTAGTGTGTTCATATTTCACAAGACCTTACATGACCAATGAAACTTTACAGGTAGTTGTTAAGGTATATAGTTATCATAGTCATGTCAGTGAACGAAGTTAAAGACTTACTAGTCTCACTAGTAATATTGACTTCACTAGACTCACTAGTAATATTGACTTCACTAGACTCACTAGTAAAAATGTTCTTTGAATATCAAACTTAGATTATTTAAATCTTATTGTTGCACTATGTATTACGCACCTCTGGGAACAAAATTTAGTTAATGTATAAAAAGAAAATTAGTTATTTGTTGTAACAATACTCCTTGTGTACTATTGGGTCTCCAAAGATGGAACAGTGCATCTGCCAGATTTGTAAGTTATAATGTATTTAGTTTTAAATAAGTAATGAGTAAGTATGTGTTTTCCATGATGACACGAATATCCAATAATAAGAAATGTATCTTCAAATCTTTCTGGAACTATGCAATTCGTTTTAATTCTCTGATTAATAATAGATGGAACAAATTACTTTTTAAATGTATTACATAATTTTGTTCTTAACTATGAGAGAAACATTCAGTAGTTGTATATGTGTCTCTATATTTGTACATAAGACCAGTGCTGGATTACCCAATAGGCAGACTAAGCATGTGCTTAGAGCACAAGGAAAGCAGTGGCACCAAAAAAAAAAAAAAAAAAAGGGAGAAATTACGGTTTAAGATTGGGGTTTTTTTTAATTACAATGGGGGGGGGGGGGGGACCATAATCTTTTAAGTGCTTATGGCCTCTAAAGGTCTTAATCCGGCCGTGCATAAGACACCTAGGTTTCTATGGTTAGAATACATTTTCATTTTAATTTCGATGTATGTCATTGTATACATTGACCATGGAGTCACAAATAAAGAGTTCTTATATTCTTATCTTAATATGACAATTCTCTTTGTTACTATTGGAGTTTATTTCTTATTAAGGGGGCGCTCTACAGATAATACATGCTTCTGAGAGAGTGACAGGTGTAAGATGAAGTATTTTGCATTTGCAACATGCACAATGGAGACAATGTTGGCATACCTCTATGTTACTTTCATGTACTGTGGCTGAAATTTCTTTACATATTGTACTTGCGGAAACTGGACATGATCTAAGCACACAGCAGACAAAATGGCTGCTCCAAAGTACTCGAACAATCAGCCTGAATTAGTCAAAAGTGCACTATTTTCAGCAGTTATTAAAATAGGGAAACACATTTTGCCAGAGCAGACAATACCAGCTTCTGAAAGTACTATGACTGAATTACAAAATATCTAAAAAGTAAAAAAAGTTATCGGCTCTTTTTTTTATTATTTACCTTTGAAGTTCAGGAAGTGAAAATGACCAAGCGGAGATAGCAGTTTTATTTAGAGGTGCACATCTTAAGTAAGACCAAGCTGTATACTCTATAACCCAAATTTCACCCATCAATTATACACCAAAATAAAGGGAATTCAAAGTTCTTTTAACAATACCTAAGATATACAAGGTATTTTTTAAATAGCCAGGACAGCCAGTGAGGAAAACCTGGGTAATTCTTTTTCTTTCAAAATCTAACTCTATGCAAAGTACGAAACTGGAGAGCGCACCTAAATACGTCAAACATGTCGTAAATCTATACCGTAAACCTAAACATGTCGTAAATCTATATCGTAAACCTAAACATGTCGTAAATCTATACAGTAAGCATAAACACGTCGTAAATCTATACCGTAAACCTAAACATGTCGTAAATCTATACAGTAAACCTAAACATATCGCAAATCTATACCGTAAACCTAAATGCTTTCGCCTACTATTATGTTTTAGTAATTCGGGATGGAACTATCAGGAAAATTGAATAACTGTAATTTGTTGTTTTTTTTAAAAATAATAATAATAATTTTAAAAAATAGTACCAGATGTTAAACAATTAATTAACCTCGAATAAAAATAGGTTTACGTTTGTCGGAACAAGGCTTTTTTTCTTTCTTATTTGGAGAGAAGATAATTATACTCGGTCATCTGTTCTTCGAGATGGATTTAGGTTTTATGGGTTTTCTAGTGCTAGTAGCAATTTTGTTGTGAGATTAACATTTTCTGACACCGACGCACATTTTCCATCACTCAAGGAATGCCATTTTCCTTCTAAATCTTCATTTAGTCTCTCACGTTTTGGAATATAAGATTAACATATGCAATGACCCTAGATTTTGTATTGATTCCCACATGTAATGCTTCTTTCTTAATCGAAACTTTTCAGCATCAAGCTTTTATTTTGTGAACCAGACATATACTGAGTCTACATCAATATCCGCATAATTAGAAGAATGTCACACGTCGATGCATACTACATGTACATATACAATAAGCAAGTCAGATATAATTGCTGTTTTGTGAAGAAATTTATAGATATTTATGTCGAAAATTTCAAAATTTATTTTGACTAAGCTGTTTGCATAACACTGACGGTTACCAAAGCGTTAGAAACATGTCCTTCTCAATTATTACACGAGAGATTTTAATTGCATATAACATGTTTGCTCTGTAAGTTCGTATGATCAGATATTTCAAACCTTTGATACCAAAAAAAGGTGTAATTGAAGATAAATCCAGCGAGTCAGATTCCAGACAAAAGTTGTCGATAGCAATGTTTAGGTATTTGGGGTTCTTTTATATTTTATTTCAGAGTAATTTGAGTGTGCTTTTGTTCAAGCAATAGAGAAAATGATTTATGGACAACGTGCACAGATGTTGACAGATAGTGTTAATTTATATATAGTGTTAATTTTAGTAGACGACAGGCTAAAATATTGTGAGATTAAAATGCATATCTATCAAGATTGTTCTTTCTTTTGTGACAGCTGAAAGCTTAAAATCAAAGAGAATGACAACTTTAAATTCAATAGTGTTTATCATGATGTAATTCAAGCATCGAATTTTACCGCATCACGTGTTTCCGTTTGACAAGCATCAAAGAAATACAAATTTAAGTTGTTTCCGACGACTCTCGCTCTTGTGGGTTCGTATAAAACACGCAATTGTCAATGTTAGGTCAACGAAAATAAGGCCAAAACCAGATGCGCTTTCGTTTTATAAACTTGTCATGAGTTTAAAACAATTCATATCTGTTTTAGTCATTACAAAACAAAAGAAAGAATATCTACTTTTTATGACGGAATAAAGCAGGTAGCGAATTATATAGTAATCTCAGACATCATTTTAGTTTGAGTATGCTAGTACAACCACCACATAAGAATCTAATATCAAGATTTGACTTATTATTTCTACTCTGCTCGCTTTGTTCTTCCATATCTATCACTTAAACATTAGAAAACTACAAAGAAGACACAGTTTTCATGTAAATCCGTTACAAATCTAATGATTGTTGTTGTTTGCTCGGCGCAACTTTGAGACTTTTATAACATGTCATGTCATTGTCCTCGATTCTGGTTTTTGTTGAGCTTTGCATTTACTGGTATTTAGATGTTTTGGTATTTCAGGCGAAATATCAAACCTTACGATAGGTTGATAATACATGCAAAATTTTGCAAATTATTTTTTTCGCCAAAAAGTTGAGTATATCATGCGAATAGCAAAGATGTTAAGGATCCACCATTTAAGTTTCTCACGGGGATATTTTTTTCTTTTATCTCAAAGAATTTTGTTCCAACTAATATAGATAATGGATTCTTTTGTCCAATAAATCAGAGCAAAACTAATTTTTTTTCATGCTATTTGAGGGCCGGAATTTTTTTTCTCGAAAATATCCTCTGACAGTAAAAATGGCTAATGCAATAATAGACTAATAGACAACAAATATATTCACTTATATATTCTCTGGCAAATGTTCCTACCTATCACGCCTTCAACATTCAAATTCAATAATAAAGTGCATTTTCATTTTCCGGAATGAAAATAGAGAATATCTGCCTTTATTCGAAAAAAAACTAAAAAAAAACTAAAAAAAAAACCTCCCAAAAATATTAAACAATTTTTTTAAAATTTCTACCCCTCCCCCTCCCCCCCCCCCCCAACACACACCTGATTAGAAACTTCTTCTTCTGTCTTGATCGAACAAGTCCTCATAATTATATCATAAATCATCATACCGGTGCTACTCGGCTCGCTGTGAGTCCTAATGCAGCAGTAGTACAATCCTTGGTTTTCATCGATTTTGTTTCTGGTTCTTTTATTCAATTACAATACAGAAATGTAGAATTTGGAAATTTGAATCACAATTACTTTGTATCATGGATAGAATTATCCATGAATACAAATCACAAAACTTCAGCTCATGTGGCGCCATGTTACGTTTTTGCATCCTATTTATGCTGAAATGATAGTACAACAGGAGACCAGTCTTCCGTTTTCATTTCCAATGCAATTGCATTTAATAGATTACAACTTTAGATTCAAAATATCACCCTGGTTTCTAAGGGAATTTATATTTTTTTCTTCTTCAGATAAAGAGTTCTTTTTGTTTACTTTGGGGAATGTACATTGGATATGTGACATATGGAGCAGAAATAATATCTATAGTATTCGCTTACCCTCCCGTTTGTTTGTACCCCTCTACCGATTTTAAAAACGAAAAGCATCGATGAAATAAAAAATGCTCAGAACTTAGTCATTTCATTCATCAATTTATAATTTCTAACACGAGTGTCGCCAGGTGGCTCTTAACATTAGCGAATACTATAAACTTCAAACCCCATGTTATGTTAAAATTCATACAAAGTCTTTAAAAACTTCAAACCCCATTTTATGTTAAAATGCATACAAAGTCTTAAAAAACTTCAAACCCCATTTTATGTTAAAATGCATACAAAGTCTTTAAAAACTTCAAACCCCATTTTATGTTAAAATGCATACAAAGTCTTAAAAAACTTCAAACCCCATTTTATGTTAAAATGCATACAAAGTCTTTAAAAACTTCAAACCCCATTTTATGTTAAAATGCATACAAAGTCTTTAAAAACTTCAAACCCCATTTTATGTTAAAATTCATACAAAGTCTTTAAAAACTTCAAACCCCATGTTATGTTAAAATGCATACAAAGTCTTTAAAAACTTCAAACCCCATGTTATGTTAAAATGCATACAAAGTCTTTAAGAAATGAAGTGGAGACTATACAATTTAGGTTGATGATAATGCAATTGTGTTTGTTATTACACAGATTTTAAAATATTGGGGAGTGAGTAGTATAATAAGTGACAATGGAATGATGATTCTCTTATTTGTAAATTCTTTTTTAAAACGGATTAAGACGAATGCCTGATCAGCCTAGATTGGATACCGTGGTGTGTCCTTCGGTAAAAAAAACCTTATTCTACCTGTTTCGGCATGATATAGCCTTCAAAGTGTTGCTGTGCCGTAAAACACCAACCCAAATCTCCCAAAGCCTCCAAAAGTCAAGTAACGTGCTTGGTTTTGTGTCCATTTAATCCGAGATCTTGAGTAGTGTATATATTGGTTATTCTGGACCAATTAGTAAGTTATTGAATTTACCCTGTTTTTTTGCAACCATAATTGGAGATTCATCTCATTTTTCTTAAATAAATGTGAATTTATTGACTCACTACAAAACCCTACACACAAAACCAGTAATGGGTACACTACTCTAAAAATTAGTAGATCAGTCAGACCTGAGTATTTCACAAATTAAAGACATTACTAAAACAGTCAGACTTGAGTATTTCACAAATTATAAAATATATTAAACCTATTTGTCCGAAGGGAGAAAAATCTGTATTGTGCTTATCCTGCTCTTACGACTTCATTCCCTTGAATAGCATAAGTACAATATATGCAAATTTACATACACAATCCGTTCACACTGGTGACTAGGTACGAAACTGGTGGTTGCGATTACCGTTTGTGCTCCTTGAGTGTTGGGGAACTGATCACCAGGCTGAGTCTATGCTAAAATTTATCTAATTAGTAGTTAAAATTTTCTATTGAAATATTTCCAGTTAAATGAATCAAAATGAACACTTGGATACTCGATGCACTAATATAAAAACAAGCGAGAAAAAATGTAACCACTTTTAATACGCTTTCAAACTAGAAAAGAGAGTGAATAGACAGAATCCGAACAAAATCATAACGAAAAGACTCAGAGATTCATTTATGATAGATGTAAATGAATATGGATTTTACCGCATCAACAATCATCATCAATAGGAATGTTCCAATGATATTGAACCATATTTGAAGACGATCATCAGTAGAAAAATTCTACAATTTGATTCAGTGAAAGTTCAGTTAGACTAAACGATGAGACTTATGCAACGACCTACTCAAGAAGGAGAAATGAAAGGTTAAGTACATACAATTTAACCATAGGACAAGGAGTATTAACATAATGAGCAAAAGAGAAATGGATAATGTCATGGAAATTCAACATTTTAATACCACATTTTGACATAAATAAGCGAAAGCACAATATGGATGTTTGACAGGAATGAATATTTAAGATTGCACGTAAATAGGTATTAGCCGCTCAGTGAAAAGTCGTTTATATATAAGCCTGAAAATGGATTAATAACAAAAAGTTTGTATCAATGTAAAAAATAAAGATGGTAGATGTTTTGTTTACGCAGTGAAATCTTTGAAAATGAATTTATATATATATATATATATATATATATATATATATATATATATATATATATATATATATATATATATATATGAATGTATATGTGTGTGTGTGTGTGTGCGCGCGTGTGTATAAAATATTGAAAGGGTGTGACAGCAGAGCTGTATCAAAGGTAACATGCACAGGAGGATATACTGATCTACATCAAAACGCTTAGTATACTAGAATACCTGGAATAGAAATAGAGAGAAAGACATGCTGAGATGTTAATCATATTTCTATGCGGAAGTCAAAATGACTACAAGGATGGGAAGTACAGTTGCATTGGAATATATATTTTTTTTAAAGACTGGTATTATCACAGATCGACAGACAAGATAGGAGAAATAACTACTGTAATAAATGTTCGAATGTTTGAAAAACACGAGAAAAATATAAGAACACAAAAGCTTTGTTACAATGAAGATAATTCGATAGACATAATGCATGAAGAAGGTAAAATTAATAAGCAATCACTACCAATTAAAAGTTAATTGTGTTATGTATTGTTATTTTTATTATATAATTGTACCTGTCAGGAAAAATGAATTCACAGCGGAAGAACTGTGCCAAAGGTACAGATGTAGAGCACGGCCTCTGCGAAGCGGAATTATTACGGACAATAAAAACAGACAAACACATTCTATCAGGATTTGTATTTATCTCAAATTAATCCACAAGAGATATATATCAATATTTTACAAAATAACAGGCCGTATTGAAATAATTTACGATGCGTTAAGTAAAACTGCAAAACTAGTGTATAAAGAACTAACACCGAAAAATGCAAAACATATGGTATTCACGGGCAAAGATGAAAAATACTGTAAATTTTTTTACAAATGTTCCATTTGTATTTACGTCTCCATTTATAGATTCGTCAGATTTGAGTGATTAGTGGTTTGATTATGGGAAGTCGGTGTTGGGAAAATATTTCCCAGCCCGAGTAATTAGCCAATTTCTAGGAACAGACGTCATACTTACAGTTTTTAAGAGACTTTGCAGTGGCATGGATTGGTTTCGTGGTTTGAGATGGGGTCAGACTAGCATAAGTAGCATAAGTGGGCATGGAGCCAAGTAGTTCCTATCTTAATTCAGAGGTGTTGATTGATTGTGCCTTTAGGTGGGAGATATTCGTGTCAAGAACTATTGTTTTGTGCCATGGAATAATTGGGAACAGGTCATCCCTTTGTTTGGAGGTGCCTTTCATTGTAGCAGTTGGTGGAAGTGCACGTGAGAAATGTGGTTTAGACTTTTGTTTTTATTGACCCAGGGATGGAATCGGAAAATAATTCCCTGCATTGGGTGTTTGAATTGTGTTATGTGCTTCATGCCACGGCATGCTAACAAGGAAAAGCCATGCAATTGTGAAGTTATAGTTGTGACATTGCGGTCATTCATTTATTGATTAGAGAAAAATTGTTTCTAATGTTGGCGCGTTACGAGAACTTTTAGTTGACAAGGAATGTTGTTGGGAAAACCTTGAAAATGGGGGAAAACAAGGGACTTCCACCCCAACCTCACGCAGGTGTTTGATTCTCTCGGTAGAGGAATCCCTGTGCGTGTTACAATACCTTAATTAGATATATGCCATATCTGAGAAAGAGAAATATTAAAAGACAATGTTTGCGATCGCGATCACTTTAAAGGAAAGTAAAGAGGTTCAGCACATAAATAATGCAATTTGAATTTCAAATATACGAAATATATACTATTATTCTTTCATATTATATCCAGTTATTACAGTCAATATACGAAATATATACCATTATTCTTTCATAATATATCCAGTTTTTACAGTCATCTGTTCATCGGGATATTGGTTAAAAATAAAACTGATGAAGAGGTAAACATCAAAACAACAAACGATGAGAAATACATTATATTCATATAGGATTTCATTGGTAACAGGTTCATGAAAGAAGGCAAAGAAATAACTAAAAATGGACAGCTTTATATCTATGGGACAGCTTTATATCTATGGGACAGCTTTATATCTATGGGACAGTCTATAGAACATCTGACAAAAGATTTAAATCATGAAAAGTTCACAGAAGCACTAAGCATTTAGGAGACAATCATTTTAGAGACACCAAATCTAAAACTCAGAGGAAATACATTATCCATACGAATTCATTTTATTGAAAGGTTTAATGAAACAGCTATGCCACCAATGGAAAAACTTGATTCAAGCCTAAAATGTTTCAAACATATCAAATGATATTAAACATTTTAACCTGAACAAAGTTTGAGATCTGCGCGACTATTACGTAAAGACAGACACATTGCTACTATGTGATATTTCTGACGAATTTAGGAATCTTTGTATGAAAAATGTACAAACTCTGTATGAAAAATGTACAAACTCTGTATGAAGAAAGTACAAACTAGACCTTGCTCATTATTACTTTGTTACTACCAGCTTAAGACTATGCGATATTTCTGATGATTGAGTGTGGAATGATACCACGAAACAAGCAAATTATGAATGCTATATGGACAAAAGATTGTAAGATACAAAAATGATGGTGAGTTGAAGGTCATTCATTATGTACATTAGATGAGTTTGTCCAACATGTTTTATGCCACATTTAGTATACAAATAAAAAAAAAACAAAAAACAAAAAAACAATATTTCGAGTGACGCAGTTAGTATCATGACACATCCAACATTTTAGGGTAGTGTTACTGCAACTGAAATAAGTATTGTCATTAATTAAAGAATAGTATGAACATTTGTTACATTTAGTAGATAAACCGTTGTAAGTGGTTTCTTTATGAATTTAGAACAAACAAGGAATCTTTTAAGATTCTTTGCTGGTTTGTAAGCAAGTATAGACTTGCTTTTGTGAAGTGATTTAACATGTACATTAGAGCATTTTTTATTGATGTCTTTTTTGTGTAACAAAAATGGATTTCACCTTGTACAATTCTTGGATTTTCAACTGTGTAACAAGTAAATACTTCATTAAGTTATAGCACTTTTTTCAGAAATGAATGAGATCCATTTGGGTCGTAGATTTGTCGGAACATATTAGGTAAAAAAAATAGGTTACTGTTTCCTTCTCGAATGGGATGCTGTATCTTACTGGAGGAGATAGTACAACCCTCACTGATAGGTAACTGGACAGACTGTACATAGAGTAAAGGATGTATAGATCAAGGCATGGATGGAGAAAGCCTTTCCCATTCATGTTTTACTTTTAAGGCGAGAGATAGTTAAATTGAAGTTTTGCATCGAGTTATTTCCAAAGACACACAGTTCAGAAAAGGGTCTATAAAATTTGATTGGTTTTATACTATCATCTAATTCGTGTAATATAAACCTACTCAAACTTTATCATATTTTACTTGCAATTAAAATAATTCATGTACGATATATACTGAGTAATATATTATTGATGGTTCATTGCTAAAGCCAGATTTTTCAGACACGCTATCATACTTTTTTGAACCTAAGAATTTGAAATTATTATTAGAATCAGGTCTTTATAAATTAAAAGTAACCATACATTCTGTCCATAGTCAAGATAAAAGAAAAAAAATGTAGACCACTGATAGCACCGACACACTCTGAAAAAGTCTTAAAGCGTGAAATTCCTTCAAGTGTCTTTTTTTGTATTTTCTTTCCGTGCTTGCCTTTTATTTTTTTCAGGAATACCCTCGAAATAACAAGAAATAATTGCCTTCACAGAGATTATTTCAAAATACTGTCTGTTCTAATAAATTCACATAAACCACAGACAGAAAATTTAAAAGCAATCAAAGAACCGTATTTGATTGTTTCATAGCAATCATCTTTACCTGTTCCAAGAGGTAATCCAATTGTAAGAAACGTCAAGTCAATAAGCCCTGAAAATCTCTAACCAGCTCTGATTGTTGCATCCCGTAACAAGTCGTATCGCCTTGGTTAGGAGATGAGCTACATCTGACAAGCATTTTTTAATTAAAAAAATTCAGTGCTTTCAGTATTAAAATCTATTGAGATGTGTTTCATACTTGTATTTTGAAAAATGTCCATGACATTATATGTTCTGGACAACTGCCGCTAATTTCTTAAAAGTGCCTACTTAAAAGAAATATAATTAGGAATGTTAAATATAATTGTTGCCTGGATAAAGCCTTCAACCCTTGTAAAGTTCGTTAACCACATCTTATATTTGCATCTTCTGGAATAAATTAATATTTTAGGTAATAGTGGCACAAACCAATTATTCTGACTTTGGAATCCTATCTCTGCCAATTTACATTCTACAATCAATTTAATAATTTGCATGGATTGTGTGCATGTCTGGCGAATTATATGCTGTAGAAATCAAAACGTGGGTGCAGAAACGGTCTTTAAAAGCTATTTGTGTGCCACTGGAAGCAGGAACACGGATATAATTTGAATTACAGCAGAATGTAATAACGCAGACGATACGTGGCTACATGTACCTTTTGCTATGCCGAGTTTAATCAACGATTCTGGCGTGCAAATGAAAGTGATCATCCAAGGTCGAAATAAGATTAAAAACTGTCTAGTGCGCTTCAGATGAAAAGTAAGCCTCTGTCATTTCTTCCTTTTCATGCGTGTACATATTTTTGTGCACGAGAAGGCATACACAGCTATAATAGAAAGTCTACTTGTTATCAACAATGGATAAAAAGTGAGGTGTATGGAAATACGTATCCAGTTTTTGACATATTTTTTGGTAGCTTGCAAAGGGAATCCAATAACATCGCTCTCGATAGTGCCTGTGGAACATTTTTGTTCAGTAAAATTGTACCACTTATTTTAAAAGATTAAATTCTGTAAAGCTGGCCAGCATAAATGTTGACTAGGAACCATGATATTGTGAAATGCGACATTGTTTTTCTAGTTTTGCAAGATAAATTACCGTCAATGTACAATTTTTTGAAGACAATTCCGATATATCCATATCTATCATAATAAATGGCAATTACATTTTAATAGCAATCATCCATCAAAATACTTAGAATCAGACAAGCAGTAAAACAAGATTTTTTTTGCCTAGCCTCAAAAAGGGAAAACATATGGTGGTTTGGTGGTGTTCCACAACTGTTAGCAACTTGTTGGAGGCATACAAATGTCCAGTGACACTAGCACAGTCAGGCACAGATTTTGCATCGAAACAGATGTGCATTTGACAGTTAGACTACGTCCAACGATTTGTAATCTCTGCTCGTTTTCTCAGATGCAAATTTTATTATTTTCACTTGAGTCGTTTTCAAAAAGTAAATCCATTTTGCATCACCTGTGAAAATCTCATTCAAACGCCTCTGATCACTCTTTTCATATTTGGCGAGAAACTGTTTGGCGATTTCAACCCGAGTCGGTTTTTGACAAATGCAGGACCCATTTTGCACAAACTTTTTCTGAGCTTCAAATGATTCTTCAGTATATTAAAAACAGCTGACGAATTAATGCCCGTGATAATAAAAATATCTTTCACTACGTATCGAGTATTTTCATCAATTGCCTCCTTCACAGCATCAACTTTCCTCTCATCAATCGCAGACAACAGCCTTCCAGAACGTGGGTCATCTTCCATAGATTTGTGACCATCTTTAAACGATGAAACCACCTCAAAATTGTAGGATAATGTACGACAGAGAATTACATGCGTAAACTTTAACCAGGTCGGCTTTGATATCAGTCAAACAGTACCCTAAGAGCGCCCGGATTTTACGGTATGCTCTTTGCTCAGTAACATAATTCTCTATCGACATATTTACGTCACTGTCATTTACCTATATTACGTCACACGCATTAATCTGCAGGTGCCCAGCGTGCTGTACGTGCAGCTGCAGATCATTTTATATAATGTTATTTTGTATATCAATCGACATGAAATTTATTGTCAGGTTCAAAGAAAGTTATGAATATATATATATATATATATATATATATATATATATATATATATATATATATATATATATATATATATATATATATATATATATATATATATATATATATATTTAGAACTTTCCAAATACTCCTCGTACGTGCGACGGTAACCTCGTCGTCATTTTGGTGACCCGATCTGCGGTTATGTCATGGATAACAAATTTGTGTGCACTCTTTTCCACTTGAGTCTTGTTGTATGTCTATAATAGAAGAGTTGTATGGAAACCTGGGCGACTCAGTATTTTAGGGGTTAAATTAAGTGTGCCCTTTTTAAAGGGGGCAAATGTGATTCTACTCTGTTACTTTAGCATTTTCTTTATATCTTTCATTTTGTTTTCTTCCTTAATTTAAAAAAAAAAAATTGGTTGGCACTAACTTTCGCAGTTCTCAACATCGATGTCAAATTAGTTGCAGATATTAAATTTCTTTAACCTGCTATCACATTGAAAGTTAAATTCCAAAAATGTATTTCAAGCTCAAAATCCCAGCTACTTAACATCACGAACGCTATTCCCCCTCGATCGTAGTGAAACCAAATCAACGAAAACGTTCACGATGCTGGTAAACATATGGGCTTTTGTATAAAAGGAAGTAACTCCTGGTGGAAACGGGAAATGTTTATGCATGCTTACCACCCGTTTTGCCGATTTTTTTATTATATTTTTTTGGGTGGATTTATATATATATATAAATATTTTATTGCGATTGGTTCTCTAGAGGTCTGACGGTACTAATTATACAAATGGTCATAACCGGTCTAGAAATAGAGGATTATACAGGTTTGGAGGCCATAAATGGTTGATATCGAGAAGTATCAATAAAGTACAATTATTTATTTCCAAGCTGATACTATCATTAACTGAAATGACATGGGGAAAAGGTTCTACTAATGCACTGTCCGGGTTTATGCTAGGTTTGTTTAGGGACCTCAGTAATGAAATTAGCATTTTATTCTTTAGGTGAGGAAAGAATAATACGTATTAAAAACACGTGAGGTTTTTGTTTTTTTTAAAATGCCGTGCTTAATATGGTTTTCGAAACACAGAAGCATACATCAATGATGGTTATGTGCTCTAAGTTATAGGTTTGGTTATAAAAAAAAAAATATAAATTGAAAGTTATTGAATTTTCAGTATAATAGTGTTTCCACAGGTTTACAATAAGAAACAGGAGTTGAATTAGTACCGTGTGTCCTTATTGCTGTATTCCTTCCAACAACTGATTTGAACTAATATTAGGAACGATCGTGTCCTTTGCAACGATTATGTACAACGAAGATCCTACCGCCAAAATCCACCCAGATCGTCCAGTTTGGCTTGCTTAATTTTCGGAAAACTAATATGTTCTTGTCTAAACAAGTATTATTTACACCCAGTGACGTAGAAGTTGTGAAAACGAGAAAAGCTTTCCCTAAATTGTAAGCATCGACTGTTCTCAGATGATTGTCTTGATTTGTTATTGAGTCTACTGCACTTTTACTTTCATGTAGAGCAGGGTTGTACATCGAGCACGAGTCGTCTCATAGCAATACTTGGACAGTGAGCAAGCGATATCAAAACTTTGCCTTTGCTACCCCTAGAATCAAGTACAGGTTTGCTGTGTACAGTTGTGACCTCGTCGCCAGTTTGATGATATCGTGATACGACTGTCGCCAGTTTGATGATATCGTGATACGACTGTCGCCAGTTTGATGATATCGTGATACGAGTGTCGCCAGTTTGATGATATCGTGATACGACTGAGTGACGAATAATGTACTCACCTTTTAAAGCGCTAAGGGACCGACCATTCATTTTTTTGGGGGGGTGGGGGGTGGGTGGGGGGAATGGGATTTCCTTTGAAACCCTAATATTTGTTTTGTTCGTTTACCTCAAGACAATTAATTTTTTCAACTAATATAATGGATATAATAAGTTCTTTTTTTTTCTTCTAAAAATTAGGGCAAGAATATATTTTCAGACTTTTTGGAGGCCGGAAGTTCTTTTTCAAATAAATCCCACCTTTTGAAGCGGTAGGGGACCGACCAATACAATTTCGGTGTGTGTGTGTGTGTGTGTGTGTGTGTGTGTGTGTGTGTGTGTGTGTGTGTGAGAGAGAGAGAGAGAGGGTGATTTTATTTCAAACCACCAGAATATTTGCTTTTGTTTACCTCAAGACAATTAATTTTTTTCAACTAATATAATGCATATAATAAGTTCTTATTATTCTAAAAATCAGGGCAAGAAATTCTTTACCAAATAAATACCAGGCCCCTCCACACACACACACAAACAGAAAATTAAATGGTCCCAGTTTGATTTCCCTATCTTATCTTGACTCACTTGTATCTTTTGTTCAAAATATTTTCACCGCCTATTCATTGGGATAGCAACAAAATCATGTCATACCATTATCTCAATTTTCGATTTTTGTGTGTGAGGGAATCCAGCTTTTACAACTGTTTTGTATACATAAGTGGTCAATGGTAGTGTATGTGTGTGTGTGTGTGTTTTCGACAATATAAACGGCATCATCTATTTTTGACTGGATAATATCAATAAATGATATTGCGTGCTCTTCTCACAATTACAATAATTCCATGTGAGCTTTGGTGTCTGTGTGTTTACTTAAAGGATAAAATCCACTGGAATGTTATCGTACTTGACGCCATTTACATTCATTTTGTACGGCAATAAATACTTCCACATTAGTCCGTTATGGTCAGGCTACAATAGGGAAAATATTAGTTACTATTTATATGACATATCACAACAGTGATAGTTGTTGTAAAGGGAATAAATCTTACATATCTAATTAATTACATATTCTGTCCTTATTTGGATTTTTTTGGAGACACAAATGTTCTGTGAAGAAGAAGAAGAAGACAGATTTGTCTACAGTAATATAAATATAGTCCACCGTGACAGTTGAAAGTACACACGTGTGCCAACTCCCAACATCAACCAATTTACATGCATCGATGACAAAAGAGAGATAGTGAATCCTAACGCACGTTAGAATGTCCTGTTTACATTTTTTCTCAAGCAAACATTTGCCTGTAAAATAAAAGACTCATGGGAAGTTAAATAACAAGAAGTTGTCCACACATTTAAGGTTCAAAGGAATGTTCTCTTCGTTACAGATAAAGACCATTACTCCATAAATGAAAAGATAAATGACGTGTTTCAAACTTACGTCGAACTATTTGTAACTTTGATTGGCAGAATGCAAGATACAAGATTTGGGAAATATTTTTGTGTAGATTTGTGCCGGTGGGTCTTATGGTTATGGAATCGAGTGACAAAAAAGAGGAAAAAGTTTTGGATAAAGTTATTTGTCTAGCTAGCAAACTACTAGTAAATGGATGGATGGAAATTCCTTTTCTAACGAAAACAGTTATGCTGACCAGAGAAAATTTATGACAGCGTCAAGGCAGTGAACACAATCTAGTATGATGTGTGTGGCTTTTGATTTAAGTATCTTTATACAGACATTGCTCGAATGGGACTTGAGAAATGTCCTATTAGAAAATTGGCCTTGGTTGAGTCTAATTCAGACAAAATCGATTTCTACGAATTCAGTACTGTAGCTCACAGTTTTTTTGCTTTCCATTTGTTTGAATGAAAGTAATGGCAGCGCACCTGTTTGAGTTCTTGTGTGCCTAAGAAGTAATTTCCTGCGGAGTTCACAGTGGGAGAAATATTCATTCTTTAGATATAAATGCACAATTTCGGGTATTTATATTGCTTTTTTTCAGCCCCTTTGATCATGGATAAGAAATTTTGCTGTGCAAACAATGACAGATGTCACCTGTAAAAACAAACTCACGCTTCGTTCAAGAGGATTGTGAATTTTTATGTACAAATACACCATATTAAGTCACTTTAGAGCAAGTAAATGCAGGTAATACATTATGGATCGATTGTATAGTATTATGTATAGTATTATGTCCCACCCTACAAAAAGAACTTACACTCTTAGGTTCATACTTCGACTAACATGTTCTTGATTTGATTTTATACATATTGTTTACTAGTTGAGGACTTGCCAGTAGCTTCCCGTGGGTCAGTGGTTCTTCCTGGGGTTTATTCGGGTTCTTCCTCCTCCAAATAAACTGGCCGCCATGTATAGCCTATCATGTGCTAAAAAATGGCGTTAAACCCATAACAACCAACCAACCAACCAGTTAAAGACCATCAAGATTAAAGAACAGTAGGCCTATAACCTTATATACATTTAGAGGACAGTCATGATACTGGCTGATTGTGTCTGACTTTTTAAGCAGGTGTCCCTTAATTCAAACCTAATATTATTTAAATATGGGCTCTTTGTTGAGTTTAATATATTGTTTTATTTCAGCTGTGAGATATGGGTATTAACCTCCACTTGGCATGTGCCAGCATCTATATTTTAGCGAAACAAAGTTTGTATGTATTTTATTTTTTTCTTACATTAGTCTAAAAATATCCCCATGCGAAGACAATATCTTGCTTTTTTGTGGAGCTGAAATCACTGTAAGCAACCGAAATACATTGTATTCCTGTCGAGTGCGTGTGACCGGTTCAACCAATATACAACTTTTATGGACAGAAGTTGGTTATGTATAATAACTTATTGGTTTGCCTTGTGTCGGCCAATATCATATTTCACAGCTCAATAAAACAATGTATTGAACTCAACAAACGCCCATAATTGTATATTATTACTTTTTAGAGCTGAAACGAATATTCTAACATTCAAATTAGATTTGTTTGGGCTAATATTCGAATATAAAATTGGTATTCGAATATTCGTTTGTTTACCCAGCTAGTTTGTCAGCGTTTTGTAAAATGAAACAATCAGTCGAAATGTAAACTGTGTAACGCTGAATTACCGGTAATAAGTTTACAAGGGAACAACTTAAAAACCTGCTAAATCACATGAAATTAAAATTCCGAATCACAGGATAATCATAATGTCAAAATTCTGAAGTCACATTGCTCACCAAATCGCCATTTCTATTAATTATACGTGTACTGCGGCAAGTTGGTGAAGAACATGGTATAGAATATGGATCATATCAAGGTCAACAAAGCTTTTATGTATCAGTCAACCAGAGCTCCGAAAAATATGTGAACTGTTGTCGGACATTCTTTCTGTCAGGAGTAGTTGTAATCAATCCCGCAAAATATTACAAATCCCCACCCCCAATCATCTTACCTCGGAAAGTTAACTCCAATATAGTTCCGCATTTGGTCTTTTATTCAAGTTTTGAAGTCCGCTATGGAATTACCAATATGCTTAAAATCCGACACTATCCTTTTCTTTTTTCTTCTTAAAAGAATACAGATGTCAGAGTGGTATCACTAAGATGTACATGTGCCAGTTGGCTTGACTTTGTAATAAAATCATTTAAGTTGTAGGGATCGAGAGCTTGCTGTTACAATAAAGTTGGCTACTCTCGGTTTTTGCTGTGCATTCGTACAAAGCCATAATTATCCTCATATATTCCAATTTTCTGCAAGGATTATTTCACTTTTCTTTGGTATGTCATTTTGAAAATGACTTAACTGTTTGTTGGAAAACCCACTTTACTCATAAAACCGAATGGTGTACTCCCAGATTTGGTCTAGGCAGGGAACTAGTCCCAGGTACATGGCCACGGTAGAGGTTACATCATACCGTTTACAGAAGCTACAAGACCATTTTACACCTATAGCAATGTACATCTTACGTATAAGATAAAGTCAATATCCGTGTATGGATTTAAGTTAAAACGATTATTTATCAAGTCTGAATATGAGTTTCTTATGGCTTAGCAGAAGACCACAATGTCCGTTTTAGGCATTTTATAATCAATCAAAAAGCCCGTCCCGTCGGACATGTCAGGCATATACAAGCATAACAAATTACAGAGACCTGCCATCAACGTATCCAAATTTAATTGAATTGGCCACAAGTCTGTATGATTTTAATTGTGAACAAATCAATTAGCAACGACATGTTTTAGATCATCCCTGCATGTAACCGTTTTTATTACGGCTTGGGTGGGAGTGTGGAGTACAGTGTGGAATACAGTGTGGAGTACAGTGTGGAATACTGTGTGGAGTACAGTGGTGAGTACAGTGTGGAATACAGTGTGGAGTACAGTGTGGAGTACAGTGTCAATGAATGCCAAGTAGACAAAGAAACGAGGATGGATTTGATGCCTTTATTAATAGCGACGAATATTCTAATCCTATTCGTATACATTCAATAAATATTCGAATAGGAAAATTTGGTATTAGTTTTAGCTCTAATTACTTTTATATTTATTATTCTGAATTACGGTTGGCTGAACAGGTGATACGCACTTGAAAGTATTACAGCTTTTGGGTTTCTTTACAGTGATTTCAGCTCCGTAATATTACAGTTTTTGGGTTTCTTTACAGTGATTTCAGCTCCGTGATATTACAGTTTTTGGGTTTCTTTACAGTGATTTCAGCTCCGTAAAACAAAGTAATATGCTCACGTTAGATATTTTTAGAACACTGTATTTAAGTAAAAAAACCATGACGGGCTTTTGTTGCGCTCAAAATATTGTTTTATTGAGCTGTGAAATATAGATATTGGCCATTGCTTACGGTAGGCCAATATCGTATTTTACAACTCAATTAAACAGGTACTGAACTCAACAAAAGTCCATGAGGGTTTATCATCTTGATAACGGTGCTATATAGTTCCGCCTTACGTCAGGATTACGCGTCCGTTAGCGTGTGTTACTGCAATGGCTAAAATAGCATGTCAGTTAATAGTATGCGTACGTGATTGCAGGCTTGTGACCATGTGTCATTACATGTGTACGTGCTCGCGCGTGTATATGTGTGTGTGCGTGCGTGTGTGTATGTGTGTGTGTGAGAGAGAGAGAGAGAGAGAGAGAGAGAGAGAGAGAGAGAGAGAGAGAGAGAGAGAGAGAGAGAGAGAGTAATTGAAGCGTAAAATCCAACGTTTGAACTAGGACACCCGCACTGCTACCATTCACATGGTCACCATACCATCAGACTCTTTAAGAAAGATAATCTAAATTACAATGGTATTCATAGATGTTAAACTAATAAAGTATCAATCACCTGACACATAGAGAGGATTGACCACATGACTGAAATGTAGTGGAAACATTGAACGGGCGGGATGATGAGCACTGTAATCGATCTTATATATATATATATATATATATATATATATATATATATATATATATATATATATATATAACAATTCCTTGATATAAAATATATTTTGCCCCTATAATGGGCAACCATGCGATTCATTATTAGGTGCATTTTTACTCTGGATAATATCCGAATAAGCGAATTATACCGTTGATCTTTGTTGTACCTGTGCCGAATAAAGTAGGTATATACTTATGGGCCCATCCCTCTTGTTGTTTATTGATCTCAAAATGGGACATACATTTAAGTGTACCTACGTGATACCAGAATGCTAAAATGTTGGGTTGTGGGTTGAGTCTTGGCAGTGTTTAAAATCCCTTCAAATCACCAGGATTCGGAAGAGCTGAATCTGTTTCTTGCTATGCACACACACACACACACACACACACACACACACACACACACACACACACACACACACACAGACACACACACACACACACACATATATATATATATATATATATATATATATATATATATATATTATATATATATATAATTTTTAAGTTAATTCCTTCCACGTCAAAGGGTATAATTTAAGTCCTAAATCTGAGGAGTGCAATAGGAAGCGGTATTACTGGTGTGCATTTGAGAGAGAGAGAGAGAGAGAGAGAGAGAGAGAGAGAGAGAGAGAGAGAGAGAGAGAGAGAGAGAGAGAGAGAGAGATTGAAACCAACAAATGGTTTGGGTAATTTATTGCGACAAGTTCCAAGTATATGACTGCTTTAGAATAACATTTCTTTTGTTAAGTGGTGAAAATTGAAACGGATTTATGTAAATGTAGGTATTTCAGTTATATAGCACATGGAGGCAGGCACATAAACCTTTCATATAATTAGGTATTCAAGAGAGAAAGCGTATAAACATTTTAAAATGTCAATATTTCTCCTGCATCCTTTCATTGGTCATGAGATTTCCTTGAATTCCTGGATTGCTGAGATTATGGGTCAAGTTTTATTTGTCTCACAATTTTATTGAACTAAATATCTGCTAGTTACACGAAAATGTTTATCGAAATTTGATCGCAATATCAGTTTTTAATTAACAATTTATCAGATTAACTTGACAGATTGTCAATTACTTCTAAAGATCGATATGATTAAGAAGGATTACTTGATCCATACAAAGATCCGTTTTTTTTTTTTGTTTTTTTTTGCGCACATATATTTGATCAAATATGCCAGTATAATGCAAATCAGACGTTTAAATACCAATATGAAAGGTATTTTATATGCTTATAATCCGAATGCAATGTTTTTATAATTAAACTGGATAAAGTGTAAAGTTGTTTGAAATTATATGCACTTATTTGGTTTCTATTGTTTCCTGTAGACGTATGGAAAACAGTTCCTATCATGTCAGTTTTGTATTGACTGTTGGTGTTTGTGCAGATGTTCTTTTTAGGAGATAGATACACCGGGGATAATTGTAGACATTAGGGATAGAATGACTGCGCGCAGAATACGCTTAAATTACGCGCGGAATACATTTGAAAAACGTGGCTAAATTATCATCAAATATAAATTTTCCCTATTTTCTTATTAAAGCTTTGTAGCCCACGGAACGCTGCAGTGTCACTCTTGTTTCTAAGTGTCAATTACTTGTAATAAATACTAGAGAGCTGTAACGATTCAATGATGGGAATTGGCATCGCGATAATTTCTGCGACGATATACTACATCGATACTGCACGTACTGCTGCCGGAAAATCCCAATACATACTGCATCGTGAATGTGACAATACGTTGATGAAGTAACGCTTGAAGGTGATGTAGCACGATATACATAAATTAATGCTGAGAAGACAAAAAAAGCATTAACGGTTTTGGCGCTGTTCTTTCTTTGTGTATTATATTGCAGCTGCTAGAAATTAATTATTAGACTGATTCCTTTTTTTAGCAAGAGAAACCACCAGTCTTAGTGACAAAACATCAGAATCATTCTTTTAGCTGGATATGGTTTTGCAAAATGATAAATGATTGATATATTAAACATTTATATTTTATTTTAAAATTCAGATATAACAGATAATTTTATAGATTTAATGTCAATACAGAAAAGTAACTTCCGACCCCACAGTGCTTTGCTAAGGTATAAAAATGCCAGTTGTATTTAAGGTTCCCGTCTAGAATTATTACGGGTTTCACGGGCGAAATGCTATTTCGTAGGTATTGTACAGTTAATAACAAAACCATATACAGAATCTGCAAAACGGTCATTATTTATTTAGGTAATATATATGTACTTGTAACTACGCCGCACGCTTACAACGCCAACACAGCGACAAAGCCGTTACATGCAAAGACAAACAGACCAGGTAGGAGTCTGTATCGTGATACATATTGTATAGTCACTCCTCTATCGCAATATGTATTGTATCGTGTACTAACTGTATGATTCATATCGTGGTATGTGTTGTATCGCCACTCAATCATCGTGATATGCATTGTATCGCGACCAAGCAGGCGATATACAGCTCTGTTAAATACGTAGTAGTTTTACGATTGCTTCGATACAATGTGCCTGGGGTATGCGAGAATTTCATTTCGAATTCCATATTTCATACTATTTCTTTATAAAAAGATATAAATAACAAACTGTCACAACTTTTTTTTTGTGAAGGTATAACAGAGTTGGAAAGCGTATCTTTTATAGTTTTTTTTAAACAGTTGTATTGATCTTTAATAGCGATATTGTTAAATTTTCGGAATTACGCTAGGTAATACATTCCATTGGTTACGGAATTACACTAGGTAATACATTCCATTGGTTACGGAATTACGCTAAGTAATACATTCCATTGGTTACGGAATTACGCTAGGTAATACAATCCATTGGTTACGGAATTACGCTAGGTAATACATTCATTAGTTTCGGAATTACGCTAGGTAATACATTCATTGGTTACGGAATTACGCTAGGTAATACATTCATTGGTTACGGAATTACGCTAGGTAATACATTCCATTGGTTACGGAATTACGCTAGGTAATACATTCCATTGGTTACGGAATTACGCTAGGTACTACATTCCATTGGTTACGGAATTACGTTAGGTACTACATTCCATTGGTTACGTTGAGAATACGGTCAGAAAGCGATTTCTAGGTTTTATCGTATTTCAGAAGCTCTTTAATTTTTTTTTCTAAATCATAAAATAATGTTAAGTATACTTTTACTGATATAGACTATAGACTCATGAAATATTTAGTACGTTTATCACATTCATATTCCAACAGCAATGACTCCTATAATGAATATGGTTAAATAAACTCTGATGATTTGAGAATCTTTATTGCACATTATAACTAGGATGGCATCAATCAAATTTTTAGGCAGTAAAATTTCAATGTAGTTAGAATATGTTTCTATATTGCTGCTTGAAATGATTACATTTTTTATTCAATCCACTCCTCGTCTTCCGATATTACTCGTAATATGAAAAACGTTTGGGTAATATAATATTACCGCTCTGATATAATATATATTTTTGTAAGTCTTCCTGGTGAATTTTTAATGTTTTTTTTTTTCTTTCTTCTAAGGATAGCACTAGGATTTATTATTATTATTATTATTATTATTATTATTATTATTATTATTATTATTATTATTATTATCTACGACGATTGCTCAGCAGGGTCTTAAAGCTTATTTAAAGTGGTCTTGACCGCTCAGATGCTAGTTTGGCCTTGGCGGTTTTTGAGGTGGAGAAAATCAGAAAAGTATCGTCCCGTGATGCGTGTCAGGCACCTTTTCAATCCTGAAACCGGAAATTGACGAATCGCCAAAACTGAGATAAGCACGCCTGCTCGTTGGCATGATTCTGCTCCATCGCTGCATAGTACGCGCTCCATCGCCGCTAAGTACGCGCTCCATCGTCGCTAAGCAACACACCGTAACCTGTGAAGTTTGCAAGTTTTTCTTTTCAAAGTTTTATCACTTTATTCGAGATGTATTTTATGTTGATAGTGAAAATTGGATGAAAATTGATGAAGTTATTAAACATTGAATTTACACATTTAATAAAGTGTAAACTGTCCAGGCGTGTAACCATTCGGGTTGTAGATGTCCTATGAATCAGACAAGCTTAGCACAACAGGTAACGGATCACACTCTACCCGGTACAAGACTAATCAGCATTCAATAAGAATTTCGAATAAACAACTGACTAACAGCTGGTGGAAGACAATGGTTTTGTGGTTTGTGGTTTGAATGCCATTTTCAGCACATGAGAGGCGTCCAGTATATTTGGTGGAGGAAGAACCCGAGAAAACCCCGTGAAGAATCACCAACCCACGGGAAGCTACTGGTAAGCGTTCTCACATATCCACGCTGGCCGAGCCGAGACTCGAACCCACAAGGAGTATAGATGAGATGTTAGTGATTAGTAAAGGCGAGCGCCTTAGATCACTCGGCCACCCGGGGCCCCTTTGGTGGTAGACAGATGGAGTTTGTGAATTCGTCAACTAAACTCAAGATCAAAAAGATGCAATCAGGTGCATTACTATTATTCTATAGAGGCCATGATTAATAATAATAATAATAATAATAATAATAATAATAATAATAATAATAATAATAATAATTATTATTATTATTATTATTATTATTATTATTAGTATTGATGTTACATATAGCAATGGTTTATTGTCTTTCCGAAAATATTTCATTGCAAGATATGTGTATACGCTCTCCTGTTGTTCAGTTCTGTTCCATCATTAAGACCAGATATAACGACATCCCGACCAAATTTTATATAACGACATCCCGACCAAATTTGTCAATGTTCATTCCATCAGCAAACATTTTATGTAAATTTTATTCTTTGGCGAAAAATCCCAAATTAGCCCCGGTTAACGAGGTTCACCTTTATTTTCAATATTGATAACTTCCATCAAACATTAAGTTAATAGTCGCTTACTTGTTACTTGAAGGGCAAAAGTTAATCCCCCCCCCCCCTACGTCAGATGACAGTTCTTCGGTTTGAAATATTTTCAAAACCGGCTTCAAGAAGATCTCCCTCTTTTGACAATTTGAAGTGATCGTTGGTTACCCCCACCAAGTCCACCCCCCCCCCACACACACACACAATCGTTGTACTGATTCGGTATTATTCGCTTGTAAAATTCTTGTACTTTGTGTTTTCCTTATCACAAAACAGCCATGGCTATTTTCTTTCCGTTTGTTTCTATGGTGTTTTCTGTGCCGGAGTTATTGCTCATTTGCTGGAGTTATTGCTTATTTGCCAAAGTTATTGCTCTTTGCCGGAGTTATTGCTCATTTTACCTGCTTTTCTGAAGAACTCTGGATTCTGTGTCTTTTCCGCGCATGCAACCAAAATAAGTGTTTGTTTTTTTGTCATAGATTATACACGAACTCTAAATAATTGAATACCATTTTATTAAGAACAAATGTTTAAAACGATTTAAAATGAGTTTATCTATAATTCTGAAAGATTTAAAGAGGCACAATAAATCTCCATAAATTGTAACATTACCAGACTACCATGGTCACCTGTGGAACTTATCGTCTATACTCGCTTATAAGTCGGGTCCAACTGCAAACAACATAGACCCTGATCTGCCGGCGCATTATGCGCCGGCAGAACAGGGTCTATGTTGTTTGTTCTACTGATTAATCCTAACAAACTGCATAGACCCAGATCTGCCGGCGCATTATGAGACGGCAGATCGGGGTTTATGCAGTTTGCAGTTGGATCCAACTTTTAAGCGAGTATAGACGGTATTACTCAGCATAATTTCGAAAATTTCAAAATATCATTCGTGAGGGGCAAAAAAAAAAAACTTAAAAGAAAGTATGAAAATATTCTTTACTGATCTGATTTACATTTAAATATTCGCGACAGTCAGTTATTGATGTTTATGAAGGTAAAAGTTGATGAAATGTGAAATTTGAGTGACATTCTTGTATATACCAGGCACATTGTATGGAAGTAATTGTAAAAATCACAACTTATTATTTATCAGAAGTAACTTATTTTTTTTAGACCAGATTTACTGTAGTGTTCTGTGGGGTACAATGTTTTTACAAAGCATATAGCTTAAAGTCCCAAATAGGTAAAACTTACCTTTGACAGGCATTTAACGATGTTCTTGCATCGTATTCCTCGAGTAGTTGAGCGAATTCCGAGCGTAGTCATTGCATTTGCAATGTTAGGGTTATCCACGTTGTGGAGAGAGAGAGAGAGAGAGAGAGAGAGAGAGAGAGAGAGAGAGAGAGAGAGAGAGAACCAAATGACCCAGTGCTTCCCTACCACTAAAGCTTTCACGAGAGCTCAATCAATGTTTTTTTTCTTCTTTCTTTTATAAAAAAGAAACTTTTCTTAACAAATTAGGAGGCCATTAAGTCAACACATTTATAACTAGATATAGCCCAAACTTTGGCATCAGATATCAGTGGTGGGTAAGGGTTGCCAGGGGTGTATTTTAACGTTGTTATGTGATAAGGTGTGCCAGTCAGTTCTCCTATCTTCGCGCCTCGTGCCAGCACGCAATCCATTCATTGATCTGGTAAGATAGATGTGAAAAGGCCAGGGTATCGGCAGAAAATAGACACGTTATCCAAAACAAGTTGAATCTAGCCCACATGTCAATTAAGTGCTCTTTTAAAGTCCTCCTTTTCACCGTATGTACTCGCCTATAAACCACGTGTTTTTTATAACAAGGGGATGGCTCAAACCTATCCGTGTGTGCCTACACGAGTGCATGCGTAAATTAACATGCAATATGAATATCTGCTCCCACATCGCTTTCATTAACACTTCATACATTGATATATCATTCGAATGTGTTTATGGAAATGCACCACTCCCCATTACCTGCAAATAGGGCTAGGACACCTTGTTATGGGTACAGTGCTAGGACACCTGGTTATGGGTACAGGGCTAGGACACCTGGTTATGGGTACAGGGCTAGGACACCTGGTTATGGGTACAGGGCTAGGACACCTGGTTATGGGTACAGGACTAGGACACCTGGTTAGGACACCTGGTACAAATAACCGTTATTTTGTTTCAGATTTTCATTTAGAACCGACTGCGTAAAAACAATATTCATATATCCAGATCTTTACGTCATTCAAACTAACAGATTTCAATTTACAGCATTTAAGATCGATCTTATAGGGTTATACTAAAAAATGTTCCCAGACCAGATATCATTTTTACATATTATACGGTATGTCAAGATTATGATCATAATTCAAATGTATTACTAAGGATAAAAGAGCTGGGTTTTGAATCACAAGCTAATTGCTTTCGATATTACAGTAACTTAATAGTCTAATATTGAATAAGTTTTAAGTTATTTTGCTCAAAAATTTAATAGTAAATAGTTTGACCTTTAACTTGTTACAAAATTCATATAATATAAGCAATGTCGGCAAGTACTTGGCTAGTTCAGTATGTCATGACGCGGTCTGAATAACTTTGTATAACTCCTACTATCCAAATATACCGCTTTCTAATAGATGAAAAAAAATGAAACGGTTACATGAAAAAAATGAAACGGTTAAATGAAAAAAAATGAAACGGTTAAATGGAAAAAAATGAAACGGTTAAATGGAAAAAAAATGAAACGGTTAAATGAAAAACATAATTTGAACACTGAATAGAGAGTATATTTGAAAACTGGGAAAGGTTGATTATTTCATTATCTACTTCTGTCTATATATAATGTTCCATGGCTCTTTCGCGAAAGCATTTGGTTCCACCTACTTCGCGACACACACACACATAACACAGATAATAACAGGTGCGGTGCAAAAATGTCAAAATTCTCGGGTTCAGGTGTTTTTTTTATAGCTATGGCAAAGTTTGTGACAAAGAGCGTGGCAGGTGGAAGGACTTAGGCTCTAGTGACCTAGTGACTCATTATAGTCAGCGCCTTCTAGTGCAAAATAGAAAGTTGACGCTCTAATTGTTGCTAATGCTTAGTCATATCGCCATTTTCAAATTTGGTTATGACAGAGTTTCTTATTATATAAAGAATGTACACAGTGTTGGACTTATGACTTTGCTAGAACCAGTGTCCTTCCACACTCCGATTGTCACAAACTTTGCCATAGTTAAACATGAACCCGAGGACTTCGACATTTTTGCGCCACAGCCGTTATTGTCTGTATTACTTATAAAAGTTAATCATAGTAGCTTGTATATGCAAAAATTCGGTGTATTTAAAAGGTTATTGTATGTATGTATGTATGTATGTATGTATGTATGTATGTATGTATGTATGTGTGTGTGTATATATATATATATATATATATATATATATATATATATATATATATATATATATATATATATATATATATATATATATATATATATATATATATATATATACACACACAGTGGTTACCTGTAAACTGTATACTGAAGAAACAGGTCGATTTAATAAATTTTCTTGTTCGTAACAGTTTTTGAATGCTTAACTGTATGCATGTGTGTACAGTATTTGACTAAACACGGCTTTAAAATAAAGATTATTGGTGTGACGAAACTAAAAATATTTTCTTTCGTTCGTCGAAATTGCTGTTGAATTTTAAATCATACGAAGTTCTTGTAAACATTCTGGGTAAACATTGTGTTATTTAAAAAAAATATATTCCTGACATTCAAGATAAGACATTATATTCACGTAGAATCTCGGCACACAACTGACGTTTGAACAGGTAAATATTATAATTTTATCAGCTCAATTCCTTCTGATAATAGAGGCCTTGCACCGTGAATCTTTTATCACAATTATTTTTGATTCTGGTCGATAGCCTTGTATCGATATATTCATTACAGCCAAAGCCAAACAATGACGACTCAACAACGTTGGTGCTGTGTTTGTTTAAGATATGCAAAATTGATTTTGACCTCTCATTACGTACATGATAAGTTAGATGAATATACATATAGCTTAAGGCTTGAGATTTGGAGTATTTTATTAACACCCAGCAGTAGCGTGGAGAGGTCATGGTAGAATATACGAGGTGTTACATAGCCGAGAAGACGTGTTATTGTGTCCATGTGACGTACTAAAGTGTGTAGTCATTGTTAAATATTGCGTATATCTGTCGATTTAGTCTACTCTGAAAATGGCTGGTAAAAAGAACGAGGCACATATCAACTCGGGAAGTGACCTTATTTGTGGAATTTGTTCAAATAGTTTTGAAGATCCAAGAATACTGAATTGTTTTCACGTGTTCTGCTATGAGTGTTTGAACGGGTATGTGAATAAGAATGACTGGAAGAAGTCTCTGCTATGTCCCCTATGCCAGAAAGAGACGGGAATTCCCAAAGAGGGGATAAAACACTTGCAAGTAGATTTCTTCGTCAGAGCAAAACTAGCAGCTGGCAAGTTAAAACTTACTTCTGAGTGCGAGAAGTGTAGTAATTATAACTTTGCTAAGTGCCGGTGTCTGGAGTGTGATGTGAATATGTGCGACGGTTGTAAATTGGAACATGAAGAGTCAGAAAATGAACGTTTACATCACTTTCTGGAATTTCTAAGCATGCCTCCTGATCCAAAAGCAGTGCCTGGATCCCGTCCATCGATGCAACTATCACATCTTAGTTTTTGCACGAAGCACACTGGTCAAAGAGTAAGCATGTATTGTAAGTCTTGCAATATGAGTATATGCGATATTTGTAAAGAATCATCTCACAAAGAACATCCTGTTCAGGATGCAACAGAAGTGGCCAAAATCATGAGAGACTTGCTGGTGCCTTTTGTTGGAACAGTGAAGGAATATCTTCCTGAGTTTGAAGAGTACTACAAGAAAATCAAACAGCGAAAGGCAGAACTCGATTCGGATTTATGCAATGCCATCAAGGATATAGAGAGCAGGTCCAGATTTCTACAAAAAGAGATCGAAAAAATCAGCAAGGCGCTTACGACCGAGGTGAAAGAGCGCCATAAAAATGAAGTGGAAAAAATCGAAGTCCACTTAAAAAAGGTGGCCAAAAGTTACCAGTCAATGTCCTCTATTACAGTATCTGCGGAACGAATCATAAGCTACGGAAGTAATGACACAATATTAGAAACAAGCGTTAAGATTCAGAAGCGCTTTCTGCAATTCGAGGAGGAACTTCCAACTGCAGAGCAGGACAAGATAGAAACTGTTGGTTTTGTTCCAGGAGGACTTAAAGCTTTGGGTCTGTCCGCCATGTTTGGGCAGTGCACAAAAGGAGATCTAAATTTGCCAAAGGTCCCTATTCCATGGGGTCTTCGAGTGGCTCGACAGTTCGAGATTAGATCTATTTCGGCTTTTAAATGTAAGGAGGTCCCAGAAACCATTCATGCTATTGCGCCTATCTCTGAAAAGGAAGCCTGGGTCTGCTGCGGCTGGGGTGCAAAAGAAGTCCATCTCTTTTCTAGAGACGGTCAGAAAATAAAAACAGTTGGATTGGACATTCAAGTGGATCATTTGTGTGTTACACCAGATGGAGAAGTTTTGGTGTCGAGCTATGAGGACAAGTACATCAAGAAGATTGATAAAAATCACAATGTGGTGGATTTCTCTACCCCCCACCTTTACCCTGGAGGAATGACGATGAACAGGCGAAAGGAACTGTATGTATGCGCTGTGGATAGTTACACGACAAGACGGACAGAGCATTCCCGACGAGTCCTAATGAAGATGACACAGTACGGATTCCCCGTAGACGAAATAGATGACGATGGTCAGAAACCGATCTTTGGTGCACCGTACCGCGTGGCCGAGAACGTAAATCGCGATCTTGTCGTTACAGATCGCGAAGACAATAAACTGAGAGTGATGCTTGTTGACACGGAAGGCAGAATCAAGGATACCTACATGGGCCCAAAGGATATAAAATTGAAGCAACCATTCAATCCGCTAGGGGTGTGCTGTGACAAACACGGAAGTATACTGATTTCAGACTGGGGAAATCATTGTGTTCACCTTCTGGACATGGATTCGCAGTTTGTGGGGTTTATTCTGACGAGGAAAGATGGACTATTCAAGCCGAACGCAATAGCATTGGATCCTGGTGGTAACCTGTGGGTAGGCGATGGAAATGCGACAGTTCGAGTGTACAACTACGCCAAGAGGCCAGAAAATTGATTACATATAAAAACATGTATAAATATGGTTATGAAACCGCTTAAATATCTAGACAATATAAGAAAAATGACTCAAGCAGGCAAAAGTACAAGGCACAACTACCTTGAGCTACAAAGAAAAGCTTGAATTCGTTGCTGATTACTATTGACTGCTAATTATTATTGACTGCTGATTACTATTGACTGCTAAACAGAGGTCAGTTCTCGAGTACTGAACTAAAATTATCTAAATTAAAAGGTGTATGCATTGTGAGTGTTAATGTATGTCTGAAACATGTCGATGTAGAAACAATAAATGATTTAATTTTGATATAAGTAACGGAAAGGCAATCTTGCCTGGAAAGCTTTGCATTATGTGTGTTATAGCTTCAAGCAATTTGCTTTTTGACGCGTTCTTCTTGACTTTTTTTCCAAATACATTTACAGAGTATACTGTATCGTTTTTAATTGATCGATTGAGTGGAATCCACACCAATCAGCGCTTTGCTTAAAAGAAAAGTTTCACGTGCCAGTTTTTACCATTTCTACTGGCCGTGTGCCAGTTTTCGCCACAATTGCTACGTCTTCTTCAAATTACGCAATAATCATGCCACTAATGCACTATGCCAAGGCATATAGCATATGTCAATGTATTTCATCATTTTGATTGCGAAAGTAAATCACTTGTATTTAAATTGTCGCTATTCTGTTTTTCCCCGGTGTTTCGGTAAAGTTTTCGAGAATCACAGTACCAATTCTAGCCATGTTCTAATCTCATAGATTAGAACGAAATGATACACTTCATATTTCGAAAATTGTGGACAGAATTATTAAGTTTGTTGTCGTCATTTATCTGTCTAATTATCATCGTTATCATGATGGAAATATTTAAGTATTTCACTCTTGAATGACACTTGTTTATTGGTCATATTTTACATATGTACAGTATTCGCAGTCATGTGCTCCAAACACTTCGCTGGTACCCGGCCTAAATTAGCAAGCCAGTATCATAGGCCGGTATCTAGTAAATCTGTGTTTTCCAGTTGGTTAGTCAGTGACGTAATTTGCACAACAGTGACTTCATTCCCATAACAGCTAGTTTTGGAAACTTTCCCATGAACTTCAGTGATTGGTTTGTAGCTTCATATCAGCGCCGTGCATCATGGGAAAAATTACGAAAATTCCTTACTTTCACTAAAGATGGAGGATGAGAGTTATCTGCGGTCTCACTGCTTATTGACTGCTTATTTAAGTATTATATTTCACTGCTTATTTCAGCATTCATATCTCTGCTTATTCCGGGCCACCATAGTAATTTTACCATTCAGTTTTGTCTTTTTTCTTGATCTGTGAAATCAAAATAATTTATTTTTGCAAACTTGGTAAACTTTTTAAAAATGACAAAAAGCCATATATTTTTCAATATATTTGTTGTCATTTTGTTAATTAATTTTCAATACAACATTGGGTATCAATGCTAGCTGATACACGTGTAACACGTGTAACCCTGACCTCGCGAGCACATGGTAGAAAACAAACGATCGGAGACCGAAATATATTTAGCTTTGGATATTTGGATACGTGATGTATCAAATTATTTTAAAGTATAAAAGTTGCCCACATTACCTATGAAATATAAATTTATCAAACCAAACTTTGAAATGTGTTGAAAAAGTATTATTTATAGAATATTTATTTGTGACTTCTTAATACTGAACTTTGAAATTACAAGGAGAATAGTTCTATTCATTTTCATTCTAATTATCATTATGACAAAATAGGTATGTACAGATATTGAATAAATATGCCCTGAATATTATGTTTCTGAATATTGTTTTTCATCCCAATGACTAGAATCAATCGAATTCTTTTGTAGCTTAAAGAACTGGAAACTCTCATAACCCTTACTCATTTTCGGGGCCTATGAGGTTACAGTATGCTTGTGTTACTTATTAAATAATATAATCTTTTGGTTTATGAAATACGTAACATTTCACGTTTTAGAATTGAAATAGTTGAAAACAATTGAAAGGTTTCTAATTCTTTTTGATGGCCGTCAACAAGTTTCGAAGAAAAATAGCTGAAAATACGCTATCTGTGGTACCGCGTTATAGGGAGAGTCATGTCGCCATTGTAAATTTTGCGACTTTACATCATTGATTTTAGTGACGGACATTTTGACGTCTAATCCATCAGAAAGCACTTTACATTCGCAGTTATATTACAATACTCAAAGTTACTTCTACTGCAGATAGCCATGAAGCTCTGATAAGGAAGCAATAACATTCTTTTGTTTGCATGCAATTATTGAATGACAATATTTTGTCACAAAATAATTTTATATGTTATACATATTGTGTGAAAATAATATCTACACATAACGCCGTCATAGTGGATTTTAGTGTCATGGTTTTAGCGTTCTATGATCATCTCGCACACCACGAATGACATTCATAAATTATTATGAATAATAGATACACTTCTGTGTCTATATCCAGCAAATTAGGATAGTTTGGGTTTGGTTTGGTTTGGTTTGGTTTAGTGTTTTAAGACACAGCAATACAAGTAGGTTATTTATTGTAAGGCAATTGGAGTAAAGTGCCTTGTCCAAGTGCACACCACAGTAGCCGACTCAGGCTGTTCCGATGGAAGGATTCGAACCCAGTTATATTGTCAGCCTTTCAATTCCTTTCCAGTAAGGATTGAACTTCTGACACAACTTGTACAGTGTTTGATGTCCTTGGTCTTCTTGACGGGACATTATCATTCATCGAAAGTCTTCCTTCCTTGAATTTCCGTGGCCACGAATACACCTGTGACTTGGATAAACAATTCTCCTTGTAAACTTTCTGCAGCAAAGGAAAGTTTATTATTTTGTTTTACCAGATAGAGCGCAAAATATTATGCTGACTCTGTGCTCCAGAAAAGAAAGCCCATTTCTCATTTTTGAACGCGAAATGCGATAGTGCAAATCTCCGACTCTATAGGCCCAATCATAGTTTTATGACATCATACTTACATTTCCTATTGTCAGATTATTATGCCAATCATAGTTTTATGACATCATACTTACATTTCCTATTGTCAGATTATTATGTCAATCATAGTTTTATGACATCATACTTACATTTCCTATTGTCAGATTATTATGCCAATCATAGTTTTATGACATCATAATTACATTTGCTATTGTCAGATTATTATGTCAATCATAGTTTTATGACATCATAATTACATTTGCTATTGTCAGATTATTATGTCATTCATGCCCAGTCCCATTTTTCCCTGGCGTATTGAAATTAACTATAAAGAAGTTTCAATTTATGTAAAAAAAATACATAAAAAAAATTGTACTAAACATACACGTGCGCAACTAAACACGTTTGATTACCATTCAAAGCTGACTCAAACACATTCCTCTTAATGTATTTGAAACTGGGAGAATAATACACATCTTAAAATATGAAGAAAATAGAATCAAATATAAAAAGTTATGATTTCTGTATCGGAACTTTCTGATTGCCTGTCGCATGTTCCTTCTTTCCGACAGTTCCCAAATCACAAAACTCCAGTCTGCAAATAAATTATTCAATATAAGCTACTTGATATATTGTCCTAACTTCGTCAATTTATTTAAATTTCGGACTTATAATTTAAAATGCTTGTTCATGGAAATGGTAATATATTTTAAGCGATAACTGGGATTTTAAATGGTAAATTACGATCCATTTTCGCAGCTTCTCATCCAGGCCTTGATGCCCGTGGAAAAACAAAATGTATTTATTGCTTACCGTTTAGTTACAAATATTCAGCAAGAATTACTATTGTTGCTGGTATTATGAGTACGACATGATTGATACAGTAAATAAACCAAGTGTTCGTCGTATAGATGTCCCATGTACAATTTACATAAATGCACAGGCCAACTATCGATCTAAATTCTGATGAAGTAATTTTGTACACAGCAATGGTTGCCAAGCCTGACGTATAGCCAGTGTCGGGATAACCAGGACTTTAAAAACTGGACCCCTTAGTCCAAGAGAAATTTTCGATTCATTTAAAAAAAAAAAAAAAAAAAAAAAAATCCTGGAATATAATGGAACATAGCGAAGTTAACACGATTTGAATTTGTGCAGTTATAATTTGTATAGTTAAAGTCATCTAGATGAAGTTTCGGGGTCCCGGGTGGCCGAGTGGTCTAAGGCGCTCGCCTTTACAGATCACTCATATCTCATCTCTGTCCGCGTGGGTTCGAGTCTCGCCTCAACGTGGGTATGGGAGAAAGATTCCTGTGTTCTTCCTTCACCAAATATTCTGGAAGCCATGTATAGCCCTATCGTGTGCTGAAAAATGGCGTTAAACCCACAAAACCAAACGTTCTGCCCCGCTTGCATGAGTATTTGTCAGCCGTCCATCATTATTGTTAACGCCTGTTAATACACCCTGCGGGCTAAGGGTTATAAAATATACCCGATGTACTCTTCTGCGTGTCAAAAGGCTAGAAAGAAGCCGCGGTGATTCATTGGTTAGTGTGCTGGAATCGCGTTCCAAATGGAACGGGTTAGAATCCTACCATAAGATCAGATCAGCTACCTTGGTGTGTCCTTGGGCAAAACATTTCGGCACTCAGTAACTTAACTTGTGTTGCTGTGCCGTAAAACACCAAACAAAACATATGCTAAGATTGACAAACTCTGTCCAATATACTTTTGATCAATGAATTTATTGAGCCCAAAGTTCGACACAATTCTTTCGAATTTACTAGAAATTTTTACTAGAAATCTTTCTGCAGCCTGGGGAGTAATTACTTTAAATTCATTTTTACAAACCATTCGATTATGCGAGTATACATGGCCCTGCAGAGGCTCTATATTAGAACTCAATTTAACAACAGCAGACGGATCTTACCTAAATTAAATATATAGTTTCATTCACTAGCCCCCCAAAAATTAGACCCTAGGAATGTAAAATGTATGAAGATAAGGAGATAATGATATCAGTGATATAAAATGAAGACAAATAATGGTCGAAAGGAATTATCCACAGCAGTGAAGGCAGTATGTTTTAAGAACTCGTCCACATGTTTTAAACAACACTCACACTCTAGACATGCGTTGATATACACATATGAAATACGTCATATAAACAACATTCACTCTAGACATGCGTTGATATACACACATGAAATACGTCATATAAACAGCACTCACTCTAGACATGCGTTGATATACACATATGAAATACGTCATATAAACAACATTCACTCTAGACATGCGTTGATATACACATATGAAATACGTCATATAAACACTCACTCTAGACACGAGTTGATATACACACATGAAATACGTCATATAAACAACACTCACTCTAGACATGCATTGATATACACACATGAAATACGTCATATAAACACGAAAGTTAACAATGAATAGACAAAGGGAGCACTCTCAAATAAAAATCAAATCGTAAACTGTTAAATTATCACGAACAAGAGGAGGTAAATCGTGTAAGACAATCTTGACGCACGTTAAGATTAGAGCGCTTGACATGATCTAAACTGTGATTTATTTTCCGTGCAATGGAAATTTCAGCATGCAACTTTTAATATCGATTAGATAAAACAGCTAATCTGGATTCAAGTATACAGAACACATGATATTTAAATTTTCGTTAATATTTCATCTTTTTTCTGAATTAAAATGGCTAATCACACGGAAACGTACTTAACGGCAATAAGAACCTGCACACATAAAGATGGACAGTGATACAAACAGACAGAATGTACGAAATTTAATTTACCTTAAGTGGCCTATTTTCTTTTTCCATATCGGAGCTGATATAATTACGATCATCAAAGACTGTGCGTTATTGAATCTACAAATTCACATTGGAATTCAATACATATAACAATTTATTCCCTTAAAAAAAAAAATCCCCTTAGCCAGCCAAAGTGAACTAGGGTTCCCCATTGCCGTAAGTGCTGACAAAACTATTTCCTCCACGTATGTATGATATTTATTGTGTGGCGTTGTGAATGTTGTCTTTATGTAAATATTGCAAAATAGATTTTCATCGTACTATGAAAATAAACTCCATCTATTAGCCTAAACAAATTTAAACATAAGCATCGAAGCCTCGCATAAGTTTGAATTTTATATTGGGTTACTGGAATATAATTTAAATCTTGATTTCCCAGTGGTTATCGATAAGGTGTAAAAAAAGAATAAAAACATTATTTAGAAAGGGACAGGGTGGTATTTTTTTATATATACTTGTGGGTATTTCAGGATTAGATTGAATATCTACGTTTAACTTAGTGAATGATTTAGTTAATGATGCATCCAAGTCATTTTATAATGATGTTAGAAGTAAACCACTTATTTCACTCAATGCTAAAAGATGTTAATGTGCTTGATTCTCAAGTTCTTCTGTTTTTGTTGTTTTCTTTTGTTCTACATCATTATTAATTTCTTCTTTAATTTTGTATTTTTTTTATCTTTTGTTCTACATCAGTATTAATATCTTTTAATTTTGTTTTCATCTTTTTAGTTATTTCTGTAATATTCTGATTAATAACTGTAAATTTGTTACCAGCTTGTCCTCTCAGGTTTTAATAGCTTTCAAAGTATTTTCCCCCAAAGTCTTGCATTTTTGTCCATCACACGTCTTTGTACAAGCCTATTAGCAGACGCATCAGTTAATTTGACAGGTTTACCTAAATTTGTAATACGGTTGCTGTTCATACAAGTTCACTAGTAGATGAAGCAGTTAGTTCCATTACCTTATTATATTTCGCATCATTACATTGCAAAAAACACACGGACTGATAATCAGACTTATGCGAATTTGACGTCAGTTCTTAAGCAATTAGAAAACAGACTTACACCCATTACCAGCATGCTTTGTATAGCTTATTCAGTCGTTAATTGAAAGAAAAACAAATTTCAAACTTCAAAGCAAGATTGGAATATCAGTTGATAGAACTGATGACAGTCTTTAAAAATAAGGAAAAAAATTATAAAAAAAAAAACACAAAAAACCCCCCAATTAAAAATAATATCTAAAGCCATAAAGTAATAGAAACCGTAAAGTAAATATAAACGAAAACTGGTAAAATACAAGTAACTAGAAACATAAGTGAGGTATGTGTAATACATTATTTCTCTTCAGCTTAAAAAATATAGAAGTTCATTTGTGTATTGCTGTTACTTACGACTCGTGAAAAAATATAGAAGTTCATTTGTGTATTGCTGTTACTTACGATTCGTGAACAGAAAAGATGGCTGCAAAAGTTATACAAGGTGTAGATAGAAAATGCTATCAATACCAAAATAATGTCAATTAGTAACGAGTTTCATTATAAATTGTCAATTAGTGACGAGTATCATTATCTAACAAATTTGATCTAAATTTCATGCATCTGCAAGAAGAAATATAACAAAATTACCGCCACGAGCTAGAATTTGTTGAGGTATACTCACCTCATACAGCAAAAGTCGTTCCGTAATGAAAACATTTTAAAGTCAGTTTTACAGGCTGATAAGACGAACGATTAGAACCCTTACACGAATTTCAATTTGACGAATGAAGTTTTTTGACAAAGTGATCGTAATCTAAGTTTATCACGTGAAGGTCTGAATGTAAAATCTGTAAAAGTTTTCTCACATACACGACAATCTGCCCTTATATTAGTTTTCTCTTCTTTACTCCCCCCCTCCCCATTCTCTCTCTCTCTCTTTTAAAAGAATTTTTGAATGAAAAACAAAGAATAGGAAGTGGGAATATTTAATGAAACTAGCCAAGTATAAATGCTGGTGACGACAAATCCAACACTAAACCATTAGCAAGAAAGATACAGCAGGTAAAATGGTCTGAAAATGAATTTTTGTTTTCTTCTTCTTTTTATTGTGTACATGTTAGCCTACTTATATTAAGCTCTGAATGACCAACGATGATTTGTATTAGTCTGTGCTAGTTGGACTAGGAAATTGTAGTGCCCTGAAATGTGTTAGAATAAGCAGTATTTTTCAGATGATGCCAACATAAATATTGATGTGTATCCACTTTAACTTATTTAAGTCATAGTGATGTTTTCCACGACTTAAGATTCTTTATTGGGTAATCTAGGCCACAGGCCCATAATAAGATTTTTTATTGGGTAATCTAAGCCACAGGCCCGTAATAAGATTCTTTATTGGGAAATCTAGGCCACAGGCCCATAATAAGATTCTTTATTGGGAAATCTAGGCCACAGGCCCATAATAAGATTCTTTATTGGGTAATCTAGGCCACAGGCCCGTATTAAGATTCTTTATTGGGGTAATCCTGGTCACAGGCCCGTAATAAGATTCTTTATTGGGTAATCTAGGCCACAGGCCTGTAATAAGATTCTTTATTGGGTAATCTATGCCACAGGCGCATAATACGATTCTTTATTGGGTAATGGGAGGCACAACATGATGCAATAATCTACAACTAATGATGATGATGATTTTGATGACGATGTCAATTAGAACCACTGTAATCTGTATTGCCCCCCCCCCCCCCAAAAAAGATAAGTATATTTACAATGCAAGGCCAAAACAGGATAGATCTACACAGTTGGCTTTATTACGATTTTTCAATCATATAAACCTTTTCCACTGAGGTCATTAGCAAAGCATTTTCTGTCAATTGTATCTGGATGTTGGAACTAATGGCAGTTGGTCCTACAAAAGTTTACAAAATGTTGCCAATTTCATCAAGGCAAAATCAATACACAAATATAATATATAGATTCTTCTAAGAAGCCGATTTTTGTGTTCTTTTTGTCTCAGTTTTGCTATATTTTCTTGAGATTCAAAGAATATATTTAAACTGCCTAAAACCATACAAAATTTTTAGCAAAATCTGTCAACAGTCTACCAGAAAGGCTGCGGCTGTCATATCATATCAAAAGGGTTCACATAGAACCAACCAACCTAAAACCAAAAGCTCCCACTAATTTTTTTGCTATCTACATCATTTACCAATGATTAACCATACAAAATAGTTCTCTGTGCTATTACCAAGGCATTCAACAGTCACAACAATTATCAGCATAGTTAATAATAATAATAATAAGACATGCCCATGTACGTTCTGGAATGATGCAATACATACTAGACTCACTATTTCTTTGATGCGTGTATTAGGTATGGCTATTTGTTTCCTGCAATGCTATGTGATGCTGAGCACAGGTGTATTAACCATCTGCTGGGACATTTACCGCACAACTCTACTCAAGTAACATCTGCCAAATGGAGTGAGTGATTGTAATTGTACATGAAGCCCAAGATTCTCATTAGCCTGTATTAATTAATGTTGCACAGTCTAAAATTATTTGTAAACTGAAATTTGTTGCAACTACATCAGCACTGGTTCAGCTAGTGTGAAAATGTAAGGGACAGACAATTTAATTTTTTGGGGATTCTGGTATTTTCATTTGGCCCATGATTTTTATTTTTTTCTTTTCTTTTACCTAGCGATAATTTTTGTTTTTCTTCAACTAATATAATGAATATATTTTTTTTCTGTGCTATAAATCAGAGCAAAAATATTTTTCAAGCTATTTGAGAGCCAGAATTTGTTTTAAGAAACTCACAGGGCCCCCAACCCCTCTCAGAAAATGAAATGGTTGGTCCCTAAAAAGGTTATCCCCTCGAATTCATTTGCATTTTGCAAGTTCATTTTATAGTTTAAGCAGTTGAAAATCTAGCTCGGGATACATGCAGAAATCAGAGTAATATGTCCATGCTGAATTTGTCGTGGAGCTAATTTGATTCGTTTCTATTTGGATGATAATTCTATTTTCTTAAAGTTCCATCTTCTAATTTGCAAAATTCTGTATCTGCACCGTGTTCCATTTTTGGGGGGATTACTTTTCTTAAAAAGATACTTAAGAAAATGATGTACATGTGAACCCGACATTCCTTGGTTTCCACTTGGTGAACGTTGTCTTCTTGGTGAATTACTCTTTCAAATCTTATTTCTCAAGATGGATAGACAACTGTATGTATTTATGTATGTATGTGCTCTAACAGACATCCCTTCATCTGGAGAGAGAGAGAGAGAGATTTGACAAGACTAGTCTGGCAGAGATACTCAGGATTTGTTATACTGTCAATAATCCATATATACAATAAATCTCTGCTCTCCCAGTTAATTAAAAAAAAAAAAAATTATTTTTTAGAAGAAAAAAAAGTTGTGAATTATAATTTAAATGTTAATTTTATAGAAACTTCTTCAGTAAGCATTATTGTCCAAAACATATTAGTGAACTCTGACCCTACTAAAAAAAAATGTGGATATGCGAGAAATGATTTATTAAGCTTTGATAGTAGTTATTTTGCATTTTGCATACATAATGCTTGCATAATTGTGTTCATAAACAATACAAGCAACTTCAGCCCAATAGTTGTGTATTCAGAACATTTTGCACTTAATCAACTCTCATTTCGTATTCACCATGTGCCACAGAAATAGCCATTTTAGAAACTTAGAATTTCATGGAAATTTAAAAGTATGTTCCTCCGATATCAAAGTTCATGTCTTCATACGGCAACTAGAGCAAGTAGGGATGGGTGCATCAGCGACATTTGCTCAGCAGGGCTTCAAGCAGAACTTCTGCTGGAAAAGAGTGGTACAACTTGAGAGTAAAGTTGTTGGCAGACAAAAAGATGGAAAACAGGAGTATAGAAAGAAAAAATAAAGAGGCAAAGATCAAGGTTTCATCTTCAATCATTTATTGATTGTATTCTTCACTCGTTATCCACATTTAAGGTCTGTGTGTCTGAAAAGAAAAATGGGAGGTAACTTTTACATCCTGACTTCCTTGGGTACAAAAAAAGTAACAATTTGCAGATAGCAAAATGAATGGAGTTTTTTTCAGATTCATGCAATCCTTATCAAAAATTTTTGTGTAGAAAAAAGTCCACAGTAGTAACTCGACTTGTTGTGTAGAATAAAGACCATAGTAGTAACTCGACTTGTTGTGTAGAATAAAGTCCACAGTAGTAACTAGACTTGTTGTGTAGAATAAAGTCCACAGTAGCAACTAGACTTGTTGTGTAGAATAAAGTCCACAGTAGTAACTAGACTTGTGTAGAATAAAGTCCACAAAAGTAACTAGGCTTGTTGTGTAGAATAAAGTCCACAGTAGTAACTAGACTTGTTGTGTAGAATAAAAACCACAGTAGTAACTAGACTTGTTGTGTATAATAAAGTCCACAGTAGGAACTAGACTTGTGTAGAATAAAGTCCACAGTAGTAACTAGACTTGTTGTGTAGAAAAAAGTCCACAGTAGTAACTAGACTTGTGTGGAATAAAGACCACAGTAGTAACTAGACTTGTTGTGCAGAATAAAGTCCACAGCAGCAACTAGACTTGTTGTGTAGAATAAAATCAACAGTAGTAACTAGACTTGCTAAAATTTTACACGAGAGTTTGTCCTGAAATATATTCATAGTATGAAAGATAGAATTTCACTTGCAAGCTTTGACAAATATTAAACATAGTAACAACTCTACAATTTTCATAGGAACTCTGTGATTGTCATGACAACTCTATGATTGTATTAATGTTCATGTGAAAGAAACACAAAGAAACTAAAAACTCCTATCCATGTTCAAATTTCCAAATGAGATACAAGTCAATAGCACAGTCCAACAAACCTTGTGCCAGAACCCAGTGGCTACCATATATTGAATGTAAATAGCAGAATGAATTGTAAAAAAAGAGAACATAAATATTAAATCATTTTACAAAGGAGAATAACTAGTAATGACTTAAAACAAGGAAATAAAAAAAAAAAACCAAAACTAAAAAATCCCAAGATGGGACTGTTCTCCTGGTCAAAACAATTTCTATAAATTTCTCCTGGTCAAAACAATTTCTATAAATCCATGACAAGTCCATTTCTTTTGTATATTTATGCTTTTATTCTTTTTTACTGCCGAGTATTGATATTATTGCCACCCCCCCCCTGTTATTTAGCTGGCATAATTCACGATATTCTTGTGATGTATCGACAAATTGGGTTTGATAAAAATCCATTCATATTTGTTTGTGTTATCATTCTCACAATCTAGTACAGCTAAAAGCCCTTGAGACAAGACCTCTGAACTTAAAATCAATGTCAGAGTGCTGACTATGAACCAATGAAGTGAAAACAATGCAAGCCATGACCTTTCACTTGACTCAAAGGTAAAAAATAGGTCTGGTTTTTGAAACTTCTTCACAAAAGTGCGGATATGTTGGTGGTCAGATCTACGCCATGTTCATTCAGAACCAATTACATATTGCCAGAAGTGTTGAAGTTAAAATCCCATGTCAATGCCACCATTCATCCAAAAGGAGTAGTGACAACAAAATTTTTCAGACAGTTAACATGGTGACCATATTGATCAGCACCATTTAATTTAAGACCAACTACAGATCATACATCTTTAAGTGAAAACCCGATGTCACTACAACTAGTATGTATGTATGTATGTATGTAGTAGTGTTTTATGGCACCTCAGCACAATAGTGGCTATATGGTGCCAACTAAAGGTCAAGTTTGAAAAAGGTAAAATGAATTGCACACAAATTTAGGACTATAAACCCTTCAAAAATAAATGTAAAGATGAAGAACAACAAGATAAAATATAAAAGGTAAAGATGTTAAAATTCTGTAAAATCTTCATCAAATAAAAGATAAAGGTAACACATAAAAAATCCTTAAAACATGGTCACAATTTGCTATATAAACCACAATCCCTTGAAAAGTCTAAGATTTTCTTGGGCGCTACATCACCATACACTTTCTTCATGCAGTTTATGTCAAAATATCTGTCTCACTGGGTGGAAATTGACACACCCAACAAGAATGTGTCCTACTGTCAGTGGACATTGGCATGGTATCTACTCTGTTCATCAGGAGTCAGGTACGTACGTCAGATATGTGATCGGCACAATATGACCACTTCTCTGCGATTGCAACTAGATATCCATTACTCTGAGATTGTCTTTCATTCCAGACAAAATTTAGCTTGTTCCATTGATATTACAATACATTCTTGATGTCATGAAGCTCCATTCAAGCTACTTCAAAGGTGAAGAGTAAATTGTCTCTGTGATGGTCACTTTTGGAGTAAATAAAATGTGTGACAACTGTTTCATTCAGCTGACAAAGCATCTTCAATGAATCTTTAAGGTTCCACTCTAGAGTTTTGTACTTTGCACAGGGTTTGATTTTAAAGAAAAAGAATTTCCCAGATTTTCCTCACATGGTAATCCTGGTTATTTAAAAAAAGACCTTGTATATCTTAGGAATTGTTAAAAGAACCTGTAATTCATTTTTATTTTGGTGTATGATTCCTGGGTGTAATTTGGTTTGGAAAGTATACAGCCTGGCCTTACCTCAGATGTGCATCTCTCAAAAGACTGCTTGGTCATTTTCACATCCTGAACTTAGAGGTAAATTGAAAAAAATCTAGCCAATAACTTTTTCTTAGTTTTTAAATATTTTATAATTCATTTATTGCACTTTCAGAATCTAGTGTTGTCTACTTCAGCAAAATTCATTTTCCCCATTTTAATAACTGCTAGAGCTGGTGTACTTTGGACTAGTTCAGGTTAATTCTCTAGTACATGGGAGCAGCCTTTTTTATTATCTGTCTGCTTTAGACAGTGCATTGTTTCCCTAATACCACATATAAAGAAATTTCAGTCACTATACATGAAAGTAGTAGAGAGGTATGCCATCATTCTCTCCCCTGTGCTTGTTGTAAATGCAAACAACTTAACCTTATACCTGTCACTCTTTCACTAGTACTTAACAATGGTAGATCTGAACCTAAACAAGAGTAGAGTACATTTTTATATGCGCGACTTTAAACTACTTTGTGGGACTTCTCATGCATCGCTCTTTCAAAGTGTGCAAATTCATAAAAATTTTGAGTGATTTGCGCGCCCTCCCAGCATCTCGGATGTATAGGTTTCTTTATTACCTTAAGTACAAGCCATCCACAAAGTTTGGTCAAGTAACATGCTCTATAACAAAAGTTGTTCTGAAAAATCCATTTTTTTGAGTCACAGTAATTTTGACCTTTGGACCTCAAAATCAATACAACTCTTCCATACCTTACATATAAGCCTTCCACAAACTTTGGTCAAGGCATGTGGAGTAGAAGTAAACTTATTATGCAACCACCATTTTTCTTATTTCAGTTACAGTGACATTGACCTTTGGACCCCCAAATCAATATGCTTCTTTCTTAGCCAAAGTGTAAATCATCCACAACTTCTGGTGAAGGTACATGGTCGAGAACTTAAATTTTGGTGTCAGTGACCTTGACCTTTGACCCCCAAATCAATAATGGGGCGCTGTACAGATAATACATGCTTCTGAGAGAGTGACAGGTGTAAGATGAAGTATTTTGCATTTGCAACATGCACAATGGAGAGAATGTTGGCATACCTCTATGTTACTTTCATGTACTGTGGCTGAAATTTCTTTACATATTGTACTTGTGGAAACTGGACATGATCTAAGCACACAGCAGACAAAATGGCCACTCCAAAGTAAAAAATCACCCTGAATTAGTTAAAAGTGCACTATTTTCAGCAGTTATTAAAAAAGGGAAACAAATTTTGCCAGAGCAGACAATACCAGCCTCTGAAAGTACTAAGAATGAATTACAAAATATTTAAAAAGTAAAAAAAGTTATCGTTTTTTAAAAAATTTACCTTTGAAGTCCAGGAAGTGAAAATGACCAAGCAGAGCTAGCAGTTTTTTGAGAGGTGCACATCTTATGTAAGACCAAGCTGTATACCCTATAACCCAAATTTCACCCATCAATCACACACCAAAATAAAGGGAATTCAAAGTTCTTTTAACAATACCTAAGATATACATGGTCTTTTTTAAATAGCCAGGACAGCCAGTGAGGAAAACCTGGGTAATTCTTTTTCTTTAAAAATCTAACCCTATGCAAAGTACAAAACTCGAGAGTGCTGCCTAAGTTTCTTCTTTACCCAAATTGCAAGTCATCCATAAAGTTTGGTTCAGGCTTTTGATGCAAAATTATGTTATTGGGCAGAAGCTATTTTTCTTCTTTCAGTTGCAGTGATCTCGATCTCTGATCTTTTTACCCAAAATTCAATAGTCTTTTCCTTACCCCTAGTGCAAGCCATCCACAAAGTCTGATCCAGGTCTGTGACGTAGAACTAATGTTATTTTGCAGGACTAATTTTCTTCCTTCAGTCTGTGACCTTGACCTTTAACCCCCAAACTGACTTTAAAAAAATTTTTTTTTTTTATCCAAAGTGCAAGCTTTCCAACAAGTTTGTGAATTGTTGAAGGTGGAGAATGAGTTATTGTGTAGAAACAAACTTGGTAACAGACAGATGGATAAGAGAATGAGTTATTGTGTAGAAACAAACTTGGTAACAGACAGATGGATAAGAGAATGAGTTATTGTGTAGAAACAAACTTGGTAACAGACAGATGGATAAGACTAACATGATATGCTCCACCTTAGGCAGGCATATAAAAGTATACTTCATGTACTTACTTTTGAAGGCTGTACAGGGCACATAAGTTACAAGTGTGAAAAGTCTGTGGGTTGAGTCTTCATCTTCATTACGCTTTCGAGCTAGCCTGACTCTCACTCTGTACGGGACATTCCTGGAAAAATGGAGGAAACAAAATCTTACTCCATTTATAAAATCTCATTATGGCTGCTCCTATTAAAAATCAAACTACATGACAAGACAAATCTACTTGCCTGGTATGTACGAGTAGCTGAATTTTGGGCTTGTCAAACAATCAATCCAAGGAACTCTGCTAATTGCAAAACCTTAATTGCTGGAGCATGAAAAATAGGTCTTTGTGACCTGCTTTTACCTGTGGTGAGTAGTACCATCTAAGATGTGAATACACCCATCAAGTCACATGACTGTACATAGTTGAAAGCAGATCATGGACACTTTTAGGATTTTTTTTTATAGTTTATTGAAAGAAATCTGAACAAACTTATGCACCTACTTGATGAGAGGCACACCTTTTGGCTTCCTTTGAACATCATAAATTTATCCTATTGGTACAAAGGAAAAGTAATCATCTGAGATACGGACAGTTACATTCCAGATGACAGCCATTGCTACTTAAAGAAAAGAAAAAGTACAGAAAACACCGATTTTACACTGAAATATAAGCCATGTGCTTAAAAGCAGTAATGGCAGTACACAGTCAACAACAGCACATGTTCATCAGGTTGAATATACACAACTTTGAGCCAGCGAAATTCTGACACGAAAGGGCCTACTTTATGTGTATGATAATGGACTGACGATTTAATTTTCGGGGGTGGGGGCTGAAATTTTTTTTCAGACTGGGACATTTTTTCCCCTGTAGTACAAGTAGTAAAAAATTAATTACAAGTAGTAACCCCCCCCCCCCCCCCCAAGTAAAATGATGTTTATAGAGTAAGGTCTTTTCCCACTACAAAATCAGAGCAAGACAATTGTTTTCAAGGTTTACCAAATTTTTTTTTAACCCACCCCACCCCGCCCGAAATAATAAATGGTCTGTTCCTAAGAAAGACCTCACTTTGCGAATGTTCAACAGAAATCAAAGCATTAGCCATTGTCAACACTTTTGTAAAATACTGACAAGAATTTGCATCAAACATGTCAATTGCAGCTTGGGAACATGTCATATATATTACATGAAGCCATCTGACTTGGAGTGTCATATATAACAACCACAGTTATAACCCAGCAATTAACAGAAGTTTGTTAATTGTCCACAATTAAACTGAATTAAATTTATTACAGAAATGAACAATGATGTGGGAAATTGTCACGATTCCAAGATTAATCCCTCTCTCAATCTCTGTGATAGTTAAATTGCAATCAAAGATATTCAGTTTTTTTTTCCAACAAAGAAGAAATACCCAGCACCATCAATTATATTTTGCTCACCTGCATTTTCCTGTTTTGGCATAATTTATACAATGTTTGAGACTACCAGATCTCAGTATCCAAAATCTCTCTCTTGTGTTAAGTCAATAAATCTGGTTTATTTAGTCTTTTTATTTATAGGAATAATGTGTACCATAAAAGCTACTGCACTGTGCATCATTTATAGGAATAAAGTGTACCATAAAAGCTACTGCACTGTGCATCATTTATAGGAATAAAGTGTACCATAAAAGCTACTGCACTGTGCATCATTTATAGGAATAAAGTGTACCATAAAAGCTACTGCACTGTGCATCATTTATAGGAATAAAGTGTACCATAAAAGCTACTGCACTGTGCATCATTTATAGGAATAAAGTGTACCACAAAAGCTACTGCACTGTGCATCATTTATAGGAATAATGTGTACCATAAAAGCTACTGCATTGTGCATCATTTATAGGAATAATGTGTACCATAAAAGCTAGGGATCATCCATAAAGGACGTCCGCAAAGATGGGGGGAGGGGGGGTTGTTCAAATGCGGACAAGGGGGGAGGGGGTGTAAAGGACCTTGTGGACGTCCGCAAGCTAGTATTTTTTGTTATGATATTCTGTGTTGAACAGCTGCTTTAGGCCTACTGCGTGTATTCCAGTATGTTTTGCGGACGTCCTTTATGGGTTATCCCTAAGTATAAATTATTTGTTAATTTTAATTTGTACGATTCGTGCCACAGAATATATATGAATGGGTTGGCATTAATACATAGGTCTGGCTCCCAGTGCCTGAGGTTGATTACATGGCCCACATAACGGCCCTGCAGACCTGAGCGAGTATACAAATAGCCAAGTAAGATGCACCAGCTATTACACTGCCAGACCATAGAGCAGTGTATAATGCTAGATGGGGACATACGCAGCCCGGGGGGGGGGAATAAGCCACATGCGGACAAAAGCGGACAAGGGGAGAGGGGGGGGGGGCGGGGGGTAGGAAAACAGGTATTATCTGCGGACGTCCTTTATGGACAACCCCCCTACTGCACTGTGCATCATTGTCAATATTCAAATTTGAATTTGTTCATGTTTCTTACGCAATGAAAAATGTGAAGTGCCTTGTGCAAGAACACAATACAGTAGGCTAGCCTTCTCCAATTGCCTCAGCATCAGAAATCGTCAGCAATTTCAGGTGGGTGGGGTTAGACTGCCAGTCTGACCCGCAGATGAGACAAGAAAAAAAAAAAAAAGCAAGCTTTGAAGAGAGATGGGCAAATAAAAAGAAAAGAGGAAAACTAGAAATGTGTTCATGGAATATTGATACCCCACCACAGTGCCAGAAATTGATGTCTGGGTTGATCAAATTTTTTTCATGCTCTTGTCCAGGACAAGAAAAAACTTTTCACTTGTCCCAAAATTTCAATCTCTTGTCTCAATTTGATAAGATTTATGCACTTTAATCCACATAAAAAATCCAAAAGAAATAATGTAGAACATGTTTGTTTTCTTTCTTCAAAGAGTTTCATTTTTCAGTTTTCCTTTGTCAAGGCATCTTGTATCTTGCTCTGATATGGTAGCACAAGTACTTCCAACATCAAGAATGGAAAGGACTTTAGTGGAATTCAATCCTTCCCTAACTTCTTCTCGCAAGATTTGATCAACTGAAAGAACAATGTCTCTTGTCCCACAGTTTGTTCTCATAATTAGCACCAAGTTCAACACTGGTCTTCCCCAGAAGTACACACAGCATTGCCATATCTGAAAATGGTTTTCCATACTGGGTTAGGGTGTAAGCTGTGTTAAAGAGAACTCCCATTCCTTTTATTCATTTCAATCTCATTTAGTTTTAAAATGGCTTTTCCTAGTGTGGTGTTCGAAACTCAAACTTCAGGGATTTTCTGCACATGCTGGCATGTGTACATATATACTGTGCTGCACACAGGCTTTGCGAGGTCCAAAACTTTCAGGAGACTTGATTAAATCCCAAATCCTGAATTTCCAAGTTCCATTGACAAATACACATGCCAGTTTGGATATTGTTTGCAACAACTGCAAAATATCTTACCATCAGAATTAATAAATTGATGCCATGATAATTATCAACCCAATATGTCTGTCTCTTAGTTGTCTCATATATGACATTTTTTGCCACTAAAGAGTCTGGCTTATGTCTCTTTGGAGAAATAGTTACATCAGACTCGGTGTTTTACCCCTCCATTTTCATGCAAGTTTTTCTTCTCTGAATCTTTATCTTTTTTTGCAAAAATAATTTTGTAAACTCATTTTATCCAAATAGTAAAAATCATCTTATTCGAAAACTTCTAAAGAGATCATAATATGCATTTTGTTGTTTAAATGTAGACACAGATAGGTCCTTTATTAGCATACAAGATTCACTTCAAACACGATATTGCATGTGAAAGTTGATCCCCTATATAATCAATTTAAAAAAATGAAAGAATCGTTACTGTCATCACCGTGATATATTTGTAATTCTTACACTAATGACAAGTGTGATGCACACACACGTGTAATTCTTACACTAATGACAAGTGTGATGCACACACACGTGTAATTCTTACACTAATGACAATTGTGATGCACACACACATGTAATTCTTACACTAATGACAAGTGTGATGCACACACACATGTAATTCTTACACTAATGACAAGTGTAAACCTGCCAGTGATAAACTATTAATCTTGGAACAATGAACATAAATTGCAATTTACTGATGTCATCAATAACAAGTTCTTCTTTTTGGATTATATAACAGCATACGTATAAAATTCCCAGCCCAGAGGATTTTCCTCCCCAAACTAGTGGCATCCCACATCCCTCCTGTCATTCTTCGAAATCTCGCACGTCCTCAAATTTGTTCAAAAATTCCAGAATGGACATTCTTGCAGGTTTTTTTCACACCTTGCTTCCATTGCAGTATATTTTCGGTAAAGACTTCCTGTGATCACCTGACTGGGAACTGGCTTAAGGTCTTGAGAATGATGGTTTAAACTCGACGGACAATTACCTAAAAGTAATCACTGGATTATACTATGTGTGATTATTGTAATTCGGAAGGGATTAAAGATGTTAATGGATTATGGTTGGATAATTAAACAGTCTAAGCAGCATAAAACAATCAACATTACTTGGATTATTTTGGCAGGGTTGGTTTTGACTTCAGTCTTTCAAAGTTTGTCAAGATGGATGATAGTATGCGTGACCAAAAGTAATTTGAAGCAGTCAGCACCAATCTTGAGTAGTTCTGGCAGGCAGTCTGCAACCTGAATCTACCCATTGGCAAGAAACAATTTATAGTTCTTGATGGATTTGGTAGAGTTGTACTAATATTGCCACATTCCAATGCAGACACTGAAAGGACATTTCTATTCTGAGGAAAATTCAGGCAGACTCCAGAGGAAACCTGGATCCAGTAACGATATATAATCTCCCAAGTGTTGAGATCAACAATGATAAGGACTGCCACAAATATAATCCAGACAATGATCGATTAAGAAAGGTAGCCCTATAATGCAGTATGTCCGCCCTGATATTTAAGTTTATTTAAAGAAACAAAGCTATCCAATCACTTTCGTCAACATTAGTGTGCATTTCTTCATTTCGTTAAATAATCTTACCCCTATTTCAACCGATTTCAACCAACTGAAATGTATGTCAATGGAACTTGAAAATGTGTCCATGTGCTTGTGTCAGAATTTGATTAGATCAGGACATAACATCAGTGTAAGTATAGTACAACTAAAGCAATCAGACTTTAATCTGTGAAAGTTTCAATATGGGCTGCCAAGTGTTTGAAATGTTCTTGAAAATTTGGCCTCTAGTTCCCCAGTTAATCAACTGACACATCATAAACAGTCAATCACCCCAACACATCATAAATTGCAGGGTGGACGTCTTACATTGTAGTACTAAGAAAGTCTAAAAATGCTTGTACTACATATCAGAACAGTATGAAAGGCAAGAATTTACTGTGAAAGGACTGATGTGACAAGATGATGTGCATATTTTAATATAGAAAAAAGACAGTCTTCATGCATGTAATAAATCAGGTCGATGAAAATCCTCCCCATTTGAAGTAAAAACTCCTGACCAAATTTTGCAAATCTTCTGATGGGTCCGAAGCTGACCTCTCTATTCTGTCACATGTATGCAACAGTTTTGATTTACTCTACATGAACAACTGTATACTGTATTCTGCTATTAGAGAATTAATTTATACAAGTATAATTTTTGTTACATTTATTTATCTAATCTTCATGTAAACAATAGTCAAGTTAAGAAGTAGTGGCCCATGTCAGATTCCTGGTGGCCCCTTTCATTTCATAAAGTGGGCCAATGATGTGATCATAATGGGCCAAACTCATAATAAAATGAGATGTTATTTGCATAGTCTATTTTACATGTTCTTGCACGAAAAACCAAATAAATAACCATCTTTACTATAGGGTTCTCCTCTTTGTTGCCTCTGACCATACTCCAATAGCACCAAAGAAGTCAAAGTCTACGATTTTATGTTCCTCTAGCATTATAGTAATCAGTCTTTCTGAAGTTTCAGCTTTCAAGTGATTTTTTGAGGATGTTTATTGTTTTTCTTCTGTTTTTTTTTCTGCCATTGTGGAATCCAATTATTCATCATAAGTTTCACTTTCTGTTTGACTTTCATCTTGGTTTTTGTGGATTTACCAGCTTGTTCACTAGAGTCACTGAATCTTCGGTAATTTTATCGCTTTTCATGATTTGAGCATGATACTGGGATAAATAAATTGGTTATTTGTCGTTACACATCTAACTCTTAGCAAAACTTTGCAGATTTTACAAATCATAAATGGTACTACATATCATAAGACTGGCAGCACGAGCTTACAAGAATCGCCAAGACTACACATTTTTCTTTTACTTAAAAAATGTTAATAAAACAGAATTGGAGATTACCGCAATACATTAGTGAATTTGCTTCACATTTTTTCATCTAGACTATTGCAATTCGGTCACATGCAGATCTTATTCTTAACCTTTTAACCAAGAAATATTATGGGATATATCAAGTATACGATTATTTCCAGACAATCTTGAACTTTGCTGTATATGGGATTAAAAGAATGGTGGAAAATAGTCACAGCATAGAGATCAGTTCAATCAATAAAGATCACTTGATGGATTTTGTTCATTTTCATAAAAACAATAACTGAGCAATTCAGATATTTAATGATTGGTTGGCATGTCTGTATCTGATTAAAGGTAACAAATCCACACCTTGACCTTTTTTTGGCACCACTTCTGGCTCATTAAATCTGTTGGGTTTTTTTTGGCGACTTAGTGTCCATTATGTGCAAATCCTGCAAGGGATTATCCTGGCTGAAACACTGCCCTTTTGAAAATCTTTATGGCCAGTGGCCCCATCAGGCCAAATCTTAAACTGAACCCTGTAAAGATGCTCCCAAGAAAGAAGTTGTCATTTTAAAAGAGACAATATAGGAATAATTATATTCTTATTGCATGGAGAAAAAAGAGCAATTATATATATAAGGAGTTTTTGTTGGGCAAGTCGATTTTGTTGCTAGGCAAGTAAGAATTGTTTTTATCTGTCTGGTGGGCAAGTTGGAATTTTTTTTTTTTCTAACCCAGAGAAGAGTGATTGTTATGCACAAACAACATGTATCCATGATATGTAAAGTCCGAATGACAATCTAGAGATGGTTATAAGCATATAAAAAATAATAGTTCTCCAAACTCACAAGTTTTATAGTTTTTAAAGTGTTAAACTGTACACTCTAGTTATTTCACCTTGTATAACTGCTAGTAATGCATTTACTTCAACAATTACTAACCGGTAACAACAAAATTTGAGGAAATCTACATCTGTAATTTTTAAAATTATAATATGGTAATGTTTAACAAGAATAAAAGAATTACAACCAAAATGTAATACAAGTACAATTTTCTATTCCAATGTTATTGCCAAGACGTTCCTTTTACAACTAGCTGCATCCAAAGAAATAGCTATCCATACACTTAACATGTAAAAAAGCAGTGATGTCATCATGTTACAAGTATTGTAAGTAAATTCTCTAGTTCAGGTAACAGGTTTGGTTTGGTTTGGTGTTTTATGACACAGCAACACTAACAGGTTATTCAGTGCCAAGGCAATTGGAGTAAAGTGCCTTTCCCATGGACACGCCTCATTAGCTGATCTGGACTGATCTGATGGCTGGATTTGAACCTTGCCCTTTTCAGATGCAAGTGTGGCATGCTAACCACTGAGCCACTTTGGCTCCCTCTCAGTAAATAAGCAGTTATGCAAATGACACCCCATCTTCAGAGTGTATAGATGTATTATGGTTGGTCCCATGCTGTACCATCTTTTCATGCAAGTCTGAGCTATACACATGTGGAGGCATGGCAAAACAGCAGAATCAGTGGTTAAATGAATCCTTCTTTGTAGCTCCAGGCGAAGTGGGTGAAATAGTCACCCTCCTCCGTGAAAATCTGCTTTAACATGTCAGGAAAGTGAAGTTGACTTTGCCTTGCCATGAACAGCAAAAGGGGCCTATCGTCCCATCCATATTCCCATTGATTTTCTGACCAAAATGATAAATCTTGCACAAGCTTTTCAAGTTATAAAATACGTTTATAGGCATAAAACAGTAGAAACATGGCTCGAGAATCAAATTTTGAGCTAATTTAGGAGCTTCTGAAACCCTAAAAAATGTATGATTAATGATTTTACTGCCAAACACACCAATGTGAAACTCTAGGAAGTGAAATCCCAAGTTTTTTTTTCAACCACAAAACCAAATACTGTATTATTAAATTTGTTTCGAGACAAACAAATATTGAAGAGAATAATGAATGTTCTGATTTAATGAGATGATCGTTACTCATTTCTATGTTTATGCTCTCATTGTTAGAGTTGGTATCATTTCTTTTCTGATTTCCGATGATGCATAGTGATGACATTGACATTTTGTACGAGATGTCACCTAAACAAGGGGGGTGGGAGGAAATCACCACAGTTTATTATTGACCCAACACTTGAATATCTATCTCTCTTTCTTCCTGCTCCACTCTGAGTGGTCTCTACTGAGATCACAAATCTCATGAGATTCCTCCTCTAGTTGTGTAAGCATTAATCTGTTGACCGTTTCTGAGCTTAATCTGTTTCTTATCTGTGTATGAATAGTGCTCTGTGCTGAGAATTCCCTTTCACAGTTTGCCATCTAAAGGGGCATAGGCAAAGTTAGCTTAGCCAGCTTCAACAAGCTGGGAAATTATTCTTTATGGTTGTTTTATAGAATTTTCCAGACTTCACTGGTATTGTCTCATGGGTATCTCTGCTCCAAAATGCACGTGCCTGGTGCCCATTCACGAGACCTCAGCCAGTTCATTTAGGTAGGTATTAGGCCATACGAGTTCAGGACTCCAGCATGGGTCAGTTATCGATTACTTTTGTCTACTTATCAGTCCAGAACATGTTGCAAATGAAGCCGACTGCTTTTCACTCAGGTACCTAACACAAACTTTATACTAAAATAGGTCCAAATAATGAAAAATTAAAATATTATTATGGGTTAAGACAGCAGGTTTAAAAATCTTATCATACATGGCCCCTTATGTAAATACATAAATCGAGAAATTGCAGTTTCACACCAAGCCCCAATTTAATAATGATATTTGTGTTTACAGTGGCACTTTTAGGTAATCCAAACATTATGCTAATGTGGAGAAATTTTCCTTTTCAATGATCTATTACACATCTTTACAAGTTAGACCTGTGATAAGTTAAGAGCCAAAGAATGTCGAAACTGTGTTATATTTTGTCTCATTACACAGTGTTACACTCACCTCAGGTCTCCAGAATTTTTTTAAGACTACAGCTTTATTGACAGAGTCACAGCAAAGTGAAGACACCAGCAGACAGTTCTATAAGAATGTCCTTACTTTTCAGAAGAAATATGGTACTAACTTGCATTCAAAAGAAGCATTTTAAGTGTCTCTGCTGATTCCCACCAAGTTTGAAACAATGCATACCACTGTAATCTATTTAGAAAGCACACATACTGATAGAAGTATCTGCTGGCATCTTTGCTTTTGCATGATGATGTATCAATAAAGCTGCGCAGTTTTGAAAATACATGTGACCTGGGCAGAACGTTAACACTGTTTGACCTGATGAAAAATCACAGAATTCTTACATTTTTCCAGCTCTTAACATTATATACATTTAACTTATAAGATGTGTGACAGCTTGCTGAAAAGCAAAACTTCTCCACATTAAAATGACACATAGATTACTAAAGAGCTTCAAAATAACCATTAAGAAATCATGGTATATGTTCAAAACTACAATTTCTCGAGTTGCAAACCTTGTCTTTTATTATATATTTATCTAAGAGACCATGTTTTATATACTCACTGTCTTCATTCACAACATAATATTTTCATGATTTGGACAAATTTTAGCATCGAGCTTGCATTGTGTGCCTGTGGTTTTGTAGGAAGTAGTGTAGTGGACATGTGTACTGTGTTGAGTAAAGTGATGACAGGGACGAGTATCTGTTGCAACTCACTTGTCCCAGTGATGACTGCTTGGAATTGTTTTCCTGAGCCCTGCATATGGGTTCCATGTTGCCTACACCAGCCTAGTACTGCATTTTATTTGCATATACATATGATCAAGAAGGGTGCATCACAGGCATGTACTGATACACATTCTATGAAAATTTCAAGCTTATTTTAATGTGGAACCTCAGGCCATTGAAAGCCTGATTACTCTTTATGCATTGAAACAGTCCATCTTATAAGACTGTCCTGCATTAAGGTCAGAAATATGCATCATACAATTTGTATAAATAAGAACAAAATTAAAATTTTCAAGCGTGATGCTATGAAAACCGTAATATTCTCTGCAACAGCTTGTCACATGTCTGAATCATGTATTCACCTGATTCCCTGTGACCAAATATTCTCTACAATAGCTTGGCACATGTCTGAATCATGTATTCACCTGACGCTCGGTAACCAAATATTCTCTACAACAGCTTGGCACATGTCTTAATCATGTATTCACCTGATTCCCTGTGACAAATATTCTCTACAATGGCTTGGCACATGTCTGAATCATGTATTTACCTGATTCCCTGTGACCAAATATTCTCTACAACAACTTAGCATGTCTGAATCATGTATTTACCCGATTCCCTGTGACCAAATTTTCTCTACAATAGCTTGGCGCATGTCTGAATCATGTATTCACCTGATTCCCTTTGACCAAATATTCTCTACAACATCTTGGCACATGTATGAATCATGTATTCACCCAATTCCCTGTGACCAAATATTCTCTACAACAACTTGGCACATGTCTTAATCATGTATTCACCTGATTCCCTGTGACCAAACATGCTTGTTCAGTCTCTGGTCTATTCTGACATCAGGTGTGCCCATCATCTTTTCAGCAAATTTCTTGATTTCCCTTACAGCTCTTGGGGCCCTCTTCTTAAAACCCCTGAAAGAAATAAAAAATAAGCACAGCTTTATTTGTATGTACTGCAAAAGCTTTTCTGGAAACATATTCTTCATAACAATTTAAGGCATACATTTATGGATGGAAATAAATCTGACTTCATTTCTGTCCAACTGCTGCTGTATATCCTAACATTTGTATCTTTAGAAATTTAGAAAATGCATGGAACTAGGCAGTGATGTTGAAGATATCTGACTGCTTTATCTATGGACCTGTGTCGATCCCACAGATTTTTATTACGGTGTGGAACTCTGTGGAGTCCTTGCTTAGTGGACCTCAGGTTTCTGGTCATAGTCATGGATCTCAATTTAAGTAAGTATTACATTAAAAATTGTTCTCTTCTATACCAAGTCAAATTTAATGTGAATTTCTTTATAAAATGACTGAAAATAACCATTTTTTGCTTCAAAAGTGGATTTTATGCAACATCCCATTACAGTCTACAAATAATCTGAATGTGAAATTCGAGCCAAGTATGTACTAAAAGTTTCAATGACAGTGATATGGACTCCAAGTTTTCCAAATGTGTCTTTTTGTGTTTTTATATACTCAACTCTCAAATGTTTTGTTGAAATGTGACCCTCAGCTTCAATCATGAACACCCTACAGACAGCTCTGCTGAACAAGGTACTTGCCTGAGGTGTTGCTAGCTACCTGCTTGCGAGTAAAACAATTGGAAAAGGCCGTTTTTAATTGGGTAAACAAACTATGCCTTTTTCCCCAAGGTCAATGTATTTGCAATTATCTCTTAAAGTGCTCTCTCTCTCATCCCAAACTTACATGCCATGAATGCGCTTATGGAGGTTGATGGTGCATTCCTTGGTGATAACCTCATTCATAGCATTTTTCTTCTTGTCACCCTTTTCTTTAGTCTTTCGAGGTGCCATTTTTTCTGAAAACATAAAAAATTTATAAAAATAAAAAAGAAACAAACATTAATATACTCTTGCATGAAAATATAAATGAAGTGGCGAGTAAACATAGAAAATGAGGACATTTCTTGTAATTTCCCGTTATAGGTGGAGTTCTCCATACTTCTTCAAAGACTTTTACACAACATACTGAGCTCTTTGCAAGCATTTGACACTGGAGAACTAGACACGAAGTTTAATGGTTGAATATTCTCGTTATAATTGCATTGGGAATAACTGTCAATAAAGAGTTTTTTCTAATGAAAAGATATCCAACCTATGAAAGATCGTTAACAATATTATTCCAAGAGGCTTCAACAACCATCATGTGTATGCAAAAACATTGTGTATTACATCGCTGCTTTTTGTTGTTGTTGATTCACAACAAAAGGTTCATTTTTTTGGGAAAAACTAAGGACATTTATTACGTGAGACACCCGTCAACACCAAAACTCGATTTTTGAAAATCGTTCTATTGGTAAAATACTGATGCCGTGATTTCATTGTCAGAAGTAGTGAAACTTGTTCTCATCCTTGAGGAAATATCTAAGTGCCAATTCAGGAATTTTAAGTTCACTACAAACTCTGGAACTTGCTGCTCCATAATGAACCTCATCTGTTAAACAAAGCTTTTTATTCACAAAGTACTCATTTCGCTTGGTTGCCTTGCTATCTTTGATCACATTTGTGAATGAGTAGGCTAGTGCAAGGTAGTTTAATTATATTACTGACTTCATAATATTTATAACAGTGTTCAATTGATCAATTGAAATGAGTTGGCCTGACACACCATGACCATTAGCTCTAATGCAGGTACGATTTGCATGCCTTTTAACTTTTCTTTTATTGCACCCCCTTTATTTGATTTGATACAGAAGATGTAATTAACATGACAATACAAAGCGGGTCCGTTTTTAATTTAGTGTATTATTAACACAAATACTTCCATAAGTCGGAGATCAAAACATGATTGGCACTGAATTAGGTTCTCACAGAAATGCTCGTCGACATAGCTATTTGTCATGTTTGGATACAAGAGGGCATATTGCATTTATGATGATTACACTGAAACCAAATTAAAAGATAAAACTAAACCATGAATTCCACTCGACAAAACATTTCTAATTGGTATTTATTTATTAAAGTGTTGCCACCAGTAGGCATTAGTGACATTTTCATTGATCGAAATTGTGTCAATATTGTTATTTACAGTGTATTGAGAATGTTGTTTGAAAAGACAATTTAATAAAATATACGACTTCTTATTAAAAGTTGAGAATTTCATGTTGTTGATTCAAATTTCCAGGTATTAACATAAATGCCAACCCCTAAAGTGGTATAAGCATAACGAAAGTGGAAAAGAAAATGTAATCTATATATTACATGCCATAATTACAATAAACTGTAAGAAAAATGTACATTTAGTTTTGCTATTAACCTGGATCTGCAGCCGGTTAACATTCTTATAACAAATGGACAAAATCCGTGTGGATTAGTACCAGAATACAAAAACAAAACATGGCGACAAATTATTCATATACAACACTCACTTTAATTAGTCTAAATGTCTAACTTTCGCTGAATGATCGTAAAGTCAAGTCCACAAATTCTACAATGAGCATGACAATGTGCTCAACCAGAGTATCACTCTCATATTCTTCTTTTTTAATTTGTAAAGCACTACTGATGTCTTTTTTTATGATCCACCATGTTTTTAATTTAAAAAGATCCCTCTCCTCTAACATTTTTCAGTCATATAACATCAACGAGTCACAATGATAAAGCCTGTTTTGCTTAATATCTGGCTCCATTTTTGTTTAAAGTGTAGACTGGTCTGCTACCAAAATATATTATCAAAATATAATGAATCTGTGATACATTTTCAAATTGAAGAAACCTATCTTTTTATGATGCGACATCCTTTGAAGTTTAAAATAATCCCTCTCCTCTAACATTTTTCAGTCACGTAACATCCATAAGTCACACAAGTCACATAGATAAAGCCTGTTTTGCTTAACATCTGGTGCCATTTTTGTTTAAAATATAACCCAGTCCACTACCTGAATATATTATCAATACATAATGAATCTGCGTTGTTTTCAAATTGAAGAAATCTGTGTTTTCTTGGAAATGTGTCATATACATAGCTACTATAAATAGAAAATAAGAAAAGTACATGTTAGTCTACGATGGACAAATGTACTCTAAATGTTAATCTTATGCAGCAGTCTTCTTTTAGAATATTCTCAAATGTATGTGTGGGATTAAAGAGATGATAATGAAAATGACAACACAACATTTTATTGCTTCATTTTTATTTTTTTTAATGGACCAGAAATGCATAATTCATATACAGTCAAGCTTAAGATTTAATTAGGTGAAAAAAAGTGTATTGATTACGCCAAAAGCGTAATGGTTGGCATACATGCAATAACCACCATTTTTAGGGTTCCTGACATAAATTTAGAACAAGATTCCATACCTTTTCCAGACACAAAAATAAAAATTTCCAGACCTAACAATGTGACAAGTTTATTGACCTAATGACGCTAAAATACTTAAAAATTGCAAGTAAAATGAGAAGATATAATAAGTATAATATAAACTATAAGATTTTATTTACCTTAGCAGAATCTTGCAATCTGTTGTTTATAGTCCAGAATAATATAGAAAAAAATTAGAGTTCCAATATACATCACAATATATGTTACACAAGAATCCAGATAAACTACATATACTATGTACATACAAATGTAGTGGTGCTTCTAGTTCGTAAGCTGAGAGACCTTCTTGTCAACGAGGTCTCTCAACTGGACCAGCTGTCTCCTTTCTTTGGCTGCTTTCATAAGGGTATTAGACTTGAAATAATGGATACTGATCTTGATGAAGCTTCAATATGTTTAGATGAGTTCATATGGCTTTTAAGAGCTGAAATTCCCATGTTTGAAATATTAATTTCTTTCCTGCATAGCCAACATGACGCTTTGGTCACAAGTTTGGATGGCCATATCCAGGCTTTAAAGTCATCAGTCTCTTCCCACAAAGGGTTGTAAACACAATGTCCAGGCATTATTTCACTAATAATATCAGGTCCACACAGACCCACACAAAAAGATCGGTCCAAGAATGGCAAATCAAATAAAATTCCTTGTCAGCACAAAGACGAGTCATAATGGCGTGACCTTCTCCAGCGCATTTATCTACTACATATGCACCTTGAGAGGTTGCGTTCTACAGTAATGCCCTAAGAGCTCCAAAAACAGCGGTCACGTTTCCGGAATAACGAAAATTTAAGACTTTTTCAAGACTTTTTAGTCATTTTTCAATTATTCCAGACATTTTCAAGACCTGGAAAAGCAATTTTCAAAGTTAAGACTTTTTCCAGAACTCCAGACCTGGGTGGGAACCCTGCATTTTTTATGATAAACCAAGCGATCGATATATCACGGTTTTATGTACCAATTTTGATCGCAATTTTTTTCATGTTCAACAAATAGGGGCCCAAGTTTGGGGGTATTTTCTAGTTTAAAAAATGGGATCCACGCCCGACCCCGCGTTGTAAGCAGGTTCGCTAGTTATCCGGGCACAAGTTATCAAGGGAGTGGTGTATTGCAAATCCAGCAAATATTTATTGGCAGAGCAGATTACAACACTTGTGGTTTATTAGTTTTTTTAATTATTATTCATAATGAGGTTAATTATTATATTCATAGCAACATATCACTTGTGTTCTTAAAACAAGATGTCACATTGTGAAGAAAAGAATCACTTAAAACTTTATCATTATTAATCAAGTTTGGTTCTCGCAAAGGCAGGTTGATTATAACTTTGACGGCAAACTCCTCAACTGGATGCTCGTTGTTAAAAAATTGACTTCTTGATAAAATTCAGGTTCTGTTCAATTTTACTCCTGCTTATGCATTACAGTTTATATATTGGACTGAATATGAATGATGACAATGGACCAGTATATTGGACTAAATATGAATGATGACAATGGACCAGTATATTGGACTAAATATGAATGATGACAATGGACCAGTAAGTATATTGGACTAAATATGAATGATGACAATGGACCAGTATATTGGACTAAATATGAATGATGACAATGGACCAGTATATTGGACTAAATATGAATGATGACAATGGACCAGTATATTGGACTAAATATGAATGATGACAATGGACCAGTATATTGGACTAAATACGAATGATGACAATGGACCAGTATATTGGACTAAATATGAATGATGACAATGGACCAGTATATTGTTTTGTTTTCTGCATTACAGGTTTATCCTTATACCGCTGTAACATTTCACATCTGAACAACAATTCATGGTTATCCTGATTTTAGGATTCAAACTCTGATTTTTTATCTGGGACCAGGGCTTGAAGTTAACGGTACTCCGCTAGCCTGAGGCTATTGAAGTTTCAGTTGTTGCCAGTGTTTAGTAATTAGGACTAGTGAAGATTAAGCAGGACTGGTAAATTTCACAGTCTACTAGTCCTTCTGACTACAAAAAAATCTCTGCTAAATTCTAGGCCTGGGGACTACAACTTTTACCTTGTTGGGAGCCCTGGACTCCATCTTGGAAATTCTAGTGAGAACTCGTCACTGCAAGCCATCAAAAAAAGTGAAATTTTATCGATTGACAAGTGACAGTGTTTGGAAGAGTAAATTTGATTGGTTCATTCAATCAGAATTAGCAATCATGTTGGGTTCACTTTCTGAAATTATTTTACTCTGGCTTGCAATGATTGGTTGAGCAGGTTTATGCATATTAGAATGTGGAAGTCTTACTGTATGCAGCTAAGAGCATAGCCGATTTTCCTCCATGGCTTGCGACGATGGTGAGAACCCTGCCTAGTAGAATACATATCAACATTTTTTCATGTGATAATACAGTATTCCATCTGTATAGTGCTGTTCATTTGAACCATAAAAGAGACATACATTATATGCAAAAATCTTATACTGAGGGATGTTACAACAGGGCTGTGTTTTAACTGTGTTTAAAACACAGAAATAGAGTATTTAACAGCAGAATTGGTTCCCATGAGCCAAGCATTAAGATAAAGTGAAATAAACCGAGATGCAATGATAAAACCAAATCTAACCAATTTAATGGGATTTACAGCTATACCCACATTATAAGTGGGTCAGTGGTATACTGAGGGGCTATATAGTGAGGGATCACTGTTTTGCAATACCATACAAGACAATTTAGATCGGTTGATGGTCAGGAAAATGGCATCTTCCATTGTGCCCCGATCAAATTAGTTACCGTATTTACCGTATATGTTGGGACACCATAAATTAATTTGTAAAGTAATTTTTTTGTGTGCACTGTAAGTTCTGGGACAGACCATTTTCTTAGAGTCGTAAGTTTCGGGACACCTTTTAAGTCATAATATCGATGCTTAAGAAATGGACTCAAACTTATATTTTATTAAATAAATAAAATAAAAACCGCTGCCAGTGTTGTTTGTTTACAATTGTCTTCTTGTCTGCAAACTTTTGAAGAACAAAATCTGATAAATCTATGTGCAATATAGGAGACTAGATGTTTGCACTACGTACAAAATACGTGAAAGTCGGAGCAACCCGTACTTGTATTATATTTTATTTTGCTGTATAAACAGTTTGATGCAATAAAAGTTTTGAGTTGATTTATATTTGCCTTTTTCATAAGCCAGATCTAATTCCCAAGTAATATTTCCTCAGTTATCTGCCAGTGCAAATCCCTTAGCTTGTAAAGGCAGCCTCACTTTGTTTTCCCAACCCTTTGATCGAGATACCGAGTTGATACTTGTTCAGTGCCAAGTAGAGTCCTATATTCAGCAGACAGAATTTATTTGAACTTCTTGTGATCATGCCGCACAATTGACACCTGTTCAGTTGTGGCAAATCCTTTAATACCAGTACATTTCACAATGTATGCTCAAAGTGTCACTTACAGACCCCGACTGTTCCACTGTTTCAATTTATTTTCAAAATTCCTGTGAATACTGCTAAAAGAAACCAAAGCCGGCTTCCCTTGGTCTGCCGACTTTGTATATAAAAAATCTGCACACTTAAAAGAATCCAAAGTTGGCTTCCAGGGTCTGCTTGCTTTGTAATAAAATAAACTTTGTATTTGATATCCTACTGGTAAGTTGAAACAACAAGTTTATTGCTCGCGACCGGCTGTGTTTATTCACCACCCGGTCTTCTATTGTTTGCCATCTGTAATCGTAACTGATACAAACAGGCATTGATGTCTGCAGGGTAAATAATATACATGGCATTAATTGTCTTTACGAATACATTCTGTATCCCATGCTTGCGAAAATATTGTCATTTGCTCTCACAGTGAATGTATTTCCTAATAATGATTTTTATTTGCGAAATGTTGTTATATTGTTAACCTGGATATAATACACTCTTGGTTATTTTGCACCATACACCGGATCATGTGTGAATTGCAAGTGCCTTCAAGCAATCGGTTGTTATTTCTCTGTCTCCCTCTTTCTATTGTTTGTGATTTTGCTGGATCCAATTTTAAGTTTGATAATATACCGGTATTCAAACTTCCGAGGACAACCAAATATGATTCATGTATCTATATTCACGTCAATAAAATAATGTGTCAATGTTGTTACCCGACATAAGCGATGCACACGACCGGTACTCTACATTACTGGACCATGTGTTAGTGGATACGTGTGTGTCTTTTATACATAAATTGCTTATGAAGAACAAAAAAGAGGAATAAATGAGAACAGTACAAGGTAAGTTTCTTTCAGTTTATTATCAAATAAACGTTTAATTTACCTACCTTATTTTAACATGAAGTGCTGGGGGGGGGGGGGCAAATTCAACACAATTTGTTTCGGTTCTTAAGTTTTGGGACATATGATCTAGTTGAAAAAAAGTTTAACCATAAGTTATGGGACAGGAAAAAAATCATTTATTTTATCCTGTCCCAATATATATATGGTAATTGTAGCAAATGACTTCAGTGAGGTAAAATCAAAGAAAATAAATATTTTTGTTCATGACAATAGATCAACATTGTCCCAATGCAACAGGTATTATGGTGTCTGTCATTGTCCTAAATATCTCATGCATCTTGTACGGACATATCCATAATTTTACAGTATGGGTTGAGGCCCAATTTTTGGGAGATGACATCATTCAGTTTACCTGATCATTATCCAGTCCTGCAATCAGTTCATTTCTTAACACCATACTTTCCACTTTATTTGAAATAAAGTTAGGAAAATTGGGAAAGAAATGTTTTAATGTTTTCATGATAATTTCTAAAAAAGAAGAAAATAAAGGGAACTTTTAAGATCATACTGAAATTGGACACCTTCAAATGAGAATATTGACTTCTAATTGGTCAATTATAGGACTTTTCTAGATAAAATTACGATCAAAATTATCAGATGTCAAAAATTGTGACATAGATAGAACAGCCCTCCTTGAGTCTGTTTTCTGTCCCGACTTATTTCAATGATAAACTTCCTGCTGCTTTATGTCGACTCTTGTTGGCGACTAGGAATTGTGTACTTGACCATACATACACACTTTCCACTTCTCTACTACAGGGGCTTGTATCATTGCTTATTTACCTATAAATATGCATGTAATATAAATAAAAATACAAAGGTGGCAACTTCTACACCTTCTCCTATGACCTATAAATCTACACCTATATCTTGAGCTACACATTTTCGAGTAATGAATTTACCAGCATTTTAAGTTCAGATGTTACCCTATATATTAGGGCTTTTCATTTTTTATTTTCTATACCTTTCACAGAATTTTTACATCTTTCCCCTTGGACCTTTTTAACCTGTTTACATTCATTTGGAAGGGTTTATCTTATATTTTTTGTGTGCAATTCTTGTATTTTAAGTTTTAAAACTTACTTTTAATTGGCACCATATATCAAGCTAAACCCCATACATACATCAGCTCAGATGTTAAACTTTTTATACCCATGCAAAATTCGACTTGTTTTCTTACCTTTGAGTAATGCCAGCCCATTTTCCTACGTTATCCATCCACATAGCCATGACTGCATGCACTTAACATGTTGATGCAATGTGAAAAATGGAATCCCACGCTCTTATTGATCTACCAATGAAAGCGCAGTATTCCTAGCTACGATGTTGTAGCCTTGACATGATCCAGACTACAAAGTAATCCTATACCTTGCAATGGAGCAAATAAAACTAAGGTCAAAGACAAAAAGATGACCGAGTAAAAATCTACCAATTAGTAGAGTTATGTTTTTCAGTAAGCTTAGCTTATGAAAAAGTTATTAAGCTTATATAAGGTAAAATATATTGGTATGTTTACACTAACCATGCTTTGTCCACCATGATAGATAACATGAGATTCTTGGTGTAATTCATTTTCAAAACAAGGCTTGCTATACCCTATTTGGATATTCTATGACATGTTATTCAATGCATGCCATATTTGCTACAATCGTTTTCCAAATATGGATGCAATGTCCTAATATGGCAAGGCTGAAAATGGAAGTAGTTATCAGAGGACTAATATGGTGCACATTCCAACAAAATTTTGTATAAAGGTAAATGCCATTTTACATGTATTTCTACGATGAAATTCGGTGATTCTGGTATTAAAAATGTTTAAGAATATGTATTCAATGTCTTCCAACATTCTGACAATATGCTGAAAAAAGCGCTGGGTGTGAATCACACCCAACTTCGTCACTGATACATATAGCCTTATTTTAGTACCCTGCCAATGAAAGAAGTAGGGGTACTAATATTAGTACCAAGTATTCCATACAGTGCACTGCACCATGTCAAGCAGGCATGATCATGGCCATGTCAATTGGTATTGATGGTCTGGCCTCGTGGGGCTTAATGCTATTTTTCAGCACATGAAACACCATACATTTTGGCCAGTATATTTGGTGGAGGAAGAACCAGGGAAGAAACACCAACTCACAGAAGCTACTGGCAAGCTTTCTCACATACCCACGTTGGTTGAGCCAAGACTTGATTTTTTGTTTTGTTTGTTTTTGTGGAGTTTAACGCCATTTTTCAGCGATTGATAGACTATACATGGTGGCCAGTATATTTGGTGGAAACTTGCGTGGACAGAGATGTGATGTGCAAATGATCTGTAAAGGCTAGTGCCTAGATCACTCTACCACCCGGAGCACCCAATGGGTATTGAAAGAAAAGGGTTAACATTCCTTAGCACTGGACAAGTTCAATCATGATAGGTGTCAAAATTCGAGTATCTGCTGAACATCAGTACCAGTTTTATTTGACTATGCTTTGCATAGCCAGAGACATCAGTGCTGATTAAAAGATCATGCTACAATGTAAGACATCAACCCTGATAAGTATAATGGGATGGTCCACATCCTACTGTCTTAATTAATAATCAATACCATGTAGCCCTGTTCGGTCCATATCGCCAGTGGAAATGGAGACCATTTTCAAGAATCTCTCACATACTTGGCATAGACAGCTATATTGTAACTCGTAGATCTGCAACAGTGTCAACATCGGCTGCCAACTATGCGAGATATTCTTGAAAAATGGGCTCCAGTAGCAACAGGCGCCACCGCTAGAGGGCACTGGCGATCAAGATTAACATTTTCTCAAAATGTCAACCTCATTACACCTGGTACTTTCTCCGCTTTTGTATGTAAAAAGCAGACATTATTATATTTAAATGAATTCATGGTTGAAAGGTCAAATGTCTATATTTAGCGTATATAACATTGGACCTTTTCTACAACATATTCAGAGAAAATAAACTAAAACCGATTTTTTCAAAACGCAGATAAACTAAACAAACGAACATATACGCTCACCTACGCCTCCTTTTTAAATACTATGGAGTTCTTTTTATGAGAATAATGGTAAAATGTGTGCGAATATTTGCGGAAAACCCACAAATTATGTCTTATTTAAAGGTCAACCATGCCAACACGAATGGTATCTCTTCCCGGCACATGGGTACTTACAAAATGTAAACAATGACAACAATACGACGTAAATTGGGTTCAAAAACACATGAAAATTTGATTTTATGAAAGGGCAGATGTTTATACCAAGGAATCGGATTATATAAATGTATTGTCATTCATTATACCAAATTTATTAACAAAATTTTGGTACAACTTTTATTGTGTAATGTATTTTCGCAGTTAGAGACTCGACTGGCGATATTGATAATTATATTGATAATATGTATGTGATTGTGATCACTTAGATATTATCAATGTCAGGTCATCTGCTCTAGGCACGATTCTTATATAGAGACAATGGTATTAAATTGAAATGTTCATATCTAGTAGGGGCGAAAATGAGGTAAAAGTTAAACTATTTTTCAGAATTTTGAAGAATGAAAACAAATTCATTTCATTTTTTTTTTGTGAATATTGAATATCAACATGAATAGTCATCATAAAGAACAGAAAATCGATGTAGCATTTCTCTATTTAAACAAAAACATAATCATAACTATTTCTTGACAACCAACTCAGTGCCAGAAGTAGAATTTTATTTTATAGATATGAAAACTGACCAAAAATATCTTATCATTACTAAATTCTAAAATGGCAATTGTTATTTAATAAATTTGTATTTCAGATCAATGTATATATGTACAAGAACACGGAAATGCATTTGCACTAGTGCTTTTAAGAGTAACATACAATTTTAACATGTGTATGACTCATCATTGTTATTTCATGCAAAAATGTTGGGGGGGGGGGGAGCATTATAAAAAGGAACAGAAAGGCTTTAGAAGTACATGGAACATAGAAAAAGTGAATTTTTTCTTGAAGCTGAATGTTCGCAAAACATTTATATATAACCATATGTAAGAAATATACAACTTTCAGCATGAAATAACATGATGTCAAGAATTTCCAAAAAGTTACCAAAGACCAATATTAACAATGGAGAATGGCTTATGTGTTTGAATGGTTCCTGTGAATTTATTTGCAAAGACATCATAAAGATAGGTTCATTTTTAAATTGTGCACACTCAAATTATGCAGAAAATATTCCATTTTAAGAACATATAATTTCAGCTTGTATGTGATTCAAAAATGTAGTGTTTTATAGAAAAATGTTAGGGGGAAGTGCTTGATAAAAAGGCACAGGGGGCTTTTGAATTACCTGGAACATAGAAAAAGTCAATTTATTCTTAAAGCTGAATGTTCACAAAACATTTCTATATAAACATATGTAAGAAATATGCAAATTTCAGCTTGAAATAACATGAGGTCAATAATTTGCAATGACCAATATTAAAAAAATAGTGGACGGTACATGTGTTTGAATGCTTCCTGTGAATTTATTTGAATAGCTATCATAAAGATGGGTTCATTTTTGAAATCTGCACACTGCAATTATGCAGAAAACATTCCATTTTTGTATATTTTATAATGCTAAAAAAATCATCCCCTGTTGCTACCTCCAGTTCACCTGACGACGCGGATGAAAGACCAAGGCAGTAAGACGTTCCCCCCACCCCCTCCATTCATACTGATCAGTGTCGACATTTTGGGACCAAGTAAAAGGTAGGTGGTTGCGAAGTGTCCTCCCTTGTGTTTTTATTTAGAGTACATTTATTATTTATAGTTAAACTATAAGACACAATTCGGACCCATCTGATCACAACGCAACGTTCATCGTATGTACAGAAAATTCAAGTCAATTTAACAAGGGGTATGGATACAGTAGAGGTGTTGTTGCCCTTTAACTTTATCCTGTCCAACATACAAACTGGTGAATCAATGCAACATGCATAATTTCAGCCCCTTATTTTTTAATTTAAAAAAAAATGATAAAAGTTGAAACATAAACAACTGTCAGTACATAATAACGTGATGCCGATTCTTTAAAAAATCATATCCAATTCGGAATAGTATGCTGGAATTTCTAGCAAAATTGTAATGCTGAAAATCTTCCTATTGATATATACTTTATAATGTTTATTTTCTGAGAAAAGAACGTGATGAATAGCGATTAAAACAGTCACATGAAAAATTCAACCTACTCAACGTTGAAAACCGGAAGTAAAAGGAAGTGATGCGGGAATGCTGGGAATAAAACAAGGGACGTTATACATAATAAATACTAAACAATATGATATAATAAATGGAGTTAATGTCCCTTTATTGTTTCTCTGTCCAGCAGTGCCTAATAAACTACAAAGAATCTTTCAGACACCCTGCCAAGATTCTTTAATTGTTTTGAAAACGACTTTCTTGTCAAAATTTCATACACCATTGGGAGCTTAATAGACAGCTCGTACCATACGGCTGCTTTTTTGGTACATTGCGCAAACCGATATACTAATAGAACCCTTCATATGCATTGATGAAGGATAGGAAAATTCCACCGACGGGATCAACATTTTTCGTCAGACAAGAGGCATTATTATTCCCTGGAAACGCTTCGAATGTAGGAGTTTCTGGAGATTTGGCCTCCTGAGCCCCCGCAGGAGGGTTCTGTCCCATAGACTGCTCGCCCTCACTACCACGATATTTTTGGATTTGTCACTGAAATGACAACCAAATGAAACGGCTCAGAACAGGATTTACAATTTAGCCAGATGGAAGATAAGTGGGATGAAACGTGCATCACCGAGTTCATAGAATGAAAATAGATATCACAGGTTCATTAATGTCTGAAAGACTTCGGTAGTACATAATAATAATAATAATAATAATAATAATAATAATAATAATAATAATAATAATAATAATAAAGAATGTTCCTTTATTCTGTTATTTTATCTTGTTCTATCAAATAAGACTGTAGTTTTGAATATGTTCTGATGGTAATACTCTCTGTGATCTGCATGATAGTAAAAGGTTGGACAGAATTAGCTATTTACATTTGTTACCCAAGAACTGTCCTGACTGCTTCTGGTATTGTCATGGCGTAACTCTGACACTCTGAAAAAATTACTTGACAAATATGCTGAGCAACATTTGTTCACAATGTTTTGTGCATTATTTAGTCCGAGTTGTTTGACACAGTTTGCACATTTACACCAAACACCTGAAAGAATACATTATCGAATACTAGATCTTGGTTCAAAATTTGTAACTTTATATTGTTGTTTCTGACACAAGATTTAGCGTTCAATTCAAGATTCTTTTTTTTAGGGTTCCAAAAATTAATGAATTTGAAAATTCAAACGCACGCTGAAATTTGGGCCACTCATATCAACCATCTCTTACTACTCCCCCCCCCCTCGCAATTTAAGTTTGTTTGTTAGGGGGAGGGGTGGAAATACTGTAGTCGGCGTGTCTGATAGTTTAATAATTAATGAAGAGTGATGAACCACTTAAAATGTGTTAAATGTTAAAATCTTCTTTTTATTCTTTTTAGTGAGCAAAGTCCAAACCCACGCAATAAATAAATGAATACATCAATAATTTTAATTCCAGCACTCTATATATCTAGATCTACTCTACAAATTTCTGAATCACTCATATTAAGAAACAAACAAGACAAAATACCATCGAGTCATTGGACCACATACTAATTTCTTAATTGTAAAATAAACATTACTGGATCATTCAGGCTACGAATACGATTAGTTAAAAAGTCACAACTGCTGAGCTATCACAACGAACATAAAATAATTTCATAACTTTTCACAACATAAATAATGGCACAAAGATATATTGTAACAAACTCAGCAGTTTTTGAGAGGTAATACGACTATTTCACGAGTTTAACATAAAAACATCAAGCTTGGTAACACGATATAATATTACTTGTTTACAAGTTTGGATTGAATAAAAGTATGGTCAAAACTAGTTGTGTTACAAAGTAACAATGAAGAGAATAAAAAATGTTGATTTGTCGATTTCAAACATTCACAAAAGATATCCTGCAATGATTTAGAAGAGATGCACATATATAGATTACATTCAATGATGATAACATTGAAATAAGCATTAACATCTGTGAAAGTTCGATGATCAAAATATTTCAGTATGAAGAAGGAATAAATCACAGATTTTATGTGGATAAATATACACATTTACATACGGTTAACTTTACAGAACAAATTAAAGATCTTGGGAAGTTTATAAGGTTAATCTACAGCGATTCGACTAAAACATAGCTATAATGTATGGAGAAAAAAAGTTCGATTTAAAATGCATATGGGCACTTTGTATATGAAGTATCTCTTTTAGATTCAACCATAGGTATGGCAGAATTAACATTAATTCGAATTCTAACATACGTTTGAAAGGCTTAAAGTAACCTTGCAAATTGCTTAAAAAAATTTTCATGTTGTGAATGGAAGTCATGTTTGATTGTTGATAACCCCAAAAGACAATTTGTGAAGCGTAAATTATTCTCTGGATATTTTTTTTACGATGTTTTAAATTGCCGACGTCGTAGACAACGGAGCCTCATCATAGGTGGATTTTGCAGAGCATGACAGATAGCATTATTTAAATCATATTTACTACGGTCCTGAAAGTCTAGTTGCTTGCACAAATATCAATCATTTTATGGAACAAATTAAACGGAACAAAAAGAAAATAAAACACACTGAACTGAAAGAATGGCCAAATGAACAATCTACATACACATTACAAAGAGTTTATGTTAGTCACGTGGATGACCAGAGGGAGGCATATATTGTTGACAAGTAGGCATTTGAAAAATACAGCGATGGATACAAATGCCCATTTACGGTGACATATATTTTCTCGAAATCCGTCTGTGTTGAGGAAGTAAAAAAGAAAAATGGAGATTATATACATGCTGTTTAAAGGGAAATATTCAAAGAGCGAAGGCCAGAAAACATGCAGTTTGATGAGGGAAAGAGTTTTACAGCAAAAAAGTTAAGGATCACTGAAGAAAGAACACATCAAATACTTTTTTTTTATCTTACTCGACGACAACTTATATATATGTAGTGGAAAGGTTTAACATAACTGAAGACTAAATTGTGGAGTGAAATGGAAATATAATTTAAATGAAACCAGAAAATGGGTCGACGTTTTACCAAAGCTAATTGATAGATGCAATAACACTCATCACACATCAATAGACATGACTCCACTTAAAGCGAGAAAGGAAGAAACAAATAAAACTATGGATCAGTCTATTCAATTATTTCGCACCTGATACATTTGGAGCTCCTAAATTTAAAATAGGAGAAACAGTTAGAATTTCAAAATGCAAAACAATATTTGCAAAGGGTTACCTTCCTAAATTTACCGAGATAATGCCTAGAATCAAGGAAGTGATTTTGGATAATCCGGTAGTTAACAAACTGGAAGACTTAAATGGAGAGGCTATAGAGGGCATGCTTTATGAAGAAGAGTTGTATCTTTATATAAAATAAGATAACATGCGCAGAGTTAAAACGATTTTGAAGACTAAAGGAATTGACGGTAAAAAGTATGTAGTTGAGAAATGAAAAGAATAAGATAAATCGTTGAACAACTGGAAAGCAGCAGAAAACACAATTCCATGATAAAAATAAATGATGTATCAACAGTATACTTCACCATCAGAGACAACTGAAGAATGGTGGATAAACAGCAGTAATAAGCAGCACATACATTTTGAGTTTATGAAAGATAACGAGTTTCTAGCACGCGACAGATGTGGACAAAATAGCGCATTATAAAATGAAGGTGATAAAACATACACAACCTGCGAATCCGTATTGTTTACAAAACCAGATGGAAAAATAAAATACTTCGAAAAACATCGCAGTTAAACAACAAAATGGTGCAAAAGACTACAAGCTGGTAAACAATATCTTGAATAACAGAGAATAATGAAAATCAGATAGACATTTAGGCATTGATGCAAACATGACGGCATTTAAACTTCGTTCGCCGAATCCCGAGAGGATGGTTGGAGCTGGAGCCCTAAGTATATTCAGTCTCTCATGAAAATCATGTTATGGCGGAAGTATCAAGAGTTTGTTTATTTGTTAAATCCTCAGTATTTAATTCCTTCATGAAAAAGAATAGCTTTCGCTTTGCTCTCAATTGAACAAAGTGCTAATAGTTTGTACCACTTTTTCTGGATGATCTTCGAATCATCTGCACCATCGGTTCTGTCTGTGGATGTCATGTGTACACCATCTTGCTATCTCTATACATACATCTTGCATATTTGCTTACAAAGTCCGACCCTATTTTATAACCAGAGTTTCGGAGTAGTTCATCTAATTCAATTACTTTTTGTTCTTGTTCAAACAGTGTACCAACAGTTTCGTCATAAAAACCACTAGCATGATTTACAGTATCTTCAAACCTGAATTTGATCTTCTCTTGGTTTTGTAACATCAACATCATCATATTCATATACAGGATCTTCAAATTCTTTCATTTCAAAATATTAACCAACCTCAGCTATTTTTTCCTTATTTTAATAGCGAAGAATTCGACAAGGCGTGCAAAGCACACGTGCAGATACTGACACAACCTGAAAAAGAATTGGGATTTATCGAAGACAAGAATAGTAACAAGAATTAAAGATATCTATTGCAAATGGAATATACTAAGAGATAACTGTCAAAAATTTAAATGAAAAAAGTTGGAAAAGAAAATGGGGAATTAAGAAGACGCATGAAATCTTTGAAAATTCTAGGGCTGCAAAATATCCAAATCATTGCTGGAGTTTGTAATTTACACCGTGACATTAATAATTATCAAATTTCTTCCAATCGACAACTTGGACAGTTTACAAAATATACCTTTATGATATGAAATTGAATTAGCTACTTCACTTTTGTGTCTTTATTTAAGCCAGGTTTGCCTCCATCTGCTTTGAATACCGTTTTGATAAAATTTAAATCCGTTAATGTAAAAAAGGCAACGGAAAGTAAGGAATCTGAAAATACAGAAAGAAAAAAGTAATAAATAAATGTCTTCTCTGTCTAATACGCAATGAAGTCTCACAGAGAAAATACATTAGACAGTAGTGTTCGAAGTCTCTTCAATTATGAAGTTAGCCATCCTGATTGATTCAAATTTTTCTGGTGCTCTCTGTCTATTTCCTTGATGGCGTTTTCGCATTTTTAGACCTGTTGCTACTGGCTGTCATGTATCTTGTATTTATCTAGTAGACACATCTCTTCTGCTGTTCTCAATCAGATAAATGAAATGATGAACATGGAATAACGTGACATATGTGTGAATAATCTTCACTTACACCATCAGGTTTTGTAAAGTTTACTGTAGAAATTATATTTATTTGATGGTACATCGGTTATCTTTCATGTCGTGTCTAATTTAATATTTTACCTTAATGCTTTTAGAATTCAACTTCTTGTATTGCTAGTTAATCTGAAAATGTCTTCATTGTGATGTTTTGCTTCATGTACCTTTTCAAGTATCCGTTATAGTGGTTTCCACTTTCATTTTTCCACCTTTTCGTATCATTTACATTGCTCTTTGTTTTCTATATACCATTTCTTTTTCTGTATTCTAATGTATTCCTTTTTGCAAGATGCGCAGTAAGCGATATTTATTTTAAACTCTGTTTAAAAATGTATTTAATTTCCCCGCACATAGGACAAGTCTTGAAATACATCCTTTTATTTGCGTAATTAGATTTCAAAATATTTTTCACTATTCAAAATAACCATGTAAGCCATCTGCAATTAAGCTTTGTTCAGATTCAGATTTATGTTGATTTATCTTATAAATTTCTGTACAAATAAATAGAAGGCTAACAAAGTAAAGATAAAAACGAAAACAAGGTTAGCAAAGAATCTGAAAAAAAACTTCACAAATGGAAAGAGATCCTTGTAGAGCTGAACTTAGGAAACGTTCTCGGCAATTTATAAAAGCCACATCTGAATGTTTAGCGAAGGAACAAAAACGATTCTAAAACATCACAAGATTCTGAAATCACACACTACATGAAAAAAATGAATACTCAACCAGCGTAATCTCTTAATTGATAGGCGGTGGTATAGGTATTTTATGGCATCTTGTTCATTTATTCTAAAAGTCAACTTATTTCTTCACAGAGGTTTGAACACAGAGTTGTGAAAGATGTTGGACTTTACAATGAACAATTAATAAAATCACAGCAACAAAAGCCAATCATATCAGTATCTCACAACCCAATCCCAGATATACTTTAACATTTCAGGTAATAAATAATATGATGTCGACTGAAAATAAAGCTTCGTTCACCATGCAGAATTTAAATCTGGTCACATAGTGGCATACGTTATAGTTTTAAAGAAGTTTTTTAAGATGTCATTAGGTGCACCATAAAAAATGGACACAAAGGAAATTGTAAAGCTAATTATTCCATTTTCCCTAGTTCACAATCGACTTCCTGACAGCATATGGACATTTACCGGACAGAACAGTTAACAACGTACAAACAAATGTAAAATCAAATATACATTGCTAAATACTTTAACCTTTAAAGGCTTTATGGGTAAGTTAGACTACTGTCCACCGAAACAAAAATATTATCCACACAATTTACCATGCAACATTAAGCTCTTCTCTTACTGTTACCTACAGCATGCGTTTGAAAACGGAATTAATGTTTATAATTCGTCTACTATCATCAATGGACATTGAAGAAGTTGTAAAAGTAATAATTCCAGTTTCTGTTAGCCAGTTCACACTCAACTTCCGGATAGCAAATTGACATTTAACTGACATAATAGTTATTGAGTCAATGTTTGCAAAACAAACCTGTACCACTGGATAAATAGAGTAGTTTTTATTGCTAGATAAATTAGTAAAAAGGCATAACGTGCAACACAGTTAAATTCTACACTTTCTCCTCTGCAACAAGGTCTGCAAAAAGGAACGATATAAAAATGATTTAATAAAGGAGATTGAACACTATAGCGATGTTAAAAGAAACTATACAATACCATGCACAGTTTTAATTGAGTGAAGGGAGGTATGGAAACTGTTTTGGCTGTTATATATCGGCGTTTGTGTAACTAGACTGTGTTTAGAGGGAACATTTACAGGCATAGTTGTTCCTTTAGCTTTGCAGGTGTTAGCATAATACTAGTAGGTATTGCTACAAACATTATTATGGAAAAATGATTTACAACACAGTTTAAAAACATGATGAAATAATAGCCTCAGCTATCGCTAGACTGAACAGTATCTATGACATGATAAACAAATCAATCAGTCATAACGATCTGAACATCGAGGAGTTTATTTTAGTCATCAACGAGTACAACATATGCAAATAAATAAATAAATAATTTGTTAAAAAAAAAAACCTCAGGAATTTTTTTTATGAAGAAACAGGAAAGAGGAAAGGATGAAATTTAAATTTAGCTGATGACAAAGGAATTAGGCACGACAAACAAATGAAGAGGACCAGAGAAAAACAGAAGAGTTAAATGAGAACAGTTCTAAGACACTTGGCTACTTCAATGAAAGATTGAAATAACAAGGTATGATGGCTATGTACTTGAACAACCGCATGAAGCTTTTTCTCTATATGTGTCTACTCATGGTAGTGATGGCATACCTGATTTAAATGATCCCGATAGTAAGGCAAACCTTGAAAAACCAAGGCAAGCAAAACTGAATGATTTCTATTAACCTTCTGATCATCAAATAAAATACGAGTTTATATATTAACCTTCTGATCATCAAGTAAAATACGAGTTTATATATTTACCTTCTGATCATCAAATAAAATACGAGTTTATATATTTACCTTCTGATCATCAAGTAAAATATGAGTTTATATATTAACCTTCTGATCATCAAATAAAATACGAGTTTATATATTAACCTTCTGATCATCAAGTAAAATACGAGTTTATATATTAACCTTCTGATCATCAAGTAAAATACGAGTTCATATATTTACTTGCGATGGGAGTTAGTGTGCATGTTGCTTACATTTTGTTTGTACAAAGGAAGACCATAGGTCGATTTCTCAGCACAATAAATAGCGAAACATCTCTGTGAGAATGGCATCATACGGTAAATACATAACTCCCCATAAGCAGTAAAAGCTATCGCATGGAATTAAATACTTCAATCCAACAAATCATTGTGTCATTCATAACTACCCCTTGTTATGAATAAAGTTCGAACAAACTTTAAAGATACTAAAGTTAACTCCAAATATATTGATTGTACCGGATAGTGTCTTCGTATCCTTTCATATGAAGGAAATGCTAAGAATGCAGTGGTAAACAAATTGTGTAGAATGCCGTGAAGCACATCTCCGTATACGGAAGTGATGAGCATTTCAAGTTAAATTATTACAATATTTTCATGACATACACATATTTGTGGTTACCTGTTTAGGTTAGAACAAACAGGATTGAACAAGGTGTAATAAATTATAAATTGAGACAGTTACGATTAGGAGCTGGTACTGAAGTTTTACAGCTTTTGGTGTATGCAAAGAACTTTAGAATACCACTTGACTTTCAGCCACAATCTGTTAATTTTAAGTACAGAAATGGAATTGCTTTCTTGTACGCCTACACTAATCAGGAGAAATTTAGCAACACAACAATCAATAAAACTTTTACGAATCTCACACTTAATTCTCCCAGAATGAGTTTAGAGTTTTCCTGTGCTAGAGGGTTCTCTTTGAAATGATCGTGTAAGCGTTTTTGGAATCTCCAAATCTGCTTCCAAAATGCAACCAGTATCACTATCATTAGATATCTGAAACAGAGTTTCTTCTATCCATCTATATTGTTCATTGATTGCCCATCTAAAGTTATTTATCTGCATGTTTTGGCTGATGTAACATGATATATCATTTTGCTTTTGTCTTATCGAACTCTCCGTCATTTTTTGTTTTTCATTCATTATTGGCTTGAGCATTCTTATGTGGTATCATACTAATTCAATCACCAGAAATATGCCATTATTATGGAACACCTGACATTTTCAAACTCGCATCATGAGCTAGACCTGGTGTACTATAAAATAACGAGCATGGCCTAACCTATAGTTTGCCATGCAGAAGTAGCAGGTGGGGAAGAGCAGGAAGATTTTTCAACATCTGTTCCATTTTTATCATGTAATATATATATATATATATATATATATATATATATATATATATATATATATATATATATATATATATATATATATATATATATATATATATATATATATATAACAATTTGGCAATACGTGGTCTAAGTACTAAAAGAAAGAAACAAAGAAGCATATGTCTCACCATTTCCGCACATTCACTTGAATCATTATTCATCTGCAAGTACAATATCTAAATAAAAAGAACCAATACTTTAACATTATTAGTGTCAGGTTCAAATATAAAATAATTTCAGTACAATGGTAAAAAAATTGTAGTGAAAGGTATTTATTTGTCTGAACCAATCAAACTGTAAAATGTTGATAGTAAACGTCTGATGTACAGTATACAGGAAATAACTGAGAAGCACTAAAACTACTATTTAAGCAATTAATAGAAGCTATCTAAATGACACATAGTAAAAGTAGTGTAGAATTACAAGACTAACACTCACCTTAAGAAAGGGACAACATGTGTCATGTTCATTTTCAAGCCAAATCTAATTTTATCAAAAACCTACCAAAACAGTAAGTTCTGATAAAATGGATTCTTACTACGAATGCAACAAAATAAATTTATTGGAAAGAACAAGTAATGCAACCGTGTGAGTTTTGAACCGTTCTCTTTACGAATATAAATCAAACACTTTATACATTACCCTCAAGGAAGTCATACATCGGCAAAGTAAATAAGTGCAGAAACTGTTCATAAAATAGTGCACGAACACTAGCTCTGACATATTTTCCAAGACATCTAGTTTGCGTATGAACAACTTTGGAGAGAGACAACGTCATGTGAGCAAAATATTTCAGCGTTTCTACCATTCTCTCATCACGTCAAGTTTTAGACAGTTATTCTATTGACTGCCCAATTAATCTAAAGCTATCCACGAACATAATCATTCTTTCACAGTTATTTCCTTACCATGCTTTACGAACCTATCAACTTTGAAATCTTTGCTAAATGTTATGTGTTTCTCGTCGTTATTAAGTCTGGTTTTTATCCTCTTCATCTTAATAATGTTTTTACAAGCGGCTTGATGTAGACCTGACTGTCATAGCTGGACAAGTTATGAATGAACATTGGGATATATGTTGAGTATCTGAAATGCAAATTACATTCTTTCTGAGCAGAATGAATGTACCTGCCTTTAAAGTGACTATGATCGCGAACTTTGGCTTTGATTTTTTTCTTTCTTTTTTTTCTCACGGATATGGCATCCATTTGTGAAATTAAAATATATATCATTTTGCTTTGTGAACACCACAGGTTTTGCATTTTTCAGTCTTAATTCTTCCTAGACTAGTTTTGCGATCCTATTCAACCAGTTATAAAATACCTAAATGCAGTAAGTACATCTGTGAACGATTTGTCTGTAACATTTCGGAACTGACATGAGGTACAAACAAAGTTCTGATGGAGTGCATTTAAATGTTTGCATTATTGCAGAGCAACAACGTCGCTTTGTGACTACGTTCATGATATATTTCTGTTTGTGGTACGACGATACTTTCAAAATCACGATAAACAACATACGGAACTATTAATTGGTCTTGATAATTTCTAAATTTTACAACAGCGTTTTTCAGGAATGATATCTATCGAGTTCTTTACACTCTAAAATAATCTTTTATTTTTCAATTAATTTTGTTTATTCTTTATTGAAAAAATATTCAAGAATTTCTTTGCAGATATATTTCTGTCCGTGATGTCTGTCTATCTGTGATAACATCAATTTTAAACATTTTGTATTCCATCGCAGTGGTACGTTCCAGTTACTGTAATCATTAGGACCACTGCATTGAAATTGCAAAGCATTGCTTCAAGAGAATAAAATCAATATGTTAACGTGTCTGACTTTCACCATCTTACTTATTCAAACCGGTTGAATGTAGTTTCTCTACATATCACTGTCTCCTCCTTCTAATATTTAACACACATTGACAGACATATTTAATTCATTTTCAATTTTCTATATGTCATTTATTTCAAGTTGGACATATAGTACACCGTTTACTTTATATACTTAAATTGTATTTTGATGGTCTATCTGCATAAACATTTCGTATATTTAACACAGATTATAGGGTATAAAATGTTTAATGTCTTTATTGTTTACGTTGATACAAGAGGTTTTGTTCTTAACCAATTCAGGCAAATCTATATATCAATATTCTATGAGATGCTGATATTTATCTATGTGCATATTCTAATAATCTGTCCTTTCAAACACATCCATCTTGTATGTTTGCTTATTTCCTGTCCAAAGTTGGTATGCAAAATATCAAATAAAAGTTCAATGAGATCATCCATTTCAGATGCAAATTGCCGAATTGTTTCTAATGATGATCTTCTTAAAACACGGTTCAATGCCATTGAAAAATTCATACAAATCTTGATTGTTACCGCCATAAAATTTGCACCCATTTGAATTTATCTTAAATCAATCGATAAGATTTTAGTTTTAGTTATGTGTAAATTATGTGCATTCATAGGTCTCAGTTCCATTCTAGCTTGAGAACGTATTAAAGGGGGTTGTATCTTTTCTGATCGGTTATAGAAGTCTTCATTCTCTTTCAGAGATGCTACGTAATTTTGATTTATTTAACTAGTAATATTTTAATATATGTTTCTCTACTAATTGCTTAGATAAGTAAAAAGAATAGTATATTTAACTTTTGTTATGCATTTGTGCAAAATGCCCACTTCAATCTCTATAGCCTCTGCCCCCAGCGATAGTTAAATCGAAACTTCACCACTTATTTCCTTGTTGGGAGGGGGGACCGTTTATTTCACAGATTTTATCAATACTACTTTTGTTGATAGCTCCTTTTATTAAGTACACATGAGATTATGTTTTATTGCTAACATTTCTGTTTTTTTTTTTTTACATGTTTCACGTACACTAGAGACTGTGTCATGCTTCTTGTGCATTTGCCGTACAATGTTTTTATTCATTTATTTATTGATTGTCATGTCCTGTTTTAAACTCTATTAGAGTTTTAAAAATTTGAAATCACGAAGAATATATTTGATATGCATTGTAGTGGCTGGCTTAAGACAGTGAAGTGGTTCTCAGTTTATATAGAAATTCCTTTTTATCCGATGGCATGTTTCAATCAGCTGACTTCTTGATCTGAAATACAACACTTTTACTTTAAGCACTACATAGCTTGCTTAATAACACTGTGAAATTCCGTATAGATCAACATACTAACAGGCAATATTTTGTGTTGTGCTTGCATAGGCTGTACCGATGTCAAATTAGCGATTGCCTGTCTATGCACAACTCCATTTATTGTAGTAGAATTATTTCAGTACAATGATGGTAAGGATTGTAATGAAGAAGTGGACAAAGACGGTGTTGACATTAATTTCTCAGTGTTATCATTTTGTTTTTCATTTATTGTATGTCAGCAAAACCTCTGCAAAAACCTCCTTGCGCCATACATTTTTATGTTAATAGCATATTTAGGCCTAGGAAATGCCTAATGAAATACATGGCTCATTTGACCAGTTACACAGAGATGCGTCATTTATTGAATTGTGAGATATCTTTGAGATATCGTGAGGAAACTTGACATGATTTTGCATCACGATTACACATTGTGTCCTATAAAAAAATTAAGTATATTTTATCGACATTTTAAAAGTGATCTCTATTTTTATCAGAAATTGTGTACCTCCGTCTCACTCTTGTCCGGTGAATATCTCTAGAAGCGTTTGAGATATTTTCATGAAATCTTAGTATGCATGTATATTGTAATGGGCATGAAATCTAGCCTTGAAATATTTTTTTTAAAATCAAGTTTTTTAATCGTAAAGCTCTCGGTGGTAAAGCAGGGTGGGTGGCTGTTGTCAACATTACGGTTAACATTAAATTTCTTCATTAATACCACGAGTTATCCAATGCCAAACGATGGTTGGTATGATTCCCGTTTATATTTCATATTTGCATATAAATTGATTCTAAATCATCCTTTGAACTGTTTAAACTCATGATGTTACACCATGGATCGATGTGTACATCCATCCTCGGTATCAGCCTCGTTTCCAGGTTTGTCACAATTGGAACACTTCCATAGTTATCTCGCTTCTTAAAAATGAGGTCGCTTACGGTATCATCCATTGAATCAGGTACATTTCGCCCCATGGACGTTTCGGCCCAAGACATTTCGCCCCACTTCAATGGTCATTTCACCCCACTTCAATGGACATTTTGCCCCACTTCAATGGACATTTCGCCCCACTTCAATGGACATTTCGCCCAACTTCAATGGACGTTTCGGACCATGACATCGTTTAATAAATAATTATGTTCGTTTAAAACGGTGTTATTTTGAAATTATAATTATGTTTGAAACAAGTCTTTTCTCCATATATCGTGATGAAGAGTAAAGAAAATAAGAGATAGTAAGACATGTTATCCTCATATCAGAAGGAGATAGTAATAATAATAATAAGAAGAAGAATAGGCTTATACTTAGACTATTTGATTTACGGACCCATTTCAATTTGTTTGATTTACATTCAGCCTGTCATTATATCTGACAATATTTTCCCCTTTTTCTTCGTTTATGAAAATGAATCTATCGTTTACAGTGATCAAATGCCAGGTGCTTACGCGAGTGCGAGTGCGCGTAAGTTTCTCCACCAGCGACACGTTCTTTAATCTCGAGTGCGAGTAAGTTTCTCAACCAGCGACACGTTCTTTAATCTCGCCGACAGAAGTCTCAGAATAATTCAAGATGACAACTAGTATGAGCAAAGATCAAACGAAATGCCGCTTAACTGCATGCACATTAATATGAAGGGTAAACATATTTGTTGGGAATGATAGTTAAGAAATGTAGAAATGTACACTGAATGTGGGGCGAAATGTCTTGGGCCGAAACGTCCATTGAAGTGGGACGAAATGTCTTGGGCCGAAACGTCCATGGGGCAAAACGTCCAGGTACGTCCATGAAGTGGGGCGAAATGTCTTGGGCCGAAACGTCCATGGGGCGAAATGTCTCGGTACCCATCCATTTTAAAGCTTAACATGTTTCTTTATATTGTAAATTGTGACCATTTGGACATATATTTGCTGTATTTGAACTTAGCCAAAACACTTAATAATATATAATTGTAATCAAAATTATTAATTAATGTGTGGTTTTGTTGTTATTAGTAGCAATGTACGGTTGCCCCTGCGAGCGCGCGCTTGCAGAATTTTTCCTGCGGTTGCTACCCAGCGAACGGCAGAATTTTCCCTGCAAGGCGCAGAATTCTGCCGAATTCCGCGGGAAGTATAAAAGGGCTAGTCAGCGTCTGTTCTAGGATCCTCGCACATGACCAGATTGGTCGCACGCGAGTATAATCAAATTTCATCATCATCTGTTCTAGGACCTGATCGGGTTTCCGAGGGTCGTGTTAAGAGTTCTGTGTGTGCGTGAGAAAGTTTTTTTTTTACAACTTTACTACGAAGTCCATATAAGGCAGTGTGCAAAGAAAAGGTAACTCTTTTATTTATTATTTTCCGCGAATCAGAAATTTACAGTTATTTCACTATGTCTTTCTAAGTAATTGCCAGGAAAAATAACGTTTCTTATAGTTAATTTTGGACAGGTCTAAAAGTAAGTTCTGAAATCTGCATCTGTATAATCTAAACCTTTCAGGATATTTATTCTTTCATTTTTATGTTTTCAAAATCAGCAACCTTAGCTTAAATAGTTATCCAATCAGTTAAATTATATGCAGACATTTTTCATGATCTTGTGAGGTCAAGTCAAGTGTTTCTTGCAGGCCTTATTAAAATAATAATACTTATTACAGTTCAGTAGGAATATGAAATTATGGAATAATAATAAAAATAATAACAACAACAACAACACTTTTTTAACAATAATAATAATAATAATAATAATAACAATAACAACAACAACAACAACAATAATAATAATGTAAAAGTTTGATTAGGAAGCCACTGAGTGTTTCTCAAGGCTCTTTTTCATAAGTTATTTGTTCTATTGTAAAGCTATTGAGTGTTTCTCAAGGCTTTGTGCATAAGTTGACATTTATTATTGTTATAGCCATTGAGTGTTTCTCAAGGCTCTATTTGAAGTTAACCCATAATATAATTAAATGTTAGCCCATGTTTCTAAGTCAATCCCTAAATAATAAATTATTATAAAATCTGAACATTAAAACTTTAGATATTTGTAAATGTGTATATCAAACTCTATTATAATAAACTGTTATTTAAATTAAGTATGTTTGTCCAAATGCACACTACCACTGTGATATGAGTCTTTATATAGAAGTAATCAGCACCTGCTATTTGAGTTTTGAATTTGTACTTCTATATGACTTTATGACTATTAATAAACCAGATCAAACTTAAATTGGAGTCTGCGTTTCATCCTAGTCCCATTCTTATAGCTAGGATCACCCACTTCATCAGGGAATCAGAGAGACCTCTTGGAGTTTAGGTCTAAGTTTAACTGGGCCTTTATTCTATGGAGAGTTTATCGGCCACAAAGAGCACAGTGAGTCATTGAATGGTCATAAAGTTATCGGCCAGCGCTATCCCGTAACAACTTTTGGTGCCAAGCGGTGGGATTCACTTATTTTGAAGAGTGGATCCAGAGATTCGAACCCAGGCCCAGGACAAGCACAGATACAGTGAGAAGACTTTTCAGTGAAGATATTTTACTGTTGGAGAGTTAGTCTGGATCAGATCTGCACATAACATAACCAAGTTACCTGAGCTACCTGACAGAATATTGGGTAAGAAGAGTACCCAAGGTCAAGGAGTTGACCATGTTTTAATGGACAAGGACCAGGTTCAGGATGAGGGGATGTCATTGAATGCTGGTGCCAGATGTCCAATGGTGGAACTGTCAGAGAGTAGCAAGAATGGATTTGGTAAGGACTTTACTTTGGAAGACAGGTCATCCAGAAGGGAAGAAGAGTTACCTGTGAGTGAAGGGGAAGCAGACATGGTCATGAATAGTGATGAAACAGCAGAATACAATAGAATTACAGGACGGTGTAGGTCTTTTGATGAGGGAGAAAATAGATCAAGAAGATTTGGCACTTCAGTTATGATGTCACAGATTAGGGGAGACAAGTCGAGAAATTATGGAGATACTGTTGGTGGAGATGAAAGACAATACTCTATTGATCTAAAAGAAAGTGTTGCAGCTGCAGTAAACACAGCTGTGACTGGGGTTATGAGAGATATGTCTGGGGCCATGAAGAATATTGAAATATTATTGCAGGGGTTGATGACTAGGGCAGAGCTGTCAAGAGGAGTTACTCCTGCTTGGGGGGGGGGGGGGCAAGAGACTTATTGACTGAGACACGAAGAGAGGATAGAGCAGTGACTTCAGCACAGGCTAGAATGTCAAGGATAAGTATAGGCAATGCTGATGATGGTAATTTGAGCTCATCAGATGGGAGTGAATCAGATGAATCAGAAGTAGAGAGATATAGCTCTGGCATTTCTGGATCAAATCTGAGTAGAAGTCGGACCTCAACAAACAGAACTACTGGTATTAGGACCAATGGTGTAAAACTTTCTGCATTCACTGGGAAAGAGTCCTGGAAAGTGTGGACCAATCGTTTCACAGCAGTAGCAGAGAGAAGAAAATGGACAGAAGAACATAAATTAGATGAATTACTACCACACTTACATGGAGCAGCTGGAGATGTTGTATTTAGTCAACTTCAGAAAAAAACTTTGAACAGTTTCAATAAGCTTGTGCAAGAGTTAAACACAAGGTACAGAGTTATAGAAACGGCCAAGACCTATGCAGGACAATTTAGTAGACGCAATCAGAGACCTAATGAACCTGTGAAGAGTATGCTGCAGAACTGAAACGCTTGTATGATAAAGCTCATCCAGAAAGAGATAGGAAGACAAGAAGAGAAGATCTACTTAGGAGATTTCTGGATGGACTGTATGATGAACATGCCCGTTTTCAAGTTGAATACATAAAGGAACCAACTGATGTAGATGAGGCTGTATACCAGGTGGTGAATTTCATGCAAACACGAGAACGTGAACATGGTAATGACTACTGCACTGACAAGAAGTTCAAGAAAATTGCTAGAAGGGCAGCACAAAAATAAACTGAATCAGATGAAAATGAGGAACATGAATCATCAGCAGAAAGATCTGAAATGGATGAACATGTCTACAGAGTGCCTACCAAAAATAGCAACATAAAGAACCAAAATCTTGCTCAGGCAAATGGAACTAAAGGGAATCCAAAGAAAGAAGTGAAATCTGAGAAACAAAATGAGGAAACCTCAATAGACAAAGAGGATTTTCATAAACTAATGGACAAGATAGAAAAGTTAGAGGTGGAATTGAGACAAGGTTTACAAAGAATGGATAATAACAAGAGGAAGTTCACTCATCAAAGAAAGGGTCCAGGGAATGAGCAAAGTTATGTTTGTTTTACATGCGGAGCAAAAGCAGGGCCACTTTTCACGAGACTGCTCATTGAGATTGAAAAAGACCCCAGTGCAAACAAATGTCTCTCAAGAGAGGAATAGAGAATCCAAATATCAGGGGAGACAAGCAGTCAGTGCAAGAAACAACGATGTCCATACTTTAAATTAGGAAAGGCTGGCCTTGAGGGTCAAAGTGCAGCCTTGTTTACAATGGGCCCACTGAATAACTTGAATCAAATCTCACAAGGTGAAACAAATATTATACGGCGCCGACTTCCAAAATATGAGGGAATCTATATAAAAGGAACTATAGAAGGAGTAAAATTGATTTTTACAGCGGACACAGGAGCAACAAAAACCATTATATCAGATAGAGTTTACAACAAAATACCTGAAGAAAAACGTCCACAGTTGCAAAAGTCTGCAAGTCTGGCAGGAGCAGGTGGCACACCAGTAAAAGAATTTGGGAAGGCTGTTTTCCATATTGAGCTGGGACCATTGAAACTTGACAGAGAAGTGATTGTTGCAGAAATAGAAGATGAAGGACTTCTTGGAATAGATGTGCTACAAAATGAAAAAGATGGTCCAGCAGACATTTTACTTAGTAAGGGGATCATCAAACTAAGTGGAGCTTCAATACCATGCATACAAGTTGGCTTCCATGATGACAAGGTAAGGAAAGTTCGGACAGCAGACCATTACATCATACCAGAATACAGTGAAACCGTGACTGATGTTTTTATAGAAAGGGAGGATGATGATGCTCAAGCTACCAACACAGAATTTTTAGTGGAGCTTTATGAGAACTTTGCAGAGAAATATTCATTAATCATGGCTCCCAGTCTGGTTGACATAGGGGTATGTCCAACTCAAAAAGTTCGATTGTTAAATCCATTTTCCACAACAGCATCCATAAAGCAAGATGCAATAGTGGGCCAGGCACAAAAGCATGATGGAGCACACACCACTATTTGTAATATGGAAGATGCAGAAGAAGCCAGCAATTTCAATGCTGTGCGACGAATTAAATGTGAAACTACTGGAAAGAAATTTGAAAAAGAGAAAAAGGAAAAAGTGGAAAATACAAACAAGAATAGTGAAATATCAGAGCAGGCATTGGAGGATGAAAGCTATGAAGTACCAGAGCACTTGAAGGGGTTGTATACTGATACAGTGAAAACAAAGAACATTAGAGAAGTCAAAGCGATAGCAGGATTACTGGGTAAGTTTCAAGATACATTTTCCCGGGATGACAATGATTTGGGTTTAACAACTCTGATAGAGCATACTATAGATACTGGTAATGCCAGACCTGTTAAACAACTGCCATGAAGAGTGCCTCTAGCATTTGCTGAGGAAGAGAAGAAAGCTGTGCAAAAGCTGGAAGAAAAAGGTGTGATAACAAAATCAACATCACCCTGGGCTTCACCTATTGTGTTGGTCAGAAAAAAAAATGGCAAGGTCAGACCATGTGTGGATTACAGAAAACTGAATGCATTGACAAAGAAAGATGCTTTCTTTCTGCCGAGAATACGTGATTGTCTTGATGCAGTTGAGGGAGCGTTATCTTTCTCAACCCTTGATTTAACTTCAAGGTACCATCAGATTCCAGTGAAAACGGAAGATCAGCAAAAGACTGCCTTCGTCACAAAATATGGACTTTATGAATACAAGACAATGCCAATGTGATTAACAGGAGCCCCTGGGACTTTTCAACGTCCTGTCGAGTTGGTGCTGCAGGGTTTACAATGGCAGACTTGCTTAATATATATTGATGACATTATTGTGTTTGGTCGTAGCTTTGAGGAGCATATGTTGCGTTTAGAAGAAGTCCTGGTTAGGATACAAATGGCTGGTTTGAAACTACAACCTGAGAAATGTCACTTGTTGCAATCAGAAGTGGAATTTCTGGGTCATATTGTTAGTGAAAACGGGGTGAGCCCTTGCCCAATAAACATTATCAAGATATTAGAGTGGCCAATGCCAACGAATGTCACAGAGGTGCATCAAGTTTTAGGCATGGGAAGCTACTATCGCAGATTTGTGAAGGATTTTGCCCAAATGGTGCGACCACTGGTGGACCTTACACGGAAGGGAAAACCTTTTCAGTGGACTTCCCTATGCACTGCTGCATTTGAAAATTTGAAAAAGGCACTTACTAGTCCAGATATTATGGCCTATCCACAATCAGTGGGTGAATTTGTACTGGATACTGTTGCATCCGATATCGGCATAGGGGCAGTTCTTAGTCAATACCAAGATAGTAAAGAACGCGTTATAGCTTATGCTAGTTGTGCTTTAAACCAAGCAGAGAAGAACTATTGTGTGACTGACAAAGAACTTCTGGCAGTGCGATACTTTGTTGAATATTTTCGTCAGTACCTACTGGGCAGAACTTTCAAGATCAGCACTGATCATCAAGCCTTGGTATGGTTATTTAAACTAAAGGAGCCAAAAGGGCGTATTGCACGATGGATAGAGATACTCTCTGCCTATGATTTCATCATTGAATACCGACGTGGTGCTAAGCATGGGAATGCAGATGATCTGAGTAGATGTTCAAATCCTAGAGACTGCACCTGTGCAGAATTAGACATGATGGAACAATTATCTTGTGGTCCTTGTATAAAATGTCAAAAGAGGGAGCAAGAGATGATGGGAAGTTTAACTACCCAACAAGTGTCAAAACATATGATTTCCAGTCAGGCAGAGGGTTCACAGGGGGTTATCTCAGACCCAAATTCTGATATCAATTTTTACCAAATAGGTTCTGGACAAGCAGAGTGTCCAGAATCTCTTGAGCACAATGCTAAAACTCTTATTAGTGTGAATACACGAGCTCAGTCTAAGAGAGAAGGAAGAAGCCAAGAGAACACTGAAGTTGTAGCTCCTGGTAGAGAGTTGAGATCTAAAAGTGATCATTGCGTACCATGGGGTGGAAACTATGATTTACGAAAACTGAGAAAATTACAAGAGGCCGATGAAGACATAGGCCCCATCTTAGCAGCAAAATGAAAGAATACACGCCCAACAAGCACAGTAATGGCAACAACCAATCCAGTCTCGCGACACTATTGGTTACTGTGGGATTCACTTGCAGTAATGGTGGGGGTGTTGTTCAAGAAATTTTTCAGACGAGATGGAACAGGAGAACATTTACAATTTGTCATCCCTAGAGCACTAAAAGGGGAGATAATGTATCAAATGCACAATACAATTCTCTCAGGCCACTTAGGATCTAGGAAGACATGTGAGAAAACTCTTCAAAGGTTTTATTGGTTTGAAATGAGGGAGGATATCAACAATTGGACCAAGAAGTGTGATATCTGTGCAGCAGATAAGGGGCTCAATAGAAAACCAAAAGCACCTTTGGGATTCATGGGAGTGGGGGCTCCTTTAGATAGGCTAGCTACAGATGTATTGGGGCCATTGCCAAAAACACCAAGAGGGAATAAGTACATATTGCTGGTCACTGATCATTTTTCCAAGTGGGTGGAGATTTTTCCTATACCAGATCAATCAGCGGAAACGTGCACTCAAAAGATTTTAGATGAAGTTATAAGTAGATATGGCTGTCCATTGACGCTGCATACAGATCAAGGAAGAAATTATGCAAGTGTCATATTTTCTGAGCTTTGTAGAATGCTAGAAGTTCGCAAAACAAGAACAAGTCCAAGAAACCCAAGATGCAATGGCCAAGCTGAACGGTTTAAAAGAACCTTGCGCGGATGATAAAGGCCTACCTTAAAGAGGAACAAGAAGATTGGGATCTGCATTTAGGGTGTTTAGCTGCAGCATACCGAGCCACACCACACGAATCTACTGGTATGACACCGAACCTTTTGATGCTAGGTCGGGAAGTTAGATTGCCTGCCGAGATAGTGTTTGGACGAGTAGCAAGAAATGAAGAAGTTACAACCTATGGGGAATATGTAGATATCTTGAGGAACAGAATGCAGCATGCTCATGATGTAGCCAGGAAGCATTTAGCAACAGCAGCAAAGCGCCAAAGGGATCTGTACGATGTGAAACTGTGTCAGTTCAGTTACAGTTCTAGGGATTTGGTTTGGATCCTAACTGAAGCTAGATACAAGGGTATTTCACCAAAACTGCAGAAGCTGTATGATGGTCCGTTTGTAGGCAAGAAGAAGATTAATGATCTGAATTACATTATTCTACTAGATGAAAAAGGACGGTAGAAGCTGTTACATCATAACAAACTGAAGGCATATGTTGGAGAGAGTCCACCAGAATGGACGACCAAAATACGGAAGAAAATAGCCAGGTTGGATAGGGATACAGAAAAGAGACAAGAATGCAGACAAATACAATATTTGAATGAGTGCATCCTGTAAAGTGGAGCCAAATAAGTTTTATCATTTCCATAATTGGCTGGGTTTTTTTTTAAATCACTGTGGAGGTGCTCTGGACACATGTAACTTGGTTATTGATAAATAAACAAATAAATAAATATATGTGTACAGGAGTGTAATGTAAAATAATATTTATACAAATTGCCATGCAGCCTAACAGTTGGACAACACTGGAATTGACCAGGGTATTGCTTTTTTCAGATTGAGATGGCATCAAGACTGATCACGGTAAAGTCCATCACAAACACCAGAGGAAGAGCATATCGATGTCGCAAATACCCAGCGGAGGTGGCTGTCATTGGAGAAAAGAGTAAGTTGGTGAGCCACATCTATAAGAAGCACACACCCTTGGATCAGGCACCATTTTATTGTAACATTTGCACATTTAGATGCCATGCAGTATCAACGTGACCTGGAGCGACATGTGCAGTATTATCAGGCACATAAGGAGAAAGTAAATCAACTGCGAGAGCAGGGGCACCCTGTGAATGAGGAGGCTAACCTGTTCCAGAATCTAAATCCTTACGTTCCTGGGGACAACGATATGGAAGTGCTTGGCCGTGAAGATTCTGAGCACATTTGGAGGTAAAGATCACGTCAAGCAAAAATAGGAAACCATCTATCACCGATGCAAGTGACTGCAGGGGCTGATCCAGAGCTTGGTACCATCATTACACTGGCACACCCGGCAGCCCCAATCATCCTTACTCAGGCAGAAAGACGTAGTGTTGCTGATGAAAGATCCTCGTCACATTCAGGGGTCAACTTTTTGGATGAATTGCTGGATTGTGGTTCACCAGTGAATTTTTCTGTTACCTCTTTCCCGCATGAAGAGCTCAACTTACAGAGTTCAGCCCAGCAAAACGTCTTGGTTAAACCTACTGCTGCGCAAAAAGGAGAGTTGCAACAAACTCAGCCTCCCAGGAACTCAAAACCAATGGATATAATAAACAAGGCCGAAGAAACAAAGGTGACTACTGCCAAGATGCACCGGCGGAAAATTTCAAGCAAAACATCAGTCTCTTTTAGTAGCTGCAGCTGTGGCACAAAGGAAGAAATTACTAAACTGGTTACAGGAATTGATAAATTAAAAGATGTTATGGAAAAACAAGGGGAATTACTCAAGGAAAACACCACCCAGTCAGAAGCTTTAATAATGAAACTTACAGATGCAATCCATGAACAAACTAAGACCTGTAGAGAACTGAACAGTAACATAGCAAAAATTATAGAACAGCTCGTTGAGAAGAAGGGGTACCACCAGGAAAGATTGGTTGAAGATAAAGAGAAAAGTGAGGGGCAAAGAAATCAAAAGGAAGAGGGGCATAGAAAGAAAAAGGAAGAGGATCGAAGAAATCCGAAAGAAGATGTTCGAGTAAACCATAAGCAGGCCTGTGAGAGAGGAAACCATCAAGAAAGAAGAGATAGAGAACAAAAGGAAAGTGAAGCTATTAGGGATAGTCAAAAAGAGAACAGAAGAGAGCGATCACCAAAGCGTTGCAAACATCGTCACTCACCATACTAGGGAGAATGTTTTGGATACCAATTAGTTATTATGTATAACTGCAAATTTTACTCTGGTGTGTGTAAACCATAGGGATAAAAACAAAAAAAAATGAGTAAATTTGGTTGCTCTTTTATTTTTTTTAATTGTTTTAGAATTTTAGAATTACCAAGTAAATAAAGATTTGGGATGCATTGTAAATTATACATATGTATTTGTTAGGTCCACTTTAAACTGTCAATGTTGCATTTAGATTTAAAGCTAGTTTCATTTTTTATATAATTTATACAACCATGCTGAAAACAACAACTAAATCATTGCAAGGATTCTTGTATATTTACTGTTTGTGGGGACACTAAACAGAAAAAGCAGAGGGTAATGTAATGGGCAGGAAATCTAGCCTTGAAATATTTTTTTTTAAATCAAGTTTTTTAATCGTAAAGCTCTCGGTGGTAAAGCAGGGTGGGTGGGTGTTGTCAACATTACGGTTAACATTAAATTTCTTCATAAATACCTTGAGTTATCCAATGTCAAACAATGGTTGGTATGATTCCCGTTTATATTTCATATTCGCATATAAATTGATTCTAAATCATCCTTTGATTTTTTTATTTGTGGACTCCTCTCGGGCCTCTAGCTATTAAAGCTAGAGAGCCTTTGAGGAGACCCCCGTTTGTTCTAAAGGTTAATAAAGGGTTTTTATATCTGCATGTATCCCCCGAAGGTCTGTTGTTGTGGGTTTTTTCAAAAATAAAAAGAATTTTGGAAAAAATGTATTTAGATATATTTTTGATTCAGGTTGCTCTTGATGTTCTTTTTTATTTTTGATGGGGGCGTACTTGCTCGGGTTCCATTCTCTGGTCCCCAGACGTTCCGCCCCTAGGTCTAAAATTGTTTTCATTTATTTTATGGTCCGTACTCCCCTCCTCAGGCATTACACCTTTCGACTAGTTTCCTTTCCATGTATCCCCTTTTTGTGAGTCTTTGCTAGGGACTCTTTTTGTCCAGTGTGTGCTATGTGTTTGTGCTATATTTTTGTTTGTTGTGCTATACAATATCTTTTTGTATGGACAGCATTATAGAAGTCAAATCATTTGAGTTGTTAATTACTTTTATAAGAGAAAGCAGTAGTAAAAAAAGCAGTAAAAATTGTTGCTGTTGAGAGGGGTTCCTTTATTTCCTTTTGTGTAGTCTCTTATTCCTTTACGAACGGTGGGTGTGGGTTCGTTTCTACCATGCGTTCACCCTCGCTATGTGCCCCGGCGGCACTATATGCGGCTTGTTTGCCGTATAGGTAATTTATTCTCCAGTATTCTTTATTCACATTCATACTGGTTTTTCGGTCTAATTCCTTATGTGGCACTGGTGTCCATCTATTAGTGGCAACATCTTTCTCCTCTAGTGGCTTCTTCAGGTTTGCTTGCCCACATCAAAGGAATATGGCATAATTTTGAAAACGAAGTGTTTGTTTGGCCCTTTTTGGGGCTTTCCGGTCAAGTTAAAGTCAAAGGTATTATAAAAGATACATATGCGCTTGTGCATGCTCTTGTATATGCATGCGTGTACATGCGAACATGCACGCATACACTTTTACCGTATGCATACGCTTATATTTACTGTGGATTTTGTTTTTGCTCAATCGTGTAAAAATGAAGATTTTGTTTACATTTGATTACAGATGTTGGATTCTAAAGTTTTCTTTGTTTATAAAGGTGAAAGGTGAAGGATAGTAGTAAAGAAGAGTATTGTATTTGGTTTCCCTTGTTTGTTTTGTTTTGCATGTATATTTATCGCAGATAGTGGTTTTCTTGGGCTCCTCTGCAGGCCTGTCTACCTCGCGTGAGCCTCGTAGCATAGCCCTGCAGTATCTACACCCTGTACTTCCCCCTATCTGCGAGTCCCTGTGCCTGTGTGTTTGGCGAGTCTTTCATTGTTACATTTCCTTTTGTTCAGAGTTCCGACCCCTGTTCACGTTTGTTTTTCAGTTTTTATTTATCCCTTAAATCCCAATTCCAAAGTGGAGTCCCCTTAGTGAAACTGATATTTTAGCTGTCTGGTGTGGTGGTGGGGAGCCCCTCCATCCTCCGTCTGCTATTGGAAAGTTGAAGTGTCTCTGTTTATGAACTGTGTCTTTACATTTTGCATGTGTGTACATTTGATAGATATTGTTATCTTAGACACCATTCATGTTTTTGTGAGTTTCTTTTCTATCATGAGTGCGAGTGGGTTTTATTTTACTAGCCCGTCTCGCTCTCAGCGGTTATACTCGGACTTCTAAGAAGCCAACACTAGGGTGTGGTGGCTTCTTTATCTAAAGTTTAGGACTTTCTTCCAATATAATTTTCCTTTTCTGTCTGACCAGGCGTCTTATAAATTTAAATTGAGATGGGATAGCAAGAGACTCTCCGCTCGGTTTGCCTTTCCAACATGTGGGTAAGTGAGCTCCAGGCCGGCTTTACGACGTACAACCCCCTAGTGGGGGGCATACTGGAACTCATCTCCCACAGTGGTTGTAGTTGGCATTCCTGGGCTGGGGGGGGGGCCCCCATCCGTCCGTGTCAATGTTAAATTTAGTGGTAATATTACATGTACACATGTACCTGTCTATATGTGAATGTAGTATATAAAAAAAAAAAAAAATGGCGGCGAGTAAGGTGTAATTCTAGAGTTAAAATTTATGTGTGAAATTTGTTGGTATACCCTATTATGTTTATGTTGTGGATTCTATGGTTCACTGGGGTTATTCTGCCACAGCAAAGCATTATGTCTACTATGAAATCTACAGTTTGGTTATATAGTGTTTTATTTTCTATGTTATTTGTGTATAAAAGTTGTTTCTCGTTGTATATATATAGTGTTTTGATGTTGTTTATTTCTTTGTCTAGGGTCTTGCATTTTAGTATTATATGTATTTTGCTGTATGGCCCGATGTTACATAAGGGGCAGTTGGGCAGTTTTTTTATGACATGCCTCCTTAATGCTACCTCCCCCGTGAACCATACATCATGTAGGAATTTATATAGCATACTCTGCTTCGCTGTGGATTTGATTTCTGCTCAGTTTTTCCATACGGATTTCCAGTTTACGTCTGGATGGTTTATTTGTACTTTTAATTTTGTCTTAATGTCTATTACTGTCTTAATTTGAGGATATATTTTAAAATCTTTTTTTTCTTTCCATATTTGCTCAGAGTTTCTATATTTTAGGATTGTGTTTGTTATGTATTGTAGGTTTTTTGGTGGCTTGAATAGTTTCGTTATTTTGTTGTTTTTATATATGTCTGGTATGTGTTTTAGTAAGTATCCAAACCAGTACATATATAATGCAGCCCATGTATGTGTATGTTTTCCTTGTAGATTTCGGATTCTGTTTATGATGTTAGTTGACTTCTTATATCGTAGGTGGGGAATTCCCGGCCTCCGTCTTTTTTTGGTTTGTAGAGGTATTCTCTTGGTAGGTAGTGTAGTTTTTTTCAAATGAAATCAATTATTATTTTATCTATTGTATCTAGCATTATGTCTGTTAGGTCTATTGTATTTATTTTATACACGATTTTGCTATATAGGTATGTTTGTGCAATTTGAATTCTCTCTATGGTGTTCAAGGTTTCGCATGACCATAGTTCGATGTTTATTTTAAGTATTTCTATAATTTGTTTATAATTGTCTGTGATTGAATTATTTCCAAATAGTATTCCCAAAGTTTTTATCTGATTTTCAATCAGGTGTGGTGGTAAGCCTGGGTGGTTTCCCCTCCAGTTTCTAATTAGTAAAATTTCGGTTTTCTCATGGTTGAGTAGGGAGCCTGAAGCTTTCCCGAAATTAGTGAACTCATTTTCAAGGTGTTTGAAGGAGTTTTCGTCTGTGATAAAATTGGTGCAGTCATCTGCATGCTGCACCATTTTTAGCTCCGTTTCCAGATTTGGAATTTTTATCCCCTTTATGTTTTTGTTTATATTTATTTTTTTACACAGTACTTCAAGGGCTATCACGTATAATAGCATGGATCGTGAGCATCCCTGCCTGACCAATATTTCTATGGGGAAGCTGTTTGTGTACGCTCCATTGACTTGCACTTTTGAGGTTATTTTTGTATATAGTGTTTTTACCCAGGTGACAAAGCATTCACCGAAACCAAATTTTGTTAGGATGTCTTCTATATAGTTGTGTTCGATTCTGTCTAATGCTTTTTCTTGATCAAAAAGGATAATAGCTCCTTTCTCTCCCCTTATATTGGTGTACTGTATTGCGGTTTCTATTGTTAGTATGTTTCTTCCTTCCTCTCCGCAGCTTTGGTTGTTATTTATAATTGGGGACATGCATTTTTTAATTCTATTAGTTAGAATTTTACTTAAGATCTTGTAATCTGTGTTGAGTAGTGATATCGGGTGCCAGTTTTTTAGATTTTCTGTGTCACCCTTCCCTTTGTATATTAAAGTGATTATTCCTTCTCTCATTCCCTTTGTCATTGTTCCTGTTTGGTATATATTATAGTAAAGGTTTTCCAATATTGGTGATAATTTTTTAAAAGTTTTATAGAAATCTGTTGCGAGTCCGTCAGACCCTGGCAATTTTCCTTTGTTTAATTGATCTATCGCTTTTTCCACATCTTCTATAGTTATAAAACTGTCACATGTATTTTTGCCACTGTGATCTATTTGTGCAAATGTTATGTCTTTGGTGTATTGGTGTATTTCCTTTGTTTCTATATTTTGTGTTGTGTATAAGTCTTTATAAAATGTATGTATTTCTTGAGTATATCCTCTTTTTTGTTATATATATTGCCATCTTTCTTTATTGCATCTAGATTTTTTATTTTCCCTTTCCTTAATTCTTCTCGCTTATATAAGCCTCTTGCTGTACCGTATATCTCCTCATATTTCCCTTCTCTTATAACTGCTCCTTTGTTTTTATAATCCTGCATTCCTTTAATCTTTTTTGCGCCATTTCTTTCTCTACTTTTGGTATATTTGTTCTCTTAATTTTCTCTAATAATTCCCACTTTTCTGCTTCTCTCTCTAACCTTCTTTTTGTGGATATAAATTTTGTTGTTTTCTTGATGTTTTCTTTCAGTGACTCCCATTCCTTAATTATGTCATATGTTTCGTATGTGTTGTGTTGGTGTAGTGTTTTATTTATTGTTTCTATGTATTCTTTGTCTGTTAGAACTGAGTTATTTAGTTTCCAGAGCCCTTGGCCCCATTTTATATTTTTTATGGCTTTTATGTGTAGTGTTATTGGTTTATGGTCCGAAATTTGTGTGTCTTCTATGGTGCATTTATCTATGTTCTCTTTTCCCTTTTCTGATACATAGAATCTGTCTAATCTGCTTCCTTGGTTTTTGCCATATCTAAATGTAAAGTCTCTGCATATTAGGTTTTGTGTTCTATATGCATCTACTACTTTATTTATATTTATAAAATCCCTGGTGATTGGAAGTAAAAACGTCTTTTCTATTTAGGCCAGTCGTCCCGTCTATTTCTGATTCTATCCAGTTAAAATCACCAACTATTATGATCTTATCAGTATGAATACTCACAACATAGTTTGTGAGGTTTTCAATGAATTTTATCTTATTTGTATTATATTGGGCCGGCACCTACACGTTAATTATGTGCCATTCTTTTATTTTTAAGTGAAGTAGTCTCCCTTTAAAAGTTTCTTTAGTTTCGATTTTTTTCCCATGTGAGATTGTTTGTTTTGTTTTTAATTATGCAGGCTACTCCTGCGTTTTTTTTTCGTTTGTGTTATTTATTTCTACAGTTGTATTAAATGTTTTTTCAATCAGGTGTTGTAGTTCTTTATTTATATTACGAGTTTCTTGTAGCATTATCATGTCATATTGTTGTGTTGCAGTATATAATTTTTCTATTTTGTCTGTATTAACGCCGTTTATGTTTAGTGATAGGATTTTTAAGTTGTGGTCCATGTTAGTTGTTTTTTGTTAGTTTTCCGTGGTAAAGCAGGGTGGGTGGGTGTTGTGAACATTACGGTTAACATTAAATTTCTTTATTAATACTTTGAGTTATCCAATGCCAAACGATGGTTGGTATGATTCCCGTTTATATTTCATATTCGCATATAAATTGATTCTAAATCATCCTTTGAACTGTTTAAACTCATGATGTTACACCATGGATCGATGTGTAAATCCATCCTCGGTATCAGCCTCGTTTCCAGGTTTGTCACAATTGGAACACTTCCATAGTTATCTCGCTTCATAAAAATGAGGTCGCTTACGGTATCATCCATTTTAAAGCTTAACATGTTTCTTTATATTGTAAATTGTGACCATTTGGACATATATTTGCTGTATTCGAACTAGCCAAAACACTTAATAATATATAATTGTAATCAAAATTATTAATTAATGTGTGGTTTTGTTGTTATTTGTAGCAATGTACGGTTGCCCCTGCGAGCGCGCGCTTGCAGAATTTTTCCTGCGGTTGCTACCCAGCGAACGGCAGAATTTTCCCTGCAAGGCGCAGAATTCTGCCGAATTCCGCGGGAAGTATAAAAGGGCTAGTCAGCGTCTGTTCTAGGATCCTTGCACATGACTAGATTGGTCGCACGCGAGTATAATCAAATTTCATCATCATCTGTTCTAGGACCTGATCGGGTTTCCGAGGGTCGTGTTAAGAGTTCTGTGTGTGCGTGAGAAAGTTTTTTTTTTACAACTTTACTACGAAGGCCATATAAGGCAGTGTGCAAAGAAAAGGTAACTCTTTTGTTTATTATTTTCCGCGAATCAGAAATTTACAGTTATTTCACTATGTCTTTCTAAGTAATTGCCAGGAAAAATAACGTTTCTTATAGTTAATTTTGGACAGGTCTAAAAGTAAGTTCTGAAATCTGCATCTGTATAATCTAAACCTTTCAGGATATTTATTCTTTCATTTTTATGTTTTCAAAATCAGCAACCTTAGCTTAAATAGTTATCCAATCAGTTAAATTATATGCAGACAGTATTTTTCATGATCTTGTTAGGTCAAGTCAAGTATTTCTTGCAGGCTTTATTAAAATAATAATACTTATTACAGTTCAGTAGGAATATGAAATTATGGAATAATAATAAAAATAATAACAACAACAACAACACTTTTTTTAACAACAATAATAATAATAATAATAATAATAATAATAATAATAACAACAACAGCAACAACAATAATGTAAAAGTTTGATTAGGAAGCCACTGAGTGTTTCTCAAGGCTCTTTTTCATAAGTTATTTGTTCTATTGTAAAGCTATTGAGTGTTTCTCAAGGCTTTGTGCATAAGTTGACATTTATTATTGTTATAGCCATTGAGTGTTTCTCAAGGCTCTGTTTGAAGTTAACCCATAATATAATTAAATGTTAGCCCATGTTTCTAAGTCAATCCCTAAATAATAAATTATTATAAAATCTGAACATTAAAACTTTAGATATTTGTAAATGTGTATATCAAACTCTATTATAATAAACTGTTATTTAAATTAAGTATGTTTGTCCAAATGCACACTACCACTGTGATATGAGTCTTTATATAGAAGTAATCAGCACCTGTTATTTGAGTTTTGAATTTGTACTTCTATATGACTTTATGACTATTAATAAACCAGATCAAACTTAAATTGGAGTCTGCGTTTCATCCTAGTCCCATTCTTACAGCTAGGATCGCCCACTTCATCAGGGAATCAGAGAGACCTCTTGGAGTTTAGGTCTAAGTTTAACTGGGCCTTTATTCTATGGAGAGTTTATCGGCCACAAAGAGCACAGTGAGTCATTGAATGGTCACCAAGTTATCGGCCAGCGCTATCCCGTAACAATATCAAGACAAGTGTTTGTGTCACATATAAGATTCGGTTATGTCATTTTGTACTTTAAGAGCTATCCCCCATGATTTTAAAAATGTATTTACGCTTCATATCTTGCAGTGTGTGTGTGTGTGTGTGTGTGTGTGTGTGTGTGTGTGTGTGTGTGTGTGTGTGTGTGTGTAAACACTCGCTGATATATCTTGTTTAGATTAGGATTTGGTAATGCGTGGCTACATTAGGGGTTGGGAGATGAAATAAAGTTTCTTCGAGCTGTGAAACAAAGATTAAAATAAGTTAATTTCCAGAATTTAGGATCTAAGATAAATAAGAACAATAAGTTACATTTATACAAAATTGTTTAAACAAATTTGAATTTAGAAAACTACTTGTCACATTTTGGTTATAGAAGTAAGAAGAAATAATATTTAAAGAGAACACAAAAGTATTGTGGTATTGTCGTCTGGATGGTGTTTATAAAATCGAAAGTCAGTTCCATTTTTATTTACAGTCAAATGCCCACAGGGTAAAGATTTAAGGTTAAATATTAACATTTTTATAACTAAGGTATATATATTTCTAAAATATTTACAGAGCAGCGAACCAATCGTATATTTAACCATATTGAACCATTGCTACCTACTCTTATCATACTTTTAATGTAAGAAAGAACATTAAATAAATCTAGATTGTTTTTATATTTGCAAATTGTTTGATTTGTTTCTGATAACTTCCATCCTCCTTTTGTTACACACCACATATAGATCTACAGTGCGTAGTAATTTACTTTAAGGTGATCAGTATATTAGGGACTGCATTCAGGGTTACTGATCCCGAGATAATAATTGTGATCTGAGTCCAGGTGGACTTTATTTGTGAGAATATTATGAAAAGCAGATAAAAGTATAGACTCAGTGAACAACAGCAAGCTCAACAAAAAGTCATGAGATTAGTTTGTAATTTCAATTCGAAGAACATGCAAATGCCTAACTGGCAGTAACCGAATAGAGTTGTATGTATATATGTTATATAGCCACTTTTAACAAATGCTAGAATTTATCTCTGAGATAAATTTGATGTTGGTCTTTACACAACGCTTTAAGAAACCAGACTGATTGTAAATCTGGGTAATCTCAAATGCTTTACTACGGAAAATAACTACATGTATGTATAGATTTAATTTTAAAAAAAATGAAAAAAAACCCCCCAAAAATTAAGCAAATCCGACATTTCGTGTTTCCAAAAGGATTTTATTCTTCAGATTTGAAGAAAGTTCAGAGATTAGAGGGTTGATCCGTAAATGCTTCCTAAAATTCCTTGGAGGAGGGAAAAAAATCACGAAAGCCCTGCAGTTGTGAGAATATTATGAAAAGCCTCTAAAAACACGAATGGGAAGAACGTTAATTCGTAGGCAACTCCAGTGTCGATGGTATGGAGTGTATAAAGTAGGTTACCTCTCTTTCCCTACCATATCTGACGTACCGCCCCATGTCAGTTGAGATTACACAGTGACAACAACTAATATTTCACTGCATTCCATCCTACGAAATTTGCGAAATATGGAGAGAAATAAAATGTTTACATTAGAAGAAAAAGAGAAACCTTGAGATGATTGGGCGAAAATAGCGGGGCGCAGTTCCAATTTTAGCACCATGTAAAAGTTTTTAACACCAACGATATCTATACTGTTTTAGTGCAGCCAACTCTATAATATGTTTGACCGTTATAATAGTGTTTTACCATTCTGAAGGTTACAGAAAAGGTATAAGCTTAAAAAGTAAAGGGTAAAGTAACACCTGACATGAAATCTGCTTAATTTTAAGCGTTCTTCTAACATTTTCACCTCCTAAAACATGCTGATAAAAGCTGAGCTTAGGGCTTGTAACGTTTCACGTGACACACAAACAACGACCCTTTTCAGATTCTGATTCCCTTTCGCAGAGGAGTGAACTGAAGTAAGGTGTAGATCAATGTCTGGCTCAAGGATTTAATGATGACAAGGGCGGGTCTCAAACCCTTAACCTGCAGGTTGTAAATTATGAGCTCTAACCATTCAAGCACTGCGTCAACAGAGAGAGAGAGAGAGAGAGAGAGAGAGAGAGAGAGAGAGAGAGAGAGAGAGAGAGAGAGATGTTGACCCCAATAAATACCTTATTCATCTCTTGAAAGACCTCCAGAATCAGCAAAATGCAATTTTGAACTTAATCCTGTGGACTGTAACAAAACCCCCCTCCACTGAAATGTTTCCTCCATAAGTAGCTAATACCAAGGATGTATTCTTATTGATAGGGAAAAGACGACGATGACTATAATAATGGGGATGATGGGGATGATAGTTTTGGTAGCTATCTAGTACAATTTTGTAAGTGACTTAGGCTGTATATATATATATATATATATATATATATATATATATATATATATATATATATATATATATATATATATATATAGTGCCACGGGCAAAGGGTGGCTGGTGGGTGGGGGCTCATATGTATATATTATTTACAAAATGCACACACACGTGATCAGTAATGTATTTTCATTTGTTCTGATCTAAATATATCAGTAAGTATTTGCGATATAGCCAATCACTGCTCTGGCATTCGGCACGTTTCTGTCTTTCCTTTTTTTTTATCTTGTCTTCAAGTTCAGCTGAGAGCTTTAGAAACAATACTTCTGCTTTATTGCAAGTATAACCCAGTATGCACTGTCTAGTTTTCTCTTTATCTCTTCTCTTCTCTCTGTATATATTTACATAATTTACAGGTACGTAAACATAATTTTATTTTTATCTGTTCTCAGCGTATAAAGCCAGCTAAATCCACCAATAAGTGTTTGCGATATGTCCATATATTACGCTGGTATTCGGCACGTTTCTGTCTCTTTTTCATTTATTTTCAGGTTTATCTGAGTGCTTCCGAAAAAATGTAATATGTTTGTGTATTGGTTTACTTTCTTAACGTGAATTGCTGAGTGGTGCATCGCTGTAGCCTTATGAAGTGACCTTAAAGAGGATGAAAATATTCAACTGTGTGACCCATAAACCAACCCATTCATTCGTCTTGGGCAGGCTAAGAGAATATTTGACCCATTTACATTCAAATTTACCATTTATAAAACCACGAAATTTTAAAACTTACACTTATTTAGAGCTAAAACTCCTTTTGAATTGCAAAAAACAAACAGTCTCTCGTGAGGATATATATATTCTATTTTTTCAGCAAGGGTTATGCAGATCATAAAATGTTTCTTTCTGTCCAGACAAGTGTGGTTATTTCGTATTTTAGACAGTTTAAGCTCGTTTTACTTTAAATTACTAGTATTTTTTGATTTTTCACAATTCATTTGGTACATGTTGCTTCACGAAGATTAACTGAATGCAACCCGGCGAAGCAATTAAATCTTGACTTGAAAGATTGGACATAAAAATAATTGAATAAAAACAGTATTAGGCGTGTCGGAAATAAAGGCTAGTAGTGTATAAACCTGACACACTGAGATTTAGACATTCAAAACATATTGTCAGTCTCATATAACCAATCTCTCGCGTGGCGACGTGAGATCTTCACTATACAACAGACGATGAGCTCGTGGAGCCACGCAAGAGTCTCGTTGATTGAGACTAGCAGATGTTAACATCCGATGGTTTTCGTGGAATTTTCAATAATTTACAAAACTGATATTCCACGAACAAACGTGTTCTGTCCCATGTTATACAGAGAACGGAGGATCTTACTGCAAATGAAGGATTAGCAACTGAGAGCAACTAACATTATCTACAAAACTCCATTAAAACCCATTTATGACTGATCACTCTTTTCTCATTTTGGTCTCTTATTTCACAATTCTGTTACATATTGCTCTATTTGAACCGTTAACAGACAAAACAAAAGAAAACAACCTCCCACCCACCACAACAAAAAAGCAGATTAATTCAAATCTAAGTGAAAAATTCATTTTTTCTGTATGCAGAGTTGTGTGACTATATGACCTGATATGTTTGCTTTGAGATGCATTAATTTATTTCATTGACAAGAACTTTAACGAAAAATTCAAATCCAGTTTGCTAACCGAACGTCACATACAGTTAATGATTTTAAATATAAACTTCAAGTTAAAAGGTAGAGATGACAGCACTTGGACTCTTCTCCAAGGACTCATGATTCAAATCAATATTTTATTGTCTTCATTCGAAAAACCAAAACCAATAATGATCTTTCATACAAGTGCGTTTACATTAATTTGTTTAATTTTTTTTTTGGGAGGGGGTTCGACGGGTGGCCTAAGACGCTCGCCTTTGCAGATCACTGTCATCTCACCTCTGTTCGCGTGGGTTCGAGTCTCGGGTCGGCCAACGTGGGTATGTGAAAAAGATTGCCAGTAGCTTCCCGTGTGTCGGTGGTTCTTCTCGGGATTTTCGAGGGTTCTTCTTCCATCAAATATACTGGCTGTCATGTATAGCCTATTATGTGCTGAAAATGACGTTAAACCCACAAAACCAAACTTGTTTATGTTGGTCCTTTATAATCCAGTATTTTTATCTCAATTCAGGAAGACATTTGTCACGTATGGGATATTTCATCAATCAATTTATGGCTGGGATTTAAGTTTTGATTCATTGAAAGACGGAAAAAGCGATAAAACTGGAGCCACGCGTCGATCAAAATGTCGTCTGCTTAGTAAGTGTTGACTGTTGTAAGAGGACATTACTCGTCTGAGTTCAATCAGGACACTTTGAACACAATTATAATATTTCTTCCCTCTGTTTAGAAGTAGCTTTTTGTATGGCGTCGAGGCACCAATATCAAGGTTGCGGTGGACGTGCTGACCCAAATTATGTTGTTCAGTCGTTGGGTGTATAAGATTGTCATATATACATTGGAAATGATTTGCAATTTCTTTTTCGTCTTATTCTTCGCCATTTGAAAGCTAAGTATGTCTTTTGAGATATCAAACGCGTTACCCAATGTTCTGTTTCAATAGCACCATTCGTATAACGTAAACGTTCCCTTACATTTCAAACGAAGCAAACCCATTTATTCATCATATAAACAAACATGATGTTACTTTACTCGAGTTTGTTCAAACACTACTATTATCTTTATAAGCTCTCAAAAATGTAGGTTTTTGACAATCCTAGTGTATTGTCAGCCAATACATATCAGCTGGTTTGAACCTTAAAGATGTTAAGAGACACCCATTTACTTCCGCTCTTATATTTTCTTTCTTACTGGTACTGAGTGGTGACTGACAAACTTTCCTGGTTCGATGCTGGAGATTATTATCGGTCAACCACAATGGCGACACAGATTATGTTTGACCAATTCAATTGAATTCAAATATTTTATTTGTCCCAGATGTTACAGAATAGACTGAGTGGGTTTGGATTTAATAGAGACAAATACCAGTTATGAATATGATATATTTATTTTACAACGTATATATGTACGGAAATGAATTCGGTCCTAACATGTGCATTTCAGACACATATCACATTCCTTTCACGTCTGCCGAAGGGAACATTACTTCCGAGCAGACACGTTGGAAGAGTAACTCTTGATCAGACGCCAAGGCAAGTTAAGACCAATGGTTCCATCAACATTACCGGAATCAGTACAAATACACTACTGAATTGTGTAATACCTGAGCTATAAACTCTTAGGTGTTTTATTACAAATACACTACTGAATTGTGTAATACATGAGCTATAAACTCTTACGTGTTTTATTACAAATACACTACTGAATTGTGTAATACCTGAGCTATAAACTCTTACGTGTTTTATTACAAATACACTACTGAATTGTGTAATACATGAGCTATAAACTCTTAGGTGTTTTATTACAAATACACTACTGAATTGTGTAATACATGAGCTATAAACTCTTACGTGTTTTATTACAAATACACTACTGAATTGTGTAATACCTGAGCTATAAACTCTTAGGTGTTTTATTACAAATACACTACTGAACTGTGTGATACATGAGCTATAAACTCTTAGGTGTTTTATTACAAATACACTACTGAACTGTGTAATACCTGAGCTATAAACTCTTAGGTGTTTTATTACAAATACACTACTGAACTGTGTGATACATGAGCTATAAACTCTTAGGTGTTTTATTACAAATACACTACTGAACTGTGTGATACATGAGCTATAAACTCTTAGGTGTTTTATTACAAATACACTACTGAACTGTGTAATACCTGAGCTATAAACTCTTAGGTGTTTTATTACAAATACACTACTGAACTGTGTGATACATGAGCTATAAACTCTTAGGTGTTTTATTACAAATACACTACTGAACTGTGTGATACATGAGCTATAAACTCTTAGGTGTTTTATTACAAATACACTACTGAACTGTGTGATACATGAGCTATAAACTCTTAGGTGTTTTATTACAAATACACTACTGAACTGTGTGATACATGAGCTATAAACTCTTACGTGTTTTATTACAAATACACTACTGAACTGTGTGATACATGAGCTATAAACTCTTAGGTGTTTTATTACAAATACACTACTGAACTGTGTGATACATGAGCTATAAACTCTTAGGTGTTTTATTACAAATACACTACTGAACTGTGTGATACATGAGCTATAAACTCTTAGGTGTTTTATTACAAATACACTACTGAACTCTGTAATACCTGAGCCATAAACAATTACGTGTTTTATTACAAATACCACTATTATTATTATATTTGCGTTCACAAGAAACAAATCTGGTTAAACATTAAACTGTTCTACGTTAAGAACGAATATATGATAAATATATGATAAAAGTTCAAATATGAATCTATCTACAACAAAAATAATCACCAGGGATTATAATGAGTTAAAACGCCTCTCTTCGTTTATTATATAAGACATGCATAATTCAACTCAATTTGGCAATTCAGGTAAATATACGAGTGCAACACGAAACAGACTGTATTAAATCTGATAGCTTTGTGTTATATGAAATTTGTCGGACCTAATGAAAACTGAGGATAAATTCTGAAACATTTAACATAGCTAACTATTCTCTCACACAGAGATGACGGAAAGAAAATAAGAACGGCTACAACTATTGCATAACCCTTCTGCTGAAATATCGTTATCGTGAAGACGACAATTTTCTGACAAAGCATCTATGCAGTGTAACTATTCAGGAAAAATTAACACTCAGTATAACCATATGTGGGAGAAATCAGGGATAGAAAACATGGGGTGAGTTCCTACCTCTAGCTCTTTGCACGTGACACAGTAGGTCGGTCGACCAAGTGAGTAAAACTATCTTGCAATCGTCCTGCAGAGTTATAACATACATCGTGAGTAATGCATCCCGTGGCAATGGGACCTTACCATATACATCGTGAGTAATGCATCCCGTGGCAATGGGACCCTTACTACCTACATCGTGAGTAATGCATCCCGTGGCAATGGGACCCTTACTACCTACATCATGAGTAATGCATCCTGTGGCAATGGGACCCTTACTACCTACATCGTGAGTAATGCATCCCGTGGCAATGGGACCCTTACTATATGCATCGTGAGTAATGCATCCCGTGGCAATGGGACCCTTACTATATACATCGTGAGTAATGCATCCCGTGGCAATAGGACCCTTACTACCTACCTACATCGTGAGTAATGCATCCCGTGGCAATGGGACCCTTACTATATACATCGTGAGTAATGCATCCCGTGGCAATGGGATCCTTACTATATTTATATTAAAGTACAATACAATGACAACTTTGTGCACACAATTCCGTGACACCAAACATTTTTCAAAATAGATGAAACAATATAATACAAATATGAATAAATATACAAAAATCAAACACATACATATAAATGCCAGAACTATACATAATAACGACTGACCATACGATTGACGATAAGACTGGAATCAAACTAGATCTGTTTTAAAGGGGTGGGAAGTGTTTACTAGCATTTCATTTTGTATCATTCTGGTTAGCCTAGGAAATGTGAAGAAATAGGGGAAAGCAGCGATCTTTGACCTTTAATGAACTTCAATAGCTTTGTTGAGTGTTTCAAAGGTACTGCATTGATTGTTATTGTTGCAAAAGGGGTTATGCGATTGGTTGTGAGAGCTTAACTACAGTTCCCCACCCCTCCGATAAACAAAAACGGATAACGGCATTGTCACAGATTCGTAGGAAGAAAACAAAATCTAACTTGTTCTCACACAGGGGTTTTAAGATACACAGAGTACTGTGTGAACTAGATGTAAAATTCAAAAAACAGGTTCCTGATATCCTTCTCGTCCTTAATCAGAGTCATTCACCTGATTTCATATCTTATGAAAACCACAAATTGATAACTTTTTAAATTAGTTTTTAATCGATACCGTCAATTTACAATACCAGCATTTAAATGGCAGACGAGTCAATTACCGCAGGCAAAGTTTAAGTTTCAATACAACCTTTGAAATCAAGATGACGTCAAAATTAAAGGAAACCATTCAATATGCAAGACGCACCATCATTCCATACATTATGAATGTACTATTCCAGAAAAGTTTAGAATGAAATCGGAACACTTACTCACACAAAATAGTAACAACGTAACTATATCATGTTTTCCAATATTCTATATCTTTTGTGTAGTATCTGCAAATTGGTGACAACGTAACCGTACTTAGTTGACCGAACAAAATAGACATATTTGCTAAACTGTTAGTACAATGTCTATTTAGCAATCGTACGACTATATATATATATATATATATATATATATATATATATATATATTCAAGCACACATTCCAGTGCTTTAATTATCTATAATAAAAAAATCTGTCCACTGTCGATGCCACACAACTATCTCTGTCAATTAAATTATCTCTGATAAGTGCATGTAGCCTTTACGGGTTTCATTAGTACCCGTGAAGTAATTGATAAAGGTATTACACCATATAAGAAGTTCTAACGGTTGAAGATTTTCTTCAAAAACAATATTAAATCTTTCCTACTAGGTTAAACTTTCTTTGGATGCTTTGTCCATTTTTCAAGTATAATATATTCGAGGAGCGGAAATAATTACAGCCAGAACAATCTCCTCTTTGTCCTGGAAGAAATGAACTCATTGTCTTAAAAGAGTGAAACCGTGGAACTTCCGGCATACGCTTAGTTCGGTTAAAGCCCCAATGTCAAGGTTGCGCATGCTAAACTGATCAGATTGTATTTTTCATAACATTTAACTAAGTTTGAACTTGAAAGGATTTTCAATTTTTCATTTTCATTTAAAAGACAAATAACCCAATCTTCTTTTTAAATAAAATAAACTTTGTCGCAAGTTACAGACGAGATTTCGAACTTAGTCGTGATACAAACAAATCGAGTTTGTTCAAGCTTCATACACAGACTGAATATATTGTTTTGTGACCCTTTTATTATATGTTACATCGAACATTTCAAACGGTGTTCGAACCTCATAAATCTTAGTTAACTACGCTCATTTCCTTTTATAATATAGTGATGTTTCTTTGATAAAAACAATATTGGATAGTGGTTGACTTATTTCCTGGTACAATGTCCTAACATAACATAGGTCAACCCTACGGGTAACATAAAACTTATTTGGAGATAAGTAAAGAACCGGATAAATCTAATAAAGGGTTGATATAACTTTCATGTACTGTGGCTGAAATTTCTTTACATATTGTACTTGTGGAAATTGTACATAATCTAAGCACACAGCAGACAGAAATGGCCGCTCCAAAGTACTCGAAAAATCAGTCTGAATTAGTCAAAAGTGCACTATTTTCAGCATTTATTAAAATAGGGAAACGAATTTTTACAGAGTAGGCAATACCTGCCTCTGAAAGAACAATGAATGAATTACATAATATATAAAAAGTAAAAAAAGTTATCGGCTCCTTTTTTATAAATTTACCTTTGAAGTCTAGGAAGTGAAAATGACCAAGCGGAGCTAGCAGTTTTTTGAAAGGTGCACATCTTAAGTAAGACCAAGCTGTATACTCTATAACCCAAATTGGACCCATCAATCATAAACCAAATTACGAAACTGTAGAGCGCCACCTTAGATCATTTCAGGTTCCACTTTAAACTTTCGTACTTTGCACTGGGTTTAATTTTTAAAGAACAGAATTTCCCATTTTTTCCTCACTGGTAAGACTGCTTATTTAAAAAAGACCTTAAATATCTTAGGTATTGTTAAAATAACTTTTAATTCCCTTTATTTTGGTGTATGCTTTATGGTGTAATTTGGGTTCTAAAATAAACTTTATTGAAACAGCGAATCGGTAGACCAATTTATCGGCGATAGACCAGAACAGATTAATGAAGTCAAAGCTATATCGATCATGGCGACCTTCTTAGTCCTGACTATCGACATGAATGTTTGAAATTAATGGGTCACATCTTTAAAACTGCTCCATGGCTTAACAGAAAAATGTGTATGTTTGATTGTGACAGCATGAACTGCTGATGTTAGAATACCCTTACATATAAGGAGCCAGTGTAGATTGACTTCGAAATACACTTACGCAACGGATAAAGATACAAAATCAGCTCGTTATTGCTTAGAGTCATTACCTAAGGGTCGTACCAGGTATATATTTGACCTGAATTGGGTGAACAAACAGCTGATTACAAGCGGCCTATCCGTTTGGCAAGATCTGTCAGTTATTTAAGAAAGTGTCATATTGAATTTATATAAAAAAGTCAGAATAAATATTGATTTGTTGACTTTGATGCATGTAATTTTAGGGTTGATTGAACTTTTTCCACTATCTATGCTGTAACAAAGCATGTAAATAGATGAAGTGAGTGTATTGAGCCAAATAATACATAAAGAAAGGCCTTAATTACTTTGAAAAGGTAGAATAAACAAGATAGACCAATGAACCGTCAGTGACGCGGAAGCCCATTTTGACAAGTTAAACTATGAAGATGTAATCCGTGAATATTTAGACGGTAACTCGAATGAATGCCGAGCGAGTGCCTTGGGTTGAATGTTCAGACGGTAACTCGAATGAATGCCTAGCGAGTGCCTTGGGTTGAATGTTCAGACGGTAACTCGGATGAATGCTGAGCGAGTGCCTTGGATTGAATGTTCAGACGGTAACTCGGATGAATGCCTAGCGAGTGCCTTGGGTTGAATGTTCAGACGGTAACTCGGATGAATGCTGAGCGAGTGCCTTGGGTTGAATGTTCAGACGGTAACTCGGATGAATGCCGAGCGAGTGCCTTGGGTTGAATGTTCAGACGGTAACTCGAATGAATGCCTAGCGAGTGCCTTGGGTTGAATGTTCAGACGGTAACTCGAATGAATGCTGAGCGAGTGCCTTGGGTTGAATGTTCAGACGGTAACTCGAATGAATGCCTAGCGAGTGCCTTGGGTTGAATGTTCAGACGGTAACTCGGATGAATGCTGAGCGAGTGCCTTGGGTTGAATGTTCAGACGGTAACTCGAATGAATGCTGAGCGAGTGCCTTGGGTTGAATGTTCAGACGATAACTTCGAGGAGTGCCGAGCAAAGGACTCGGGCTGGGTCATTTTCTTTGATTTTAGTGTGGGGAAAATCGTGAAATGTCGGGTAGACAAAAGGTCCGTCAGAACAACAATTGGTTATGTATGACTTAATTATTTTGCAAACACTTTCTTGAAAACCAACTTTTGATCTGACTTTTGGGTCATAGCGTCTTCAAGCAGAAGTCTTTCTATCTGAGATTCTTAATATTCAGACATACCAGGACCCGTCAGTTTCTCTTGATATTTCGATGAATACAGTAGAATACTACCCAAACTTTGTGCTGGAATTTGTTTAAATTTACTTATTTCTCTGAGTACCTGGTGTCTCTATTTTCTGACCAGAATTTGAAAATGCAAATAAACAGAAGTAGAGTAAGAATAAAATTATCCATCAATAAAAATTGTTTGGTTTGATCTCCGTATTACGAATGCTGGGATAAACTATCTGTGCCAAGAACTATATGAATATACTTTGGTTCACAGATTTACACAGGCCGCAAGCCGAAAACCGACCCCCACCATTTTTTTTTTTTTTTTTTTTTTTTGAAGACAATATTGTTTGGAAAACTTATCACATTTTTATTCAAAATCTACTTGTTTGTATAAAATATGTGTTTGATTAATCGTAATTGTCTTTCTATTGTGTAATACGAGTTTTTCGAAGAGAATGCAGTCTTCTTATGAAGCTAAAGGCATTCTCTCGAAAAGGATAAATGTGCGTTGATGTGTTGCGTCTATGTTTATCCTCGTGGGGTTGGGTGGGGCGGTGGCTGCTTCATACCGGTTCAGTGATGTTGACGAGATACGCGTGACCTATCACTCGCTCATGATTTGTGGGTACTAGTTTATATCATGCTAATACCACATACTCATTTATAGTGACACACACTTCAAATACACGTGCGAGAGAGTCTGGAAAATATTGCAAACCAGTCTGAAAAGTCTGGAATAGGCCTGGAATGTTTTTACCAACATCTGTATGAACCATTAAGATCATATGCCAGAAGAAGATCATTTTCTACATTTTACAGTGCGTGTACCCTTGAAGAGAGGCAACACAGTTCATATTTGTAGAGAACTTCTAATAGATTAAATATACTATAACTGAGTCAACAAGTGGCAAACATCTTTTTCATTATAGAAAATCTCTGCTGTTCTCACATCAGTGTATAATGTACACTCAGGGTTGTCCACCTCAGCCAATTTCTTGGTTGTCTGTAGATAGATTGCCTTGGAATTCCTTGTCACGCACCACCTGTAGCTGAATAATATCTATTATTTGTTCATACATGAGTGCTCTAGGAAAAGATCTTTGTTCCAGTGGCTTTGAAGACATTCTAGTTGAATTTGTAACCTTTGCCCTGGAAGGTCTGATTTTGAGAAAGTCTGAGGCAATAAAGAGTGAAATATCACAAGAGACAAAAACCATCATGAACCAACTAAAAGGAGCATACAGTGACGAGCTGCTGTTCAGAACTAGATCTGATAACATCAAAGACAAAGTTCAGAGAGGGGAATTTGGCAGAATAGTGCAGTTTTGCCTGGAACCATCACCACAATTTGACTTATCTTGAAATTGCTTGGAATATTAAAGCACAAAACGTGGATATACACGTAGCATGCCTTGGTAAATGTTGTCCCATTGTTCTTTATCTATGACCATCAAAACATGCGCATCAAATCACCATTTTATCTCATGACATCACTTAATCTACAATCTCTCTGCGGCAACCATAATTCGTTAAAACATTTCTTCTATTGGAAACCTTGCCTGAAATACTACACAGGTCGTGGTATCAATAAATTACGACATGACTATCCCTTCAGAGGTTTAGCCCAAAGTCAGGAAGGCTTTTGTCGAACTACATTGGTGTGGACGTGCATTCTTGTACCTTGCAGGGCAGCAATTAAGATGCATATTATGAAGTACAATTATCAAGTCCTCGTCTGGTACAGGGCTGATCCAGAAAAATATACCTAAACCAGATGAGCATGACTGGTAAGTAGAAAATGGCAAACTAGAATACAGGGGGACAGAACATGATATTTTGTTAGTAGCTGAAGAAGATGAAAAGACAGATGGAGAAGAAGCTCATGAGCTTGTGAATCTGGCAGGTGTAATTTGTGAACCTGAGGACTGAATCAATCTGAAGTACCTGAGTGACAAACAAAAAGAAATAAAGGTACACCTGTAAAATGCACGACACGGAGACAAATATAATACAACAAAGAAGCAAAGAGATGAATACAACCTCGAAGCAGTCACTGGATGCTGGATTTCACTTGGAAGTTAAACCGGTCCTGCCGCTCGTTTATCCTACGTACTCCTAATCTCGTCAGTTCATAAAGATAATGCCTTTAGATTCATGGAAAGATTGCATTATTTTCCAAAAACTCTAAACTATTACACAGTATAATGAAATTTACCATTATTTTTACGTATCGAACTGTCTTTCTTGCAACATGGGGGACGATTCTTCATTGGTTTACACCACATTCCTCCACCACGATATTTTATGCAAACAAGTAAATTTTGAATAGACATATGATAAGCTTTCCAAACAGTATTGTCGTAAAAAAAATCCTCAGTGGAGGGGAGGGTTTGTGTTTCTAGCCAACGGTATAAATGTTTAGAGCGAAAATCTTGTTCATGATAAATAAAAGGCTTATCAGATGAATCATCGTTGTCTAAATTCAACAATAAAGCACATACTAGAGAAGCGATGGAACTAATAAATACATTACAGGGATTTCTGGTTTTATTCATAATAAGCCGGGGTGGGGTGGGTGGTGTGATAAAATAAGAGCAACTTTGTCATCATAAAGTCGTCTGTATAGCAGGTGTATATAGAGGACATATCGCGATTAGGGTTGACGAATGCACTTTAAACGCTTCAGTTTTATTTACTGCGAAAGTCAGAATAAAAGAAGGAATATTTCTTTCCTATTACAACTCATTATGTCAGCCGATGGTAAAAATAATTAAATCAAAGGCCAGTACAGTAGCTGTATTAATGGGACTAGGCAACTTTTTCGCGAGTAAAATCCAATCTGAGAACATTAAAACTTGATAATAAACACCGTTATAAACCGCTTTAAGGTTATCAGCATCATTATCATCATCATTTTTCACGTCTCCCTTCCAAACCTAAAAGAGCTGAATTTCACCTTCCTTACAGACTAATACAAATAAACTTCTTACATCTGGTTTTTCTATCTTAATGACAAATGTATGGAGTCATAGTGAAAATACAACCCTGTTTTGTAATCTCATTCATGCAATATGCAACACTTCGCAATAGGAATTTAAACTGAATTGCAGCTCCTCATTCATTTAATTTAGTAGCGGCAAAATTATTTGAGATATCAATGACTTAACAAATGTTCATTTTCAATGCCATCCTGCACATGATAATAAGACTGAGACCTGAATCAGGCGAACATTTTCATGTCAGAACTATAAAAAAATTATATATATATATATATATATATATATATATATATATATATATATATATATATATATATATATATATATATATATATTTGTTTAAGTGCCACCCTAGTACTGGAATTTATGCAAATATTACCATTAACATCACACTATCAGTTAAAGGTTGTACTTGTTTGGTATTCTGAATTTAGAGTCTGTTTCTTGACCTTAGTTTTGTAAGAGTAATTCTTGTAGCCTTTGAAACCCTAAGAGTAATTTTTTTATCCTTTGAAACCCTAAGAGTAATTTTTGTAGCCTTTGAAACTCTAAGAGTAATTTTTGTAGCCTTTGAAACCCTAAGAGTAATTCTTGTAGCCTTGAAACCATAAGAGTAATTCTTGTTGCCTTTGAAACCCTAAGAGTAATTCCTGTTGCCTTTGAAACCCTAAGAGTAATTTTTGTAGCCTTCGAAACCATAAGAGTAATTCTTGTAGCCTTGAAACCCTAAAAGTACTTCTTGTAGCCTTGAAACCCTAAGAGTAATTCTTGTAGCCTTGAAACCCTAAGAGTAATGTTTGTAGCCTTTAAAAACCCTAAGAGTAATTTTTGTAGCCTTTGAAACCCTAAGAGTAATTTTTGTAGCCTTTGAAACCCTAAGAGTAATTCTTGTAGCCTTGAAACCCTAAAAGTACTTCTTGTAGCGTTTGAAACTCTAAGAGTAATTCTTGTAGCCTTGAAACCCTAAGAGTAATTCTTGTAGCCTTTGAAACCTTAAGAGTAATTCTTGTAGCCTTGAAACCCTAAGAGTAATTCTTGTAGCCTTCGAAACCCTAAGAGTAATTCTTGTAGCTTTTGAAACCCTAAGAGTAATTCTTGTAGCCTTAGAACCTTAAGAGTAATTCTTGTAGCCTTCGAAACCCTAAGAGTAATTCTTGTAGCTTTTGAAACCCTAAGATTAATTCTTGTAGCTTTGAAACCCTAAGAGTAATTCTTGTAGCCTTGAGGTCCTAAGGGTAATTCTTGTAGCCTTGAAACTCTAAGAGTAATTCTTGTAGCCTTGAAACCCTAAGAGTAATTCTTGTAGCCTTTGAAACTCTAAGAGAATATCTTGGATGCTGATTGGGCAAAGTTTAAAATACTTATTTTGCATCTTTAAGGTTGCAATGCCACATAGAGAAATCCTTTGCTCCCTTCACTATAAATAAAAATGAGTATGATATGCTTATAATCGTACTTCTTCTATTATTTACGTCATTGGGTTTTATCGCTGCAATATGAACTGAAGGCTAACAAGCTTGGGCTATTGGCTAAATTACTAGGATTGTGTTTACAAGTTTCTTGGTAGTATATGTAATTTGGAAAAATTACATATAAATCAATCTCCGACTATTTCAATCAATACAGGAGCCAGTTAAGTATGTGATTTAAACATTAAGAAATCTTCTATCAAAGTGTCTGCAGATTGAAGACCAAGTTAAATGTTCGATTGTCCATGTCTTACAGTCCCTATAACTTTTTAGCTTTCAGTGTTAAATACAGTACCTTAATAGGACTGCCTTTTACTTTTGGAGAACTGTCTTTCATTTAAAACATAATACAATTTTTTTCCTTAATTTTCTCAGTGATATGTAGAAAAATCAAGGTTGAGAACTTTTTTGCACACGATTCTTGAAGATAATAGCAAACTGTATGTTTACACCCTTTAATTTAGTTTTTGGGATTGTGAATTTATTTACATGAAATGAATTGAAAACTTATTTGATAATATTGAGTTGACAAAATCAAAGAAAATGACAATGAATTTCTTTCTTGTAAATATTCATAATCAATATATTTTGAATGCATTATGATCACTTTGCAGGTGATCTAATATTAGCTCTATTCTTTTCGTGGCAAGAGTTATTGTCATACACAAAGCATAACTTCAAAGGCTAATATAGGCATTATTCAACCATTTTGTAAAGAAATTGGTACACAGTGTCAACTCAATTTTTTTTTTTTTGGGCGGGGGGAGGGGACATGGTTGTGTGTGTGGGGGTGGGGTGGGGATGGTAGTGGGGTGGGAGTGGAGTTTAACGGCACTTGTAACACATTATTGGCTTTTATCATGCCGATGAAATGGGAGCTAAATGCCTTTTCTCAAGGACACACAGACGCAGCCGACCTGGACTGGCCTGTACGGGTATTGAACCCGCAACCCCTGGATTATGAGTATGACGTTCTACCAACTAAGCTACCGCTCAGGTCAGAGTATAGACTGGTAGTTAAGCTGCCCAGTAATGCATGCACATTAGACCTTCAAGAACTGACTAATATAGCGTAGAAAAAGGGAAATCCCAGTAAAATGGAGGAAAACTCAGTCACACGCTAAAGTACGCTCGGCTAGGGACAAAATAGAACCACACCAAAAGCATTACGACACAGTTATGGAATTATTTTCACAAGTTAAAAAGAAGAAAACTTTCTAATAGGTCATGTCAATCAATAAGTCGAGGTAATGATTGCGTGTGATGTGCATATGAGGTTATTCGGTAAACAATGTACATGTATATGCAATGGCGGCTACTGTATTATTTTTGAGGTGTTTTCCGACCATATGAAGAACTCGAGCGTATTCCGATTGCCCTGCACGGTGTCATGACCAATCTGAATATAATCGTCTCTTTCAGATGCGAGACGAATAACTTCGACGTTCTGAAAGAGACTATGAGGTAATCATAAAGATACTTCCAAAATTGGTAAGCTTTTGGCTGACTCACATCGGGCTAAATGCGCAAAGAATAGATCTTTATTTATGATAGGTGTCGAAAATAACGCTCGACGACGTTTCAGTCTTAAAAATGAAATACATGCACCTTTAATATTTAATGTTATTCCTGCAAGTTTTCAATAAAAAAAAAAAAAAAAGAAGTAGAAAATCATTCAGTTTCAGTAACCTGAAACTGTTGCATCAGTTGCTATTAGTGACGACATCGAGTCGATGTGGTATCACTAGCAACCACGGGTTTAAGGGCAGTTCAAAATGGCCACTAGTTACATCCGGGATCTTTTTCTCGCATGCGACGGAAAAGCTGAGGACGTTTCGTTTGGTGACATGACATCAATCTGAAGATCTTCTGCCGTTTCCGTCAAGTCAAGATAAAAGCCTCCGATATCATTCGTCGCCATTGAGAACAATATTCGGAACAGCTTTTGTTCACATGACACAATATGACGGCCTAAGGAGAAAAAGTCAAAATCGGATGATTGTCGGCCTTTTCTGTCGCAACATATGTGGCGAATCACCAAACCCGTCAAATTTATGTGTATTCCTGCAACTACATCCGAGGTTATTTATCGACTGCACAACAATGGCACAGCGATGTTGGAGATGACATGACCATTCGGAACACCCTGGGTGCATATTATTATGGTTCCGCTCTACAGTTTCGTACTTTGCATAGGGTTTGATTTGTAAAGAAAAAGAATTACCAAGGTTTTCCTCACTACTTATCCTAGTTATTTAAAACAGATCTTGTATATGTTAAGTATCGTTAAAATAAGTTTTAATTACCTTTATTTTTGTGTGTGGATTGATGGGCGTAATTTGGGTTATATAGTATACAGCTTGGCCGTACTTCAGATGTGCATCTCTCAAAAGACTGTTAGCTCCGCTTGGTCATTTTCACTTCATGGACTTCAAAGGTATAATGGGGAAAAAAACAGTCGATAACTTTTTTACTTTTTATATTTTTTATAATTCATTCGTTGCACTTTCAGAAGCTGGTATTGCCTAATCTGGCCAAGTTAATTTTCCTTATTTTAATAACGGCTAAATTTAGTGTTCTTAGGACTAGTTCAGGCTCATTTTTCGAGCACATGGAAACAGCCATTTTATCAGCCGTCCGCTTTAGATAGTACATAGTTTCCATAATTACTAGATGTTAAGAAATTTCAGGCATAGTACATAAAAGAAGCATACAGGTATGCCAACATTCTCTTCATTGTGCATGTTGCAAATTCAAACAACTTCACCTTACACCTGTCCCTCTCTCCGAAGCACATCATATCTGTAGAGCGCCTCCATAAAGACCACATATGTATTATTATTATATGATTTAATTTTGGTTGTACAGCTGAAACATTTAAGTTGCAAGCATCTAAATAGTCCTTTTGAACAATTCTCATACTTTTTTTCCACATAACAGTATTCATTAGCAGCAAAGTCCCACACAAACCCAGCCCCCCCCCCCCCATAATGAAAGTGAGCTATTTTGAAAACGCACATTTCATTTTCTCAACAATATCAACCAATGTTATGCTAAAAGACAGGAACATGAAACTTGCCACAATTATTCCTAAGATGTCACTAATAAAATTTACAGTTTGAACAGGGATGGAACAAATCAGGTTCATAGAGGTCCATTGTCAAAGGGTGAAAAGTTTGCTAATTCTTCTAACACGAGTATATGGAAGAAAGCGAATCTACTTTATCATCATTGTTTCCTTAATTTTATTACAAATGAATGAAAAGAAAAATTTTTGCTATATTTTTCTTTCGCTTAATGCAACAGTTTTAAATTTAAGTTGACTTTACTCCTGTGTTCTAAGATTTCTAATTTCCCTATAATTAAGGTCATTGCACACACTATACTGCCAAAAGGCATATTGTGTAAGCAAGCGAAAAATAGGCATAATTAACTTATTTTCATCCATAACATCAATGTTAATATACCATTTTGTTGAGAAAATCATACATTATGATGTGAAAAAAAGTAAAGCAATTGCACAAATTTTCATATTTGTTTTAAGATGGCGTTGGTTAGATTTTTAAAGAAAAAGATTTTCCCAGTTTTTCCTCACTGGTTATCCTGGCTATTTAAAAAAAGACCTTGCAGATCTTAGGTATTTATTTTGGTGTATGAATAATGGGTGAAATTGTTGTTATAGAGTATACAGCTTGGTCTTACTTCAGACGTGCACCTTTCAAAAAACTGCTAGCTCCGCTTAGTCATTTTCACTTCCTGGACTTCAAAGGTAAATTGTAAACAAAAAAGAGCCGATAACTTTTGTTACTTTTTATATATTTTGGAATTCAGTCATTGTACTTTCGGTTGGTATTGTCTACTCTGGCAAAATTCGTTTTCCCTATTTTAATAACTGCTAAAAATTAGTGTACTTTGGACTAATTCAGGCTGATTTTCGAGCACATGGAAGCGGGTATTTTTGTCAGCTGTGTGCTTAGATCATGTACAATTTCCGTAAGTACAATATGTAAAGAAATTTCAGCCACAGTACATTAAAATAGCATAGAGGTATGCCAACATTCTCTTCATTCTACATGTTGCAAATTCAAACAACTTCACCTTACACCAGTCTCTCTCTCAAAGTACATACTCTCTGTAGAGCGCCTCCTAAATAAGTTTGCCTCTGCAGAAAATGCACAGGGGATTCCAAATAATTACACAATATTGTCTATGCATGTCTCGTTCTCGCAGACGGAAGGAAAATATTATGGTCCTTCCGCCATATTGATTTTTATAAGGAATTCCTTAAAAATGTATTTCAGCAATATTTACTTCCCTTGGGTGCTCTTCTTATAAAAGAAGAACAACTTTCTTATTTAAAAACAGATTGCAGTCATATTTGTTGTTTTATTGCTGTGAAATTATTTTTTTAACACTATTTCATTTAACTTTTATTTTATTTATTTCCTTTAAAATTAGGTAAATGTCGACCACTGTTACTATGTTGTTGTCTGTTGCTAGGTATTTCCGTATTTATTTAAAGCTCTGTGTATGGTATGTGGGTAAACATTATGGCGTTGCAAATGAAAATGTATTTGCATACATCTAATAAAATCAACGTTTGCATAGGCACGTAACAAAAGTACTGGGCCTTTCCCGTTGTCCGGATACGTACAGGACCACTCTGAACGTCCTTGGCCTTTTCAGTCGCATGCTAGAAAATAATCTCGAATGTAAATAGTAACCATTTTTAACTGGCTTTGTGTTCATTATTGCTATTATGTCCTAATAACATCATTAATGTCGCAACGATTCAACGCCGTGTCATCACTAATAGCAACGTAAACTATAATTTGAAGCTATGGACACGGAATGATTTCTCCATGCTTTTATTCAAAAGTTCCAGGCATTAAAATTAAACAAAAGGTACCTTCATTTATGATTGAAATGTCGTGAAAATGGTATATTCAATATTTATCTTTTATTATGAGGATCTATTCTTCTTATCTAGCCGGATGTTCGTCCTCCAAAAATTTACAAAGTTGGGAAGTATCAATATGATTATTTCTGAGACTTTTTCTGAGAGTTGAAATCATTGGACTCGCATCAGAAAGAGACAGAAATATTCCAAATGCACACTAGTGCCGAAAAATTTAATTCATGCGAAATGTATGTATGTATGTATGTATGTATGTATGTATGTATGTATGTATGTATGTATGTATGTATGTATGTATGTATGTATGTATGTATGTATTACCACATCAAATGACAATAATTTAAACCAAAATGATATCTACTAGAAAAAATGACTCCATTTGACCTCTGGGAGGCCTCAACGACATGACCATATCAAATGACGGTAAAAAAACCCAAATTAATATCACGCCGAGTACTTTATAACTCAGTTGTCTCGCCCAGAATTCACCAAGATTTGGCCTCAACAGATATTTTCTTGTTGGAATGTTAGTAAAAATTACCATTATTTTGTTCCTACTTTCAAAACGTTTGTGTTTTGGTTACTGGACCAAACTGTTTTTGTATGAATTGTCCCTGGTTTTACTTTATACTGATTGCACATTCTTATAGAATGGCCTGGTGTACTATGTTATTACACAAATATTATTGAATAATGTATTAATATTTTTTATCCAATACATATACTATAACTTTATCTTTCTTGCCAAAGATAACATAGAGGAATCTGGTGATCTTAAATGAAGACCCCCCCCCCAAAAAAAAAAAAAAAAAAGAAAAGAAGCAAACCCCAATATAAATACATATATATCTATATATCTATCTATCTATCTATATATATATATATATATATATATATATATATATATATATATATATATATATATATATATATATACATACATACATCTTCTTGCAAGAGACACGCATCTGGTTTATATCAAGCGTTGTTGTATATGCATAACCAGAGTAAAAGAAGATCGTATCTCACCGGTATATATTTGCTATAGAAAATGGATGTTACGGATTGTTACCCTTAAAATATCAAAAGATATGTATCTGATACAGTTTGTAGATGTCGAACCATTAATTAAACTTGAACATACTGTTTGTACCAAAAAAAAGCAGAGGAAACGGTTGTGTGCATGCGTGCGTGTGTGTATAGCGTGGGGGGGGGGGGGGCTGTAAAAGAAGATATAACCAACAATTCAATGCGCTGAACATTAGTCACTCTCAGTTTCCTGCTCTTCTATTTTGTACTTTTGTGACATAAACAAGAGTTTGATGCTCATTATTGCTAATTCTGAGTCGAAGTTGAACTTTTCTGCTTACTACATGGCTCGTCCTTTGTTTTCTCTAACCTAAACAACATAAGATGGGCTAGAAAACATATCTGAGAATAATTCTAAGCAGTATATTTGGTGAACAAATAGATGCTTTAACACGGTGCTATCTTGTGTTGTTTGAGAAACACGGTTGCTGTAATATACGGTCTTTTGGTCCATTATTGTACTGCATATTGTGTGTGGGCATTTTCATATTATTTCTACGATAAAGTAGATGACAGAAATGATAGTAAATCAGTCAAAGTATTATATAGATTACGTTTTGTGCCTAATAAGCCGAAAGATAAGATAAAACTAGATTAACGTCATATTTTCTGCGTGGTCGGTGGAAATAATGGATACAAACGCGACAAAGGTCATTAAGTGCGTTTTGAAGATAGCTATGTGTACAGTGAAACAGGCCATAAACTATTATCCTCTTCTCCCGTTGTAAGGTTTTCATATTAGTTGATTGGAAAAACAAATATCTTTTCCATTTCTACAAAATACTTACATAAAATGTCTTGTTCCGTTTTTATTCATAGACACTTTCTCGTATAGCGAACCTCCAGTAATTATATAGGGCCTTATACATCTGAGCAAGAATAGTTTTAATATGTATGTTTTATTAACACTGAAACGAAGCATTTCCTTGTATTTTCTTGCAGAGAATTTCAATACGAACAGGTATCGAATTCATCTATCATGCTGCTAGTTGTCAGTATTTGCTAGGTTCCTCGCGTATGCCTAAAATAATTCTCAAATAAAAAGTTGGATGTCTATGGTTATGCTTGTATACCATTTTAAAATGAACTCTTTCCACGTAAGTATGATTTAATATTGTAACAGCCCTTAATTGTAGAGATGTCCAACTTTATGTTTTTCACTTGCGGAGCCTCACCATGTGCAGTGCTCGTCAATTGCCTCATTCGCAAGCTCATATTCTTAACGTATATGCAATAATTGTTAATAATTTTTTATCTCGCCGGTAATAGTGATTATAAATATTTGTAGTTACCATGTATTATCGTTAAAGTATCGGTAAAAGGTTAATTTCATATGAAATGAGTCACGAAACATTTCCTCTTTCTTTACCAACAGAGCGTCTCCCATAATACCTTTTGGTATCTGGAGTCTGCGGTTGTTTCATATCTGTGAATTCAGGGGTCACCGGTGTTTAGGATTGGGTACAGAATATATAAAACTCGACCTGCGTGTAGCGTTCGAGCCGCATCGATGTGGTTAGAGTCTTTGTTAGTGATATCTAATAATCTCGAGTGCTGGCATAGGGTGGGGTAAATTTAGAAAAGGTAATAACACAAAAGATTTGCTTGGAGAATCATCGTTTTAACCAGTTACTATTTGGCACAGTCTAGTATTAAAATTTAAAGTGTTACGACTCTGTGGTATAAGAAAAATGTAACAGAACGAAAGTGAAACCAACAAATCAAGTAAAAATCAACAAGCAATTTATTTATAGATAATTAAAATGAAAATCAATAGACACTTACAGTAACGTGAATTAAAATCCAAATAATCCAATAATCCTAAGTGTCCTAATCACAAGTCCTAAATATAGACTGTTCCGAATGATGACTGTATCTTTGAATGTGCTGATATACCAATAGTCTTTAATGCCTTGATGTGCCATTAGTCTTTAATGTGCTGATGTGCCAAATTGAATTACTCCAGAATAACTTTGAATAAGTTCACATAAATCCCAAAATCATCAATTCAAAATCCAAAATCCAAAAGTCTTTGAGCACTTTTATAATCCAATGAATATTTTAAATAATTCCTCTCTCGGAATTTGGAATGATTTTTCACAACTGTAATAACTCTTTAAAGACTGATAGTAAGGTCGAAACTAGAAACTGTCCACTAAACATGGTATATATAAAGATAGGTCACATGACAGAATATTCTAGAAAATTATATTGTGTATGTGACTTTAAACACATAATTCTAAAGGAAATTCTAGTTTTATCTGAAAACAAAATCAACCCTGACCTCAAATTAAACCAACAACTTGTTTACCAAAACCGTCCTTGAACTCAAATACTAAGTAAACAACCCAATTCAAGGACACTAGCTACACATGTAAACCTGATACATAACATTAAGGTTTGAGCACATATTAAAGTCAAGAAACATTTATAATTTCCTAAAAGATTTATAATATTATATAAATATCATACATAATAAAAGAAACTTTGATACGTGTTATTTCTCATCACACTTGAACAAATTAACACAAATGGAAACGTCAGTGATCCGGAAGTAGCAGACAATAGGTGCTAGCAGTGCTGTCCACCTCTATACACTCTCTCTAAAACATGGATACACCAATACTTTTCTTCTGCTTAAAAACTGAGGTTCATAAAAAGTTCCTTCATAATTTATTTCAAAGTTGTATTTTTTTAAATATACGTTTCTAGCCCGTTTGCTTTAATTTTAAGAGAGTTCATTGTTGGGGTATAGGTAAATCCAAAGATTTTAGTGAGTTGCGATAATTTTCTTTCATCCAGAATTGTAATATAAATTCTTGTACACTTAGAAATATCTAGTCGTAATATTTTATTAACACTTTGATTAAAATAACTGAATTTTGTATTGGTCATATTCAGTCACTGTTCTTTTCCTGTTGAGAGTTATTGCAGTAAAAGATAAAAGCAATTTGTTGATTTACAATTCACGCAGTGGATTATTATACTATACGACATTAACGAGCATAGATAAGTTATCATGTATTAATATAAAATATAAATCCTTTAATTGAGATAAGTCAATAAATTTATTGTCATATTTGTCCTGCTCGTTATAAAATGTTGTAGTTATCAATACACATTCTAGCAGCATTATCTTTGTCTGTTTGTTATTTAAGAAACACATTCAGGTTAAGAAAGTCCAATCAGGTGACAAACCATTGTCACAATGGTGTTGTAAGTGGCATCAGTAACCTAGTTGTTTCCATTCTGTTTATTCCTTCTTCTCCCTATCCTGTTTCTCTTTTCTTCTCTTTCTCTCAACCTTTATGTCGTCTTTTTCCATTTATAAGGATTGAACATATGCAGAGTTGCAGGATAACAAAGGCAGAGCAAAGTTAATTCTTATGGTCTATAACCTTCTCTAGTCACCATGTCATTCATTTGTAATCACCCACCATACTACTCGATTCTCACTATCATCCAGTGATTGTGGGTAGAGCTCTTGTTCCGGAATGAGCAGATATAAAGCGGTAGTCCCAGCAGCCGTGCAACTGTAGGGCTCCCTCCAAGTCATAACTATGTTTATTCTTGATGCTTTCTTTCTATGACTATAGGATTCATAATACTATACACCTATAGCTCTCTCTCTCTCTCTCTCTCTCTCTCTCTCTCTCTCTCTCTCTCTCTCTCTCTCTCTCTCTCTCTCTCTCTCTCTCGGTCTTATGCAGTAGCTCCAGAATGGTAGCAGTAGCCAACTTCCTGTGAGGAACACCAAAATTTGTCTTATCTATTCTATTCAGTCTTATATTTGTTCTCCTCCTCTTCTCGCCTCTTTCTTCACTCATGTCTTCCCCATCTTTAGGGGTGGTGGCAGCCTACTACTAGACGCACTGGTGACCACATATATTGTATGATCAGCAGCGGCATACGCCTCTGAAAAGGCTTTCATTTGTAAAGTCGAGCCCCGGCACATTACAATATGTAGGCTTGTAATTGCTAAATAGAGCTGAATATATAAACTTAAGGCTTTACACGAATCATCGTCTACACTACACACGACCTGAATGAAATGAACTGTCATGCTTTTCAAGGTAAGAGTAAATATTGTCTTAATAACACTTTTGAAGTTTTTGTTTAACTAATGACAAACACATACTAGGTTACCCAGGTATTGCTCATATTCTATCATGTACATGTAACTTTCATATTTCTCAAATACTTTTATGTAGATATAACTATTCAATATTTCTCAAGTGCTATCATGTAGATGTAACTATTTAATATTTCTCATACACTATCATGTAGATATAACAACAATACTTGAAACATTTAAATGAAAGACTATCGGGAATCATTCAATCTTTTTCATTATTCACAAAATTTCAGCGGTGGAAAATGTTTGATCTAGAATATAGACTAAATGTTGTAATGAAACGTGTTTACAACAACAGTAAACATATAAATGCATTGTTTGCTTTTCGCAAAATAAACTGCATGTTTTATTGTGATGTAATGGAGTATTCTTTTCGTTTTTCACTTGTGGGTACAGCCATTACTGAATCTGAATAACAGCACAGGAAGAACGTTTTATCTCATTATAAGTCATTTGTTGGTGCATTTCATCTTTCAAATTTCGGTTGAAGAAGAAGAAGAAGAAGAGTAGAAACAAATGTACTAATGCAGGATAACCACATCACTTTATTTGCAGTAAAATTCCGATGGTCTTAACATCTGGCTAAAATAGGATTTTTAGAAATGTACAATTTATATAAATCTTTGTTTTGGTCTCCAAAATCTTTTCTTTTGGGTAGACAAACTGGTACAAAAGCAAGACGTGTACTATGTAGTACCCAGGTTTTCATGTGGTTAAACAATTGTGTAAATTTGGTTTGATGAAGACCAGGTCCCCTAATGTCCACATACTGAGTGGGAAAGAGAAGTTAGCCCATAGTGAACAAAGTGGTGGAGGGTGAAGCGGGTCGGGTGTTCCATATATGTCAAAGTAGAGGTGAAGGAATCACACACGAACGTACAGACAAACACGCATATACATTGACAAAAACATCTAATGACAAAGGCCTGCATAGACAAACACTCTTTCTTACAAACCAAAACACTTCCTTAAAAAAGCCACCAAGTTTTACTCGTCATGTGTGTTTGTACTATATAGTTTGTGAACGAAAATTATATTATCTAATAAAAAATATCCACATATACATAACTTGAGAGTGAGAGGGAACAGTAAACCATACAAACAAACAAACTAATTCAGACCGTTGGATTATGACGAACTTTTGGTATATTCTGGTGAAAAGGAGAGACAGCAATTAAACAAAGACCATTTATATTTTCATCTGATCATGTTTCGTTAGCGTCTTTGCTCGATTTTCTTAAAGGAGTAGCTTCTTCCTCCTCTTCTTTTCTCTCTCCCTCCACCTTCGCATAATCTTTCTCTTCCACTTTTATTTTGTGTTGTGGTCACTCCCATGCCCAATATCCTTATACCTGACACTCAAAACATTCGTCTTTACTCTTGTCTCGGGACCAGTTTTCTGAGTACTTGCTATGCCTTTTCTCTTCCTATATGTACCATGTACCTTCACTATACTCTTGCGCCCAATGCCTTTTCTCTTCAGATATGTACCACGTATCTTCACTATACTCTAGTGCCCAATGCCTTTTCTCTTCCCATATGTACCGTGTTTCTTCACTGTACTCTAGTGCCCAATGCCTTTTCTCTTCACATATGTACCACGTATCTTCACTATACTCTAGTGTCCAATGCCTTTTCGCTTCACATATGTACCCTGTACCTTCAGAATACTCCAGTGCTCAATGCCTTTTCTCACCCCGTATGAACCGTATGTCTTCACTGTACTCTAGTGCCCAATGCCTTTTCTATTTCACATATGTACCATGTATCGTCACTATAATCTAGTGCCCAATGCCTTTTCTATTTACATATGTACCATGTATCTTCACTACACGTGCCCAATGCCTTTTCTCTCCAGATATGTACCACGTATCTTCACTATATTCTAGTGCCCAATGCCTTTTCTCGTCCCATATATCATGTATCTTCACTGTACTCTAGTGCCCAATGCCTTTTCTATTCACAATTGTATCATGTATCGTCACTATACTCTGGTGTCCAATATATTTTCTCTTTCCATATGTACAATGTATCTTCACTATACTATAGTGCCCAATGTCTTTTCTCTTCAGATATGTACCATATATCTTCACTATACTCTGGTACCCAATGTATTTTGTCTTCACATATGTACCATGTATCTTATGCACTATATTCAAGTGCCCAATGCCTTTTCTCATCCCATATGGACAATTATCTTCACTATACTCTATTGCCCAATGCCTTTCCTCATCCCATATGTACCATTATCTTCACTGCACTCTGGTGCCCAATGCCTTTTCTATTCACACATTTACCGTGTACCTTCACACTTGTTTCGGGAGTGATTTGAATGCACGCATGTGTCTTTTTGGACAGCATGTAATTACGAATCACTTTCAGTTTATATCTCACCAGAATATTAATCTTTTGCTGCTCTTCCGTTTGTACTCGTTGATGATACAAATTGTGTTGAACGACGTAATAGTCTAATATCGGGGATACAAATTGTGTTGAATGACGTAATAGTCTAACATCGGGGATATTAATTGTGTTGAATGACGTAATAGTCTAGCATCGGGGATATTTAACTTCTATATATCTTGATCTATATCAAAGGAATCTGGACTGACTGTATATTTGTATGAAAGTTAATAACTGGGTCGCCATGTGAGTGTGTCTGTTACGCACGGAGATGCCTATATCCACGACAAGATTCAATTACTTTCAAATCAATTTAAATAATAATGACCCTCACTAATCAGTCCTTTGTATATTTTACTGGTTACATGCAAGAACGGTTTGGATTCCAATTCCGTGAAGAAACATTCAGGATCTAAATTTCATTACCAAAGTCTTACATTTTTTCATCTGGGCAAATGGGGCAAAACTAAATGTGGCGGGAGTAGAAAAGGTTGAATAGATGTGTAGTTTTGAATGCGGAGTCAATGCGAGATAACAGTGTCAGTACCAATCTTCGCTGGTTTTGTTTTAATGGTCAAATAACTGACATGATACTTGCTTAGTACAGCTGCACTCATGCATGCGTCATTGTCCTGTGCTGACATAATGAGAGACTTGTGGTGATGAAAGTTAGATTAAGAATATTTCTGAACAGAATTGGTATCAAACTTTCCTAAGATGTAAATAACAAATTTACCATGGACTGTGATTAATAATGTTTGTTATAGTTTAAAGTGATTTTTTCAGGCTAAAATTTAATTATTTTTACTACTTGGATATTTTTCGGGAGTGGAAAAAATATCATCATGCAAAATCCTAGTTCCACTGACAATTTTTCTTTCTTTAAACAGTTACTTTTATTAATCTAGAGTCTAAGTCAGGAGTTTGGGAATGAGAAGAAACTACAATACTTTGCTATTAGTTTCATTTCTAATTTTGATTATCATTTTTTGAATAGAAAAAGCTACATACACATCTGAATTTTTTTGTCTTGTTTATAACTGGAATCTGATGTTTAACGGGTACAAAATGGGATATGCGAATCCAACCCCCAAAATGCAACATAATGCAAATGACAAGAAAACAATATCACAAAACTAATATGTCATATACCTTGTAAGAAACCTCGTAGAAAATCTAAAACAAAGGAAATATTTGGCGTCAGAATTACTATCAGTCTGAAATGGAAGTCATATTCAAGAAATATGCACCAAGGCAAATCGTACAATCGGCCTATTAAAGTATAATTTTTCATACTGACGACAAAATGTGAATTAATTAGCTTTCAAAGGTTTAGTTAGACCTATTTTAGGATATATTTGTACAGTTTGGAGCCCCATCCTAAGTATTGTAGGATTAACGTGAAACAATTCAAATGCGTGCAGCTAAATATGTTTTATCCAATTATTAGTATACGCCAGAAAGTGTGACCTCAGTATGAAATAAGTTGTTTTGGAAGTCCTTAAATCAACATAGATTGGAAAACTGATTAATAACTGTTCTTTTACAAAAGGTAAAAAAAAAACATTGCAGAAATACCCTGCTAATATTTGACCAATCCAAAAGAAGTAGTAGAACTCAGCATTGAAATATTTGACCAATCCAAAAGAAGTAGTAGAACTCAGCATTGAAATATTTGACCAATTAAAAAAAAGTAGTAGAACTCAGCATTGATATATTTGCAAGCCACGCATTGCCCAAACGGATAATTACAAATATTAATCACAATGTAAGAATCTTCGTAAAGTCAAAGTGATGCATTTCACAAAACGATCATATTTTTCTGGAACATTTTTTTTACGCTGCGTGGTGTATCGGTGTCATTTTGCTATAGCACCAAACTAATGAATATCACCCACGTCTAAGTCTGATTTTGTACCACGAGATGTTAGAACAATTAGTCTAACCAGACTGAACAATAACATATTAGGGACAACGATTTCGTTGTTTTAGGAGATAGTCAGGATAATATGTGACACAATGTGACTATACAATTGCTAGCCGAGCAAGTAATCATGAAAAACGAAGAAATCTTCGCACAGGCAGTTACGGGTGATTGAGGAGCGTAGCTTGCGTGGCTTGCGATGATGAGGCAGATGTTATATATAATATTACGTCATTTGCCTAAATGAAGAGTTATGGTCGTCCCAGTCACTTTGATTAATTACCCCATACCTCAGTCACACGCTGATGACAAAATAGAAGCATGATAAAAGCATTAAGATATCTTAATATTTCTGAGGTGTTCCGATTGCCCTGCATAGTGATATGATATGACATGATTCAAAACAACCGTGTCATTGTCGAATAAGGACAAGTTTGTTCTGATAGGGCATGACATGTTCGTTCACTGCTTGGGTAGAAACTATGTTACTCTTGTTTGTGAATGGTAAAAGAATTTGTGCCAAAGATTGCAGTATGTATGTATGTATGTATGTATGTATGTATGTATGTATGTATGTATGTATGTATGTATGTATGTATGTATGTATGTATGTATGTATGTATGTATGTATGTATGTATGTATGTATGTATGTATGTATGTATGTATGTATATTTGAATGTGTGTATGAATGAATGTTATGCTGAATAATGTAGACATACATTACATGTATGAGTAGATATACATTTTAAAGAATATACAGAATATATATGTAATCAATCATATGAAAATAACAGTTCCTTCGATTGCACTGGATTCAGCAGGGAACCGCGTGTGACAGGGATTGATTAAGATAAATGCAACAAACTGACAACGAACAATGCAAAACTAGTTTTAACTAGCCTAGAGGCTTTCGACTCTTACTGAGTCTTTGTCAAAAGCAAAATTAAAAAACAGAAACAAACGATAAACACAAAGAAAACGTTGAATTTACGAAACTTTGCATGAATATCGATCTAATATAAGTATTATTTAAAAATTGTGAATATCGTGTCTTATTCGTTTGAACACCGACGATAGTTTTTGTAGTTCTTGTAGGTCAAAACCAACCAGATTCCCATTATATCAACGGAGTTCAAAACAATAAGAAATGATAACAACAATTATGAAAGAATGCTTCTATTAGATCCATAATAATGTAATATTTGGTAAATTCAGCGTCTTCTTTGTGTTTATTGTTTGTCTCTGTTTCGTAATTTTGATTTTTAAAAAGACTGTGAGAGTCGAGAGCGCATACTCTAGTTAGCAACTAGTTTTGCATTTTGCACTGTTTGTTGTGAGTTTCTTGCACACACACACATATACACACACACACACACACACACACACACATATATATATATATATATATATATATATATATATATATATATATATATATATATAAAGGTTTACCCGTTCAATATTATCAATATACCTTAGGTATCCGCAGTGTCCACATCATTCTGATTTTCGGCTCGTCTCACTACCTTTATTTCTCGTCATTCAAGTTTAGCAGCATATTATAAAGAGTATGAGTACCTAATCCATATGTGTATTGATGTATGTCATATTATAAAGTGTGTGAGTACCTAATCCATATGTGTATTGATGTATGTCATATTATAAAGAGTATAAGTACCTAATCCATATGTGTATTGATGTATGTCATATTATAAAGAGTATGAGTACCTAATCCATGTGTATTGTTGCATGTCATATTATAAAGTGTATGAGTACCTAATCCATATGTGTATTGATGTATGTCATATTATAAAGTGTATGAGTACCTAATCCATATGTGTATTGATGTATGTAATATTATAAAGTGTATGAATACTTAATCCATATGTATATTGATGTATGTCATATTATAAAGAATATGAGTACCTAATCCATATGCGTATTGATGTATGTCATATTAATAAAACACTTGGTGCCTAAAGGATATTATCACATAAAATGACAGTTAGTTAGGCCAAATTATTATCACCTTAAACCCACCTACCACACACAATGACGCCATTTTATCTTTGGCAGTACGGTAAAATAAACCAAATAAATATTGCCTTAGCCCAACGACAGAAACAAAATGTTGCCTAAGGTGCACAAAACTTTGATCTGAAAAGGTATTTCTTTGTTTGAATGTTAGTTAAAATTGCAGTTTACTTTCAAATGTTCATATTGGAAGTGCTTTAACATGAAGATTTCAAGGAAGAGATGTGGCATTTTGTTTATTTTTCAGGCGGAAAGTTGCACTGCCTCTTCTCATTTCATTATTGTTACATCGGTACGCTTTGGTAATTGCATCTAATTTTTTTGCTAGATATTGTCTCTAATTTTACGTTCTATTGATGGCACATTTTTGTTGGACTTGGGTCCAATGTATCTTACACAAATTATAATAAATACTATATTAATAGTAACACTCCAACGATGTTATACGTGTTGCCATGGACACTTTCAACATCAAAATATAAGTATATTATGGAATTTACTAGAAGTAGAGCCATTAATTAAACGTGAACACGATAAAAGTATCAAGATAGCAGAGGGAAGGAGGAGGGGAGGATCTGTCTAAACAAATTCTACCTACTACAATAAAACGTCAATTATCCGAACCCATCGATGACATAGATTTTGTCAGAATAAATCGGCTGTATGGATGATCGAATTTAATGAAAAAGCAGAACTTGGAATGGGTTGATCTCGATTAAATGGGTCCAATAATCATACGTTTGACTGTATATATATATATATATATATATATATATATATATATATATATATATATATATATATATATATATATATATATATCAGTAACTAAGTAAATATTCACATTTTGATTCACATTTGACATGTTTAAGGGAAGAAACAATATAATTTTGTCCTTTGTTGTCATAACTACCCTAGAGAAAATAATCAGCGTGTTTGATGCAACAAGGGTATTGAGTACAATTGCGTAAACTAGTTAGTGCTATATCTCAAAGTATTATCTTGAATGAAGAAACAAAACTGAGTGTGAAGCCCAGTGGCATACTAAGGGTAAATGGCGCCCGGGGCGACGACGATGGTCCAAAGGGCCAGAATTAGAGGCCCGAATTTGTATCAGCTGTTTTGGCGCCCCAAGACGTCTGGCGCCCGGGGAAACCGCTCCGTCCGCTCCCCCCCCCCTCATAGTACGCTTCTGGTGAAACCTACACATCTTCCCGCAAAATATATGTACGTGATTTTTCTCAAGCGTTGTTGTACATGCACCATTAAAGACGATTGCAAATACGTCGTATCTCACAGGCATATATGTAGTGAGAAAACGGATGGTATAGATTTTTACCGTTAATATTTTCAAAATCAAAAGATATGTATTTGATTCAGTTTAATAGATGTCTGGCCATTAATCTAATTTGAACACAATCAGTATATCAAGATAGCAGAGGGGATACATAAAATTCATAATCAACAATTAAATACGATGAACTTTTTCCAGTGCATGAATAACATACCACAAAGGGAATACAAAATAGCATCTAATATTTGGATAATCAGACTGAGAAAGTGTTTAGACGTGCATGGAGCTTAATTTGTGGGGACGGACTGACATACTGTTCATTAATAAAGAGCTTTGATATACAGCGCACGAATATTCAGGACTTTGTACCCCTCGTATAAATCACCTAGTTTGAGAAGCACGGTTTACGTATTACAAGGTCTTGTGTTCTTTTATTTCATTAATTCCAGTAGAAAATTGAAATGATAGTAAACCAGTCAAAGTAGGATAGAGATTGCCTAAAAAGCCGGAAGATAAGACAAAACTGGATTAACGTGATATCTACTGCGTGGTCGGTACATATAATGGATATGTACGGCACAAAGGTTATTAGGAGCATTTTGAAGATATTTGTTACTTTTACAGTGACAACATGGTCATAAAACTAAAATCCTCTGTCACCTGCTAAGATTTTCATTTGATTGGAAAAAACAAGTATCTTTTCCATTCCTTTAAAACTTTCAGATAAAATGTCTTGTCTCGGTATTATTCATAGGCGCTATCTAATGTACAAGTCATACATGTAATGTAGGCGTTCAGTACCTACTGGTTCAGTAACGGGTGTAATTTGTTAGAATCTGGTTACACTTACCGTTAAATGGTGATTATTCACTTTATTTCGATCCTCATACATCCGTATTGCTTGGTATGTTATTATATGAACGCTCCGAAAAAAGATACATACGGCAAAAATCAATGTTAATGTACGTGGACATTTTTGGGCTAGGTTAGCCTAAAGGTGTGATCCAGCAAATCGGATTGAATGTCGCGCGCTGTGATGTCACAATGAAAGCTGCGTATGTTTAAAAAAATCGTACTACCCTGTTATTTGTTGATTTGACCCCTTTCTTCACCCAGTTTAGTACCTGGCTACCATTGTAAAAGTCCATAGCGATCAATAATTTTCATCTGGACGTTTTTTGATGACATTTAAGTTGCCAAACATTCAACAGTCAGGATTGAATATACTTTACTTAAACTATATTAGCATTAAATTTTAGAACAACAATTAATATTTAATTTAAGATAAGTAAATGCACCTACATGACCACGTTGACATACACTATTATATACGTCATCAATTTAGCGAAAACCAATATATAATTATACAGGGCTAGACATACTTGAGCCAAATGCTCTTAATATTTGTATATAGTCCATGTGCTTTATTAAAGTTAAAAGGTCGAATTTCCTTGTATTGTCTTACAATGAATTTCAATCCGCAAATGTATATGATGCTTGCATCATGCTACTGGTTCTCAGTGCTACTACTTGCTTGCGGGCATTGCTAAAAATGGGGCAACTACTTTAATACTGTCTCTTTCAGTTTAAATGGGGCAACTACTTTAATATTGCCTCTTTCAATTTAAATGGGGCAACTATAATACTGCCTCTTTCAGTTTAAATGGGCAACTACTTTAATATATCCTCTTTCAGCTTAAATGGGTCAACTACTTTAATACTGCTTCTTTAAGTTTAAATGGGGCAACTACTTTAATACTGCCTCTTTCAGTTTAAATGGGGCAACTACTTTGATGCTGCCTTTTTTCCCATTCTTTTATTTTGTCAAGTCTCTATGACGTCTAACAACGAATAGAAAATTAGTGTTTTCATTTTTGTAATGATTTATAAAACGTTTTAATCATTTATGAATAAATCGCTTACACAAACTTTTCTTGTATTAGTAACGTCATGTGAAAACTTCGAGATCACATGTCTTGAACGGATAAATGTGAAGTCCAACGGATGGCCACTCTACGGCACTGGTTTCATTATAATTATTACCAAGATTGGTATGCGATATGACATGTGAGTCAACTTGGACCTGTGTCTACTGGAGATCGTATTTGAAACATGTTTGGTCAGTTGTAATGCATAAAACAAAGAACAGTTTGTTGCTTTTATTGAAATCGATAAAATAGATAATGTGGCTATTTAATAAAGATAGTTCAAAGAAATTAATGATCCTCTCCACAGAGCTTAAGTATCCACTTCACAGAGCTTGAGTATACTCTTCACATAATTTATGTATCCTCTTCACAGAGCTTGAGTATACTCTTCACACAGTTTAAGGATCCTCTTCACAAAGCTTGAGTATACTCTTCACAGAGTTTAAGGATCCTCTTCACACAGCTTGAGTATACTCTTCACAGAGTTTAAGTATCCTCTTCACAAAGCTTGAGCATCCTCTAGCTTGAAACTGCGATCACTTTGGCATCAGTCCACACCATAGATTAACCTCAATGTTAAAGTTTGAGACGAAGCTCAATTTTAAAGCTTTTTACTTAGGTGAGTAAAAGGCAGAATCGACAAAAAGGGATATATTGTTCTTTAATTCACAGAAAAGCATTAGATTTGTCAAATACATTTTTCTCTTGAAGAAGTTTAGAAACTCATTTGTTTCTTCAGCAAGTGATTTTCATATTTTGCTGTAATCTTGGTAAGTTTGTTTAAAAAAAAAAAGTATTCGCATACCTGAAATTATTCCGAAGTAAATGTTGGATGTCTATGGTCATACTTGTATTGGCTGTGAACTTTTTGAAATAAGCTCTTTCGACGTTAGTGTGTTTGCAAATGTAGGCTTGTAATTGCTAAGTGGAGTAAACTATATAAACTTAAGGTTTTATATGAATCATCGTCCACACTACATATGACGTGAATGAACTGAACTGTTATATATTTTAAGGGAATAGTAAATATTGGTTTAACACCACTATTAAATTTCATTTAACTAATGAAAAACACATAATCAGTTACGTAATATATTATTTGATCAAGCATTAAACCATTACCTGGATCTAATAGAAAAGGAACACTGTACACACAGTTTTGCAGTAAATTCAATTATCATTGTGTCAGAGTCTCTTTGAAAAAATTAGACTTCAGAATAAAAAATGAAAAGGATCATTTTTTTTTCATCACGAAAAAGTAGCGTGGACGAGGTATATACGGCTAATTGTAAAGTGTTCTGCATGAGGAGTGGCGTATGACTTTGCATGACAGCAGTCCTATTGCTTTGATGATGGGCGTATACATTATGTAATTTATCTATCAAGTAATTTTTTTAAAAAGATTAAAATATTAAAGACACCTCATTATAGATTTAATGTGGTAAGAAAACGTATTTACAACAACAATAAACAAATCAATTTAGTGTTTACTCTTAGTAAATAAAGTACATTATTTATTGTGATGTAATAGCTTAATTTCATTGCTCACATATGGTATTCAGATTTTTATTGAATACAAATAAGAGTAAAGAAAAAAAGTCTCATCCAATAATAAGTCATTTGTGGTTCATTTCTTCAGATAAATTCAGGTTGAACAGAAGAAGAATAAGAAGAAAATGTATTTATGCAAGGTAAACACAGCATTTGATGTCCATGAAATTATGAATGATCATAGCATTTCACCCAGTATAACATAATTAGAAATTTACAATATATTTAAATCCTTGCTTTTTTCTTCTCCAAAATCGTTCCTTTATAGTTGACAAGGCTGTACAACAGCAAGGCGTGTACCATAAAGGTATCTTTCCTTTATAGTTGACAAGGCTGTACAACAGCAAGGCGTGTACCATAAAGGTATCTTTCCTTTATAGTTGACAAGGCTGTACAACAGCAAGGCGTGTACCATAAAGGTATCTTTCCTTTATAGTTGACAAGTCTGTACAACAGCAAGGCGTGTACCATAAAGGTATCTTTCCTTTATAGTTGACAAGGCTGTACAACAGCAAGGCGTGTACCATAAAGGTATCTTTTCTTTATAGTTGACAAGGCTGTACAACAGCAAGGCGTGTACCATAAAGGTACACTTCAGTGGATTTTAATTGCATCTTCATTACGTTTTACCGTGTAAATGCCCTGAGACTGTAAATCAAGCTCTTTTACTCAACATACTCAACTATATTTGATGTGTTGCCTTTTAACTAGCCATACAATTTAATTTCCTTTAATTTTGAAATTTACAAACAATTTTCAGGCAATTTAATTGACAAGTTATTCTTGGGCATATTGTTATGTTTGAAGTTTTTGCCTAGTTCTGCAATAAATCACAAAGAAGAACCTTTGAAGAGTAATACACTGATGTTATTTGTTAGATTTAACTGCAGAAAGACAAAATGTGATTGGCTTCTGCCCAATATTGATCCACACGGGCGTGCATGTGGTTGTAATTCTGTCCCTTGCCACTGCAAAAAATTTACCTGTCGCTCTATAAACATTATGAAGCCTTACATTGCTATGAATTGGGGCATCTTGCCTGACTTTACGGCAATCAAATCTATTCAGTCCGTTAGGCATTAAATCTCAACATTTGAACGTTGTAGCCTTTAATAACGATTGAATGAAGCAAGGACGTGTGTTTATAAGAACAGTAAACAATATAATTGATTAGTTGCTCGTCGTGAATAAATAACTTACTGCAATGTCATAGAAGACGGTCTTAATTTGTCACGTATTAGTACAGCAACATGTTTTATTTAATCTGAATGACCTCAAAGGACTAAGTGTCTCATCCAAGAATGCCATAGGAAATGTATGAGTGAATCTTATTTGACAAATTCAGGTGAAACAGACACACAAACAAACAAAAGAAAATCGTGACCCTGTGCAAGGTAACGAATTATTATATGAGCACTAAATAGTCGATGATGTTAAAATCACATATAATAACGCGAAATGAAAAATATACATGATATTCAAAAGAATAAGGCACTGTTTGATAAGAAATCGTCATCGATAAAGCTCTTCGCTTGAGTGGTCGCAATCTGCTTCCCACAGGAGTCGATCGCGAGATCTCTGTTACAATGCCCAATCACTCGTACCACTGTGCTAACCATAACTGGAACATATGTCATGTATCTAGCAACTGTCCATTCAAGCATTATAAGTTTGAAACGGCATTGTTAATTCTGGTTCAGAAGTAGTTGTGTGTGTGTGTGTGTCTCTGTGTGTGTGTGTTTGTGTGTGTGTATATATATATGTGTGTGTGTGTGTAAAACACAGTCGAGTACCTCCTTAATATATCATGTAAATTAACAAGTTTTATTGAGAGATTCTTTGAAGACAAAATTGCAGAGATACCTCCTTGCGATCTAAGGTAAATCATGTTTTAAGTCGGGAACCTCAGCCCTTTAAAAATGCAAAATTGAACAATATGACTTTATGATGCTTCATTGACGTTAAAATCAAAACTGCAATGTCACTTATTATTTGCATTTGTTAAAAGAAAAGATAATTTGTGAATAATATACTAAATTAATTTGTCTTTTCTCGATCTGATTTTTGGGTTAAAAAACTGACCAATTTAGGGAAGAATGTTCATTTAAAACAGCCCTGTCCTTTAAAACATTTATTTTGTCTTTGAATTCTGTTCATTTTTAGTAATGTAGACTAATCAGTACGACGGCATAACAAATGCCAAAAAGATAAACCTAGTGCAGTTTATTGCATCCTTACGAAGTTTTGCCGTGTTACTGGCCATAGACCGTAAATCAAACTTCCGTACCCTGCATACTCAGCCACCAGTATTCGTCTGATAAAGAGTACACAAAAATATCTGATCTGCCGATACGATCATATTGTCTTGGTTGAGGTTAGACACAATACCCTTGCACAAAACACAAGGTTATCGTTCAGGTCGCAAGGCCTTTTATGGTTCAGATGGTCAAAAAAATTAACAGATGCTATATATGTACACCAATATCGAAATAAAAATAGAAGGTGACGTGTTCAAATATTCAGTAAGGAAATTCTATTTTTCATAATAATCAAAGAAGTTGGAGGCAATACAGTTGTATTATTGAAGCTGAATCTAATTTGTTGATCAGGTTCTGTTGAAGTCTGTGGACGCTGGTAAAAATTGTTGCCTTTAAAGCAGGCTGAAGATCAACTGTAGATGAAGTGTATTGTATGTATTATGTTACAGTGATTTGGCACAATATACCAATACAGTCTGGGTTTTTTTTTTCATACAAATAGCGCTTTATTTGCTGAAGTAATTGAGAAGTGAGAACTATGGCGGATACATGTCAGTCTATGCATTTCTTTATGTCCTCTGCTTTTTGCTTGATCTTTCGCATTCCATGGGGAAAAGCTCTTTGGATGACCATGTCGGAAAGAAACATCCTGGGATGTTAGCAAATGACATCTTTATTGCACGAGTGGCCTCTCAATATAAAGTGCTTAAGTATACCGCAGTCCTCTATATAACACGTGTATTATTATGGATCTAATTTTAGTGTCTGAATGTTAAAAAGCTCTCTAGATGATCATGTCTGAAAGAAACATCTGATGATATTAAAAAATGTCATTCTTTATTGAATGAGTGGTCTCTCAATATAAAGTCGTTCAGTATACCGCAGTCTTCAATATTTATCTCATTTTAGTGGCTAAAAGTAATTATTGTATTTCTCTTAAATTATTTTGACTTTAGTTCTTAGCTGGTGTGATCCAGTTATATTGTGTATTTACGTGAAATAATTCCCACCTGTTTAATTTTGGGCACAATAGAACAAAATCTGACACAGTTGTGATTATAACATACCCCCAAATGATTGTGACCTCGCTGGTAATGTGATTCGTTTTTTTATGGCCTCCATGAATCTTGTTACAAGAAACAAATTGTTTTTTCTAAGTTTAATAGTATACGTCGGACAACAGGGAGTTATACAATTCGGCATATCTGCACTATCATCAAATATGTGGTGTTGACAAATTATAGTAGTGTTGAAATATAGAATGATATTTTAGATATCGTATGAGTAAACATTGAGAAATGGCGAATAGCATTGTTGTATTATGTTTTGTATTATCATTACCGGATGATCTTCTTTTTCCCTTAATACGAAAACAACACATCATGTAATTATAAAGAACGATTTCTAGCTGAGACAGAGAAGGAATATCGATACGTTTTGTATTTAGGTTTACAATTTGACTTAAAATCAAGTTACCGAAGAAAGTATGGTCTCAAATAATTTTTAAAAATCCCGCAACGATTGACTCTTTTGGCTCTCTTTTTAATTTCCAAATTTGTGGTTGCTTTATAGAATTAGTTAATATGTTATGTAATCTGTTCTACTCATGATCACTTCAAAAACTATAAATTACATTCTTTTGAGTGTGTCTATTGCAAACAAAAATGGAAGAGATGGACAAAAGGATGTACTGGTGGAATAAAGAGAAGAAAAGAGACAGAGACGAAGACAAGAATTCAATGAGCAAGTCATAGAATGCTGATTGCCAATGGCAACAAGATAACTGACCTCTCGCTGAGCGCAGCTTATGTCAGTCACCTATCGCAAAACAAACATTCCAATGACCCGCTGAAAAATCCAATCAGCCAGGCACGTCATTTATGTTAGACTGATTGCACTTGTTACAAGTATAGTTTGGTCGCCAAATACGAGTTTGTCTAACAGAGTAGACCACCTAGACAATTTTGGATACAATTTAAAATCTGTATATCTCCAAACTTTTACCTGCAATTTGTATCAAATTTTCACAACTCACCTACATTTATTATATCAATCACTATGCTAATTAGTGGTCGCAGCATTATTCTAAAATCCGAGAGGTCAGTTAATTTTATTATGTTGCTGTATCATACATGTACTGAATATTTGATGTATATTCAAACACGTAATCTCATTTGTATATGTACGAAAACGTTTGTGAAGATCATTTTAACAATACAATTTGTTTCATAATCGATAATGTCGTGTTAGCACAAACGTAAATGTGACGAGAAGCTGAGAATAAGTGGGACTTACGCTCAAATTTTAACGAACGGATCCACAAAATTACAATGCAGCAGCCAAGCAAAAGTACAATGCATGAAAGAATTTTTTATAGATATGCTATTGACTTTTTACATTACTTGTAGTTTCCTTTTCGACAAAAAAGTATTTAAATGCTTTTAAATAAACGGTAAAGCACATACTGAATCAACCTTAAAGTCTCCCAACTTTGAATAATTTTCGCCTTATTGGCATTCAGAGTAATGCGAACCAATTCAAAATACACGAGAACGTGTTAGACATTTTAAAGGAACATTCTTTCTTAAATCGGACGATAAGACAAATATAAAAATATTTTCAAAAAAAATATTCATTCCATGCTGATACATATATGTCTCTAAACATTGTGTGAAAACAAAAAGTATAAAACTGAAGGTTTAAATATATGTCTCTAATTTTTATTTCGATTCGAACGTCATATATGCATTGGCAATGATTGATGACAATGACTCTTTCAGTTAATATGATCTGTCTTCGCCATTCAAGGGCAATACGACCATTTTTTGACCTTGAATGTACTACCAGTAGATTTACTTAATTGTGGACGTGCCAATTTGAGTTGAAAGCATGCTTGTGTTTAAGAGTGGTAGATAAGTAAATCTGAAAGATATATCAGAATTAGATATAAACATCGTTGTCGAAGAAATTAATTACGAGATGAAAAAGCGTACCAACAGTACACAAAGTCATAAAGTGCAAAGACAGACGAATGGTGAATATTTGTTATCTTCATAAAGAAATCTTCGCCTTTCAAGAAGATTTTCTCATTTTCTCTGTTCGTCAGATGAGGGTTTCTCTATCGAAGCGGGTAAATAGATATACGTTCTGAAATTAGGCCGTTATTGATTAATTTTCAGAAGTGAATTATATATAATTTTCGCCAAATTCCAATACCTGATATAAATATTAAAATATAATAAATGAGATTTAAATAATATTTCGGCGAGATCATAAGAGATTACCTTTAGAACTAGTATCTGAAGATGAATGCTCAAAACAACCTTATCCAATATGGCGTCTCGATCTAATCACTCCACCTATAGAACCACCAGAGAGAATTCCAAGCAGCAATTATGGTCACTATTCTATGGACAAATTAGTTGCATAGGCAATCAAGGATAGATCTATTTTAATGATAACTTATCTGTTGATCTATGTTCTTGTACGCATCAATAGAGGATATAATGAGTGGATAATCTGGCCCTTCCTTCTGAAATATGAATGAAATACAATAACACATCATTCTTCCTTCATAATATCTTTTTACCAATTTTAGTATCTAGTCTTTGTTCAAGGCTTCTATCTTCCTTAGCATGATGCATTCAAGAAATCAGGGTATATAGATAATGCGTTTATTTGGTCACATTGCTAATTTATCGGAACAATATGTATTGACTAAATATGTAAATCTGTATCGATTAACATGGAATATATACTATTACATCAATGATTATTTTTGTGACAACATACCTATACCAAGATAATTACAAATTCATTCATGAAAACTAAACTTATTATTCTATACAATTTAATTATCATTCTGAATCAAGAACAAAATTTACCTTTGCTTCATTTTCTAAGATCATTTTTAAAACACAGAATATATAACTGATAAACTATGGTTTTCAATATGTCAAATTATGCCTCGTGTATAGACCCGAAAAAAGATCTTTCTTGAAACGTTTTATCGCTTAACGTTTGTAATCAATATTTTGTATTTAGTACCTTGTTTACAGGAACTCGAAAAGGCATACAATGTAATGTATTCATACTTTACTAATTTATCATCCTTTACATTCTGTAATAAATCAGCTTGTTGTCATTAGGTATGACATGTGTTTGCCATATTAATTTATCTTTTAGTATTTATTATTATTCATACCATTCAATACTATCCATCACTAAACTATGTATTTATTTTTTCGAATAAATTCTAAATGCTTTTATAGTTATTCGTATGCACCTACGCAAAGAACATCCACATAAAAAAGAAGAGTCTTTATTTATTCCATTAGCCCAACGGACAATATGGATACATTCCAATAGCCCAAAACGGACAATATGGATACATTCCAATAGCCCAAAACGGACAATGTGGATACATTCCAATAGCCCAAAACGGACAATATGGATACATTCCATTAGCCCAACGGACAATATGGATACATTCCAATAGCCCAAAACGGACAATGTGGATACATTCCAATAGCCCAAAACGGACAATGTGGATACATTTTTTAAATTAATTGAAACGAATGGCGGATAGAAAATAAACAACAGTGTGTCATAATCTATAGTGTACTATATACAAAGAAAACATAGTAAGAAACGAAATTACTTTTGCATGCAGATGCAGATCAATGCAAACGAAAAAAGCAGGTTAATTCACAAAAATTATTATTAAGGGTAATAATATGACGATATAATCAGAAGTTATGTAATTCGAATTCACGTTTAAGCAATGGTCAGTCAAAATATTTGCAAGATATCTGAATATACGAGTCTATATCTATGATTAAAAGCTTTATAAATGTATGTTGCGCAATTATTCAAAATTCTAGTATTCTGGGTATTCATAAGTTGTATAAATTTAAACATATTTGGTCTGTTACGACTCTATGGTCTAAGAAAAATGTAACAGAAAGAAAGTGAAACCAACAAATCAAGTAAAAATCAACAAGCAATTTATTACTAGATAATTAAAATGAAAAATCAAAAAGTCACTTACAGTAATGTGTTTTGAAATCCTAATAATCCAATAAGAATGATTGTTCTAATCACAAGTCCTAAATATAGAATGTTCCGAATTCACGGCTGTGTCCTTGAATGTTATGATGTGTTAATGGTCTCCAAAGTCCTGATGTACTAGTAATCTTGATGTGCTGATGACAAAATGAAGTATTCCAAATTCTCTGAATATAAGTTCACATAAGTTCCAAAATCATCAATTAAAAATCCAAAATCCAAAAGTTTATGAGCACTGTTATAATCCAATGAATATTTAAAATAATTCCTCTCTTAGAATTTGGAATGAATTTTCACAACTGTAATAGCTCTTTACAAGACTGATGGTAATGTCAAAACTGAATAAATGTCCACCAAACATGATACATATAAAGATTGGTCACATGACAGAATGTTCTAGAATGTGAGTCATCTTAATGGAATTTTACTTGTAAACAAAAATCCAACCTTGACCTTCAAATTGAGAAAACATATTGATCAAAACAACCTAATTCAAGGACACTAGTTAAACATGTTTTTCCTGATAACATTAAGATTTAAGCAAATATTAAAGTGAAGAAACATTTATAATTTCCTAAAATATTTATAATATTATATAAACATCATACATAACACCTCCCCTCATAAAGAAAAAGAAAGATTTATGTAATAAAGCTTTCTTTTGAATATACATCTAATACTACAATAACCAAAAATACATAAGAACATGTTTTATGATACTGGACTTAATTACATCAAGCAATATTACATTTCTAGGCACGTGAGAGTGCATCTGCAATCACATTGTCTTTTCCCCTGATGTGTCTGATGTCAATGTTATATTCCTGCAATATCAAACTCCATCTCAACAATCTCCGATTTTTATCTTTCATTTTGTTGATGAAAGTAAGGGGATTGTGATCACTGTACACAATAATTGGAGAAAGAGCTGAGGTAACATACACTTCAAAATGCTGTAAAGCCAATATCAAAGCCAAACATTCCTTCTCAATTGTGGAATAATTTTTCTGATGTTTGTTTAGTTTCTTAGAAAAATAACACACAGGGTGATCCACACCACTTTTGTCTTCCTGAATCAATACTCCACCAACCCCTACATCACTTGCATCAACAGATAATTTAAATGATTGGCTAAAATTTGGTCCAGAAAGAACTGGTGCATTCTTAAGCATGGCCTTTAACTTGTCAAAAGATTCCTGACACTTGTCAGACCAATGAAATTTGGTTTTCTTACTCAATAAACTTGTCAAAGGTTCAGCAATTTTGGAAAAATTGGAACAAAATTTCCGATAATATCCAGCCATACCTAGAAATCGCATCAGTTGCTTTTTACAAATTGGAACTTGAAATTCAGAGATAGCTTTGACCTTAGCTTCTATAGGTTTAACTTGACCTTGTCCCACAATATGTCCTAAAAATGTGACACAAGCATGGCAAAACTCACTTTTGCTCAAATTAATTGTCAGATTCGCATCGCTGAGTCGATCAAAGAATTTTCGAATGGTTTCCAAATGATCTTCCCAGGTGTTGTTGTAGATAATGACGTCATCGATATAAGCCTCACAATTATCAAGACCAAATGTTATTATGTTCATCAGACGTTGAAACGTTGCAGGCGAATTTTTCATTCCAAACGGCATGACTTTATATTGATAAAGTCCATCTGGAGTTGCAAATGCTGAAATTTCTTTTGCCCTTTCCGTCAGTGGAATTTGCCACAATCCATTTAAAATGTCAAACTTGGTGACATATTCCGCATTTCCAATTTTATCAATGCAATCGTCCATTCTTGGGATTGGAAATGAATCAGTTTTGGTGACACTGTTGACCTTTCTATAGTCAGTACACATACGGAATGTATTATCTGGCTTGGGAACAAGAATACATGGTGAACTCCAGTTACTTTTACTTGGTTCTATGAAATCATTCTCCAGTAAATACTGAATTTCTTTCTTCAGATAGTTCTGTTTGAGAGGATTCATCCTATAAGGATGCTGTTTCACAGGCGCAGAATCTACAATGTCAACGTCATGATAAATTTTACTTGTTCGTGTTGGAACATCAGGAAACAAGTGCTCATATTCATGTAATAGCTGTTTTAGTTCATTTCTTTCCTGTTGTTGTAGATGTGAAAGTTTCTGGTCTAGGTTGTTCAATATTTCTGAATTCCGAAGATTGGTTATACCAGAGTCACTATAGTCTGATCGTATTCCATCGTTGATATCTTCACTGTGTGGGACAGGTACAACTAAATTAACTGAATAATTAGTTGGGCTATCTCTGTCAAAATATTCCTTTAACATATTTATATGACAAAGTTGTTTTTGTTTCCGTCTCCCAGGAGTGTTAATGATATAATTTAAGTCATTTACTTTCTTTTCAACGGTATAAGGACCAAAATATTTAGCCTGAAGAGGATTCTGAGGTATGGGAAAGAGAGCCAGAACTTTGTCACCAGGTTTAAAACTCCTTTCCTGTGAATTTCTGTCATACCTTAATTTCATTTTTGACTGAGTAGTGTGAAGATTAGTTCTTGCTACTTCACAGGCCTTTGACAACTTGTATTTGAAATCAGAAACATAATCAAGAAGATTAATCTTTGAATCTTCATTTGAAAGAAGTTTCTCTTTCAATAATTTCAATGGTCCACGGACAGTATGACCAAAAACTAGTTCAAAGGGACTAAAACCCAACGACTCTTGAACTGATTCCCTAACAGCAAACAACAACAAATGAACACCCTCATCCCAATCCTTTTCTGTATCAAAGCAATATGATCGAATCATATTCTTCAAAGTTTGATGAAATCTTTCCAAAGCACCTTGACTTTCAGGGTGATAGGCAGAAGATTTAAACTGTTGGATGCCCAATTCATGCATAACTTGTTGGAAAATTCCAGACATAAAATTTGACCCTTGATCTGACTGGACAGATTTGGGAAGGCCAACAAGTGTAAAAAACTTCACCAAAGCTTTCACAATAGTTTTAGTTTTTATATTTCTCAGAGGAATTGCTTCTGGAAATCTTGTAGATGTACACATGATGGTCAACAAGTATTGGTTGCCTGACTTGGTTTTAGGTATAGGACCAACACAGTCTACTATTATTCTACTAAATAGTTCATCAAATGCAGGAATAGGTTGCAGATGAGCCTTAGGTATCTTCTGATTGGGTTTTCCTACCATTTGACAAGTGTGACAAGATCTGCAGTATTTAGAAACATCACTTTTGAGTTTCGGCTAATACAAATGATTCAAGATCTTGTGATAAGTCTTACGGACTCCTAAATGACCAACCAAAGGAGTTTCATGGGCTAAATTAAGAATTTCCTGTCGATATGACTTAGGAACAACAATTTGATAGCTCACTGACCACTCGTCACCAGCGGGTACATCAGGTGGTCTCCATTTCCTCATAAGGACCCCATTTTTCACAAAGTAACACACTGGAACTTGTGTGGCTTCAGTTTCACTAATAGCCCTCTGAAACAAACAAGATATCTCGGAATCTTGCTCCTGTTCAACGACAAGGGATTGTCGTTTGTCATCCTGATTAGAACAAAGAGAATGAGTTGCCAAAAGAGGATCACTGTGATCAATACCATTTGATTGATCAATACCTGAGGAAAAAGTGACCTCATCAAAAGACTGACCAATACATGTGTCAGCTAAAGGAATAATATCCTGATCAACATCACTCTCAAGAGCTCTTTTTGCCATAGCTCTAGTAACTGCACAAGCAGGGTACAAATCAGGGATTTCAGTTTCGACAGGATCAACTTTCTGATCCAAACAAGGCTTGTCAGTTACAAGTGGATTAACCACAACCTTATCTCCAGCTAGGTCATTGCCTAGTAATAAATGAACACCCTCTATGGGTAAAGAAGTCACTGCCCCAACAGTCACAGGTCCAGAAACTAAGTCTGATGCCAAATTTACACAATGAAGAGGAACATTTACAAAGCCGCACTCTACTCCCTGAACAAGAACACTTTCACTTGAAGAAGACTCCTCAGACAAAGGCAAAGTACCTGATAATAAAAGACTCTGAGAAGCTCCAGTGTCCCTTAATATTTTAATTGGGATAGGTTTGGCAGAATCACCAATAAGTGATATAGAACCTTCTGACATGAATGGTTCATAAGCCTCTAAAATAGAATCAGACTGGGGTTTGTTTGACCCAACAAATGTATTGCTTTCAATACAAGACCGTGACCTTGACCTCGTAGAAATAAGAGCATTTGGAAAAGCTCTGTCTTTACTATGTTGCTTATTTTTCAACTTGAAGCAATCAGAAATAACGTGCCCTTTCGTTTTACAATAAGTGCACGTAGGAAGAGATAAGGATTTCTGATCAGTCTTATCAGATGTTTGATTCCTAACAGTTGTGCTGTTGTGAAATTTGGAAGTACTCGAATGAGATTGAAATGGTTTTTTACCAGAAAACTGCTGAGAGGATGACTTATTGCCAAATGAAATTTTGTGAGTCAAGGAATAATCATCAGCTATACGAGCAGCATGTTCCAAAGTTTCCACATTCTGCTCGTCAAGATAGGTTTTAACATCACTATGGATGCACCTCTTGAACTCTTCAATTAATACGAGCTGTCGGAGGTTATCATAAGCTTGATCAACTTTCTTGGCTGAGCACCACCTATCAAATAGTTGTTCTTTATCCCTTGCAAATTCGACATGAGTTTGTCCAGTTTCTTTTCTACAATTCCTAAACCTTTGTCGATATGCCTCTGGTACCAACTCATGAGCTTTCAAGATGTACTCCTTAACCACATCATAATCAGTGCTTTGTTGTACTGACAGTGAAGTGTAGACTTCACGAGCTTTGCCAATAAGTACACTTTGTAATAACAAAGTCCAATGCTCTCTGGGCCATTTCAAGTTTTCAGCTATTTTCTCGAAATGAAGAAAGTATTTATCTACTTCTTTTTCCTGAAAAGGGGGTACTAACCTAATATATCTAGTAACATCAAAACCTGGACTTGTGTTTAAAGGAGTGGAGTGTGCTCTGTTTGCCAGTTCTAATTCTCTTAATTTAAATTGCATTTCCCTTTCTTCTCTTTGCATCTGCATCTGCATTTGTATTTGTCTATCTTCTTTCTCTCTCTCCATCTGCATTTGCCTCTCTTCTTTCTCTCTCTCCATCTGCCTCTCTTCTTTTTCTCTCTCTCTCTGAATCTGAAGCTTTGCCAATTCTAAATCCATCTGGTTCTTTAACCCTAATTCCCTTAATTTCCTGTCAGAACCAGATACAGGCTTTCTCTTCAAACTTAAAGCACTATTTTCAAAAATTCCCTTTCCTACTAAATACTGAATCAAAATAATCTTTATCTCCTGTTTTGTCAATGATAATTTTGCCTCAGATAGACTGTATTTTCTGGCAAGCTCGAGCAACTCATCCTTTCTCATGCACTCTAACCCCTCCTGGGTAGGTTTTGAAATGAAATTCTGAACATTAGATGCCATTGTAAATGCTTGTTGGTTTCACACAAAAAAATTTCTCTATTTAAAATCTTTGCCAAAGACAAAAAAAATAATTCCGAGACAAAATCAATATGAATTTCAAAAATAACTTTAATATCTCTAATATGCTTTAAAGAAATTCAATCCCGGAACGGCCCCCAATTTCTGTTACGACTCTATGGTCTAAGAAAAATGTAACAGAAAGAAAGTGAAACCAACAAATCAAGTAAAAATCAACAAGCAATTTATTACTAGATAATTAAAATGAAAAATCAAAAAGTCACTTACAGTAATGTGTTTTGAAATCCTAATAATCCAATAAGAATGATTGTTCTAATCACAAGTCCTAAATATAGAATGTTCCGAATTCACGGCTGTGTCCTTGAATGTTATGATGTGTTAATGGTCTCCAAAGTCCTGATGTACTAGTAATCTTGATGTGCTGATGTCAAAATGAAGTATTCCAAAATCTCTGAATATAAGTTCACATAAATTCCAAAATCATCAATTAAAAATCCAAAATCCAAAAGTTTATGAGCACTGTTATAATCCAATGAATATTTAAAATAATTCCTCTCTTAGAATTTGGAATGAATTTTCACAACTGTAATAGCTCTTTACAAGACTGATGGTAATGTCAAAACTGAATAAATGTCCACCAAACATGATACATATAAAGATTGGTCACATGACAGAATGTTCTAGAATGTGAGTCATCTTAATGGAATTTTACTTGTAAACAAAAATCCAACCTTGACCTTCAAATTGAGAAAACATATTGATCAAAACAACCTAATTCAAGGACACTAGTTAAACATGTTTTTCCTGATAACATTAAGATTTAAGCAAATATTAAAGTGAAGAAACATTTATAATTTCCTAAAATATTTATAATATTATATAAACATCATACATAACAGGTCTTTTTCTGAAATACTTCACTATATATTTGACTCTTAGTTCTTTATACAATAAGCATTCAAGGACAAAATGATATTCATCTTCAAGGCAGTTACAAACAGAACAAAGTCTATCATGAATTGGTTTATACGGTCAGGTTGATCATTTAGGCCTGGTAAATTTTTTCTTTGCCTCGCCCATCTTGCACAGCATAAACAAATCTTCCTTATATTTTGAGAAGTATGAAAATAATGAATAAGAAGATTGCAAGATTTAAGATAACTTCAAAATTTGAAACATTTCAGGCCCAGTGGTAATAGAAGCATTCTTATGCTCAAACTGAGACTCAACACAAACTTATGACGTCTAATTGACTTATGACCAAGCTGTTACCAATTAGACGTCAAACATTTGAGCCGAGTTTTACTCTGATCATGGTAATGCTTTTCTTACGACGTCAATGCCTGGTCAATATTGTATATGTTAATTAGTGTCAGAGTTAGTATAGGTTCTTAATTATAGGTTAGCCTTTGGGACCTTACATTGTAGCTATTGGGACCTTACATTGTAGCTATTGGGACCTTACATTGTAGCTATTGGTACCTTACATTGTAGCTATTGGGACCCTACATTGTAGCTATTGATACCATACATTGTAGCATTATGTACTTAGGCACACCCGGCATCAACTGTGAGCTGACCCATTTCGTCATAGTTAATGAGGTAAGAAGGTGCCAATCGAGTACGATTGGAATTGTGGAACTGTCAAATATCGAATGAAAGATAAAGACCAAAATCTATTTATTTTTATGGTTATTTATTTTATTATTTGTTTTGGTTTAAACGCTTTTAAGTATTAAATTACACCAAACAAACAAACAAACATGAAAAGGAAGGCGAATTAATTTTTGCTTAACTTTGTTTCTTTACCTCAGTTTTGCAAAAGCATTAACTAAGTTCAAGTAGCTCATTTTGAAAGAAAACATGAAATTCCAAGACGAAAAAAAGAGAAAATTTTGAATGAAAAACACAAAATTATAGATTGGCATTCCCTTCTTGAAAATTTGGGCATCTTATCGTTAGTACGTACCAACTCGCAGATAAATAAAACTATGTCTGTCAAGCTAGTATCTAGTCAAAAAACAAAAAATGTTATAAACTTAAAGAGATATAGTATATGATACATATTTGTCCTACTGGATGATACACAGTACCATGAATGATAAGGAAATTGTGCCTTTTTGTAAGATAAATAGGAGATTTATCAGGAGCTATATGACACCCAGTATTAATTTGTCTTATGTAGTGGACCCGGATTCCTTTTGGATTTTGTCAATTTAAAACATTAAGAATTTTATTCTTTCTTACTCATTTGCCCCAAGTCATTACTTCATCTCAGATTAGTATATCTACTTGCTAGCAGTTATTGTCATTGATTTTATTTATTGAACAGTGTTTCCTCGGGTTTGCGGATACTGATCGCTATATGTACTTCATATTTATGTAGGTAGTATACGATTCATAGGAGGAGACTTTTGTTTCAATAGTTTTTCTGAACACGTGCACGTCTTTGGTGCATTTTGCATGTTCGTTTTTATAGTTTATATGCTTATATGTCTACCTTTAACATACTACTACTTTTTATATCCGGGATAATACGCTACACAAATATTGTATTTGTGCTTTAAAAGAGGTTTCATCGGTCAAATAGCTAATAAAAGCGATACAAAACGCCTTCCTTTTGCGTGTATACGGTTAGAATTTATGTTTATATTAACATTTGCATTCTTCAAAGATCTTCTATTTTGAAAATCCTTCCGAAGTTCAATTTATTGTACAATGTTTGTATATTAATATATTATTTGATTCATACCCTACGTATGAGGGGCTTTCTAGATTTCTGCAATGACTCCAGAAAGTTAAATTTGAACATGTAAACCGGTTGCTAGTTAAAGTTCTCGCGATGATTATGTTTCTTGTGGAAGAAAGATCAATATATCTGACGTGCAGTATATGATATCTGCTATGAAAACGCAAGCAATAAGTTTCATTCTACGTTTAGGCAAGAATGCGAAACTGCCCTATGTAAGGTTGTCATGCAGACTTTCGGATAAGGTATGCAAATAGTTTCAAGCATTATACCACCAATTCCTTCTCTAACAATTACAACAATGATCGCCATTTACCTTTTCATGTCCAACAATAATATTGTCCATGGTTTCAATAATATTATATTGAACAGATGGTTTGTCCCCGGATGATTCCTATTTTTCCGTTTCTTTTGTTTTCTTTCACATAACGATGTATTGAACAGGTTGTTTTCACTAATATTTCAATAACTTTCCATCCCATTGAAAATGTGATTAATGGTGTTAATATGCTCCTTGTTCAATCTTCATTTGCACTCCGTCAGCTCTTGTCAAAAGCCCGTTATGCTCAACAGACTTTGAAATATAAGTTCAAGTCGACTATGGATTAACATAGCAATATAATTTGAAAAGTCGATTTAGGGCGTTTGCCGACTTTACGCCTGAAGAGCAAATTACTGAGATCATATCAGTATTCGACACTATTAGATTCTGGCATGCCCAATTACTAGAGTCTCTCTTACCATATATCAAATATTGCTTCTGGGATGCCAGTTTATGAATCCATTCTCAGTTTGACGTCTGATTGGTCAATGATTTGAAGTCAGCCAATCTGAAGTCAGAAAGTCCAGTTGAATCTCAATGTATTGTGAGAATGTGTTTTGTAATCTTATGACAGAAAAGAGGTCACAACATAAAAATAACAAGCGAGGAAAGTACTCAATACTTAAAGAAAGAACAGATAAAGGTTCCGACAATAGAAATGCAATAATCGGGAAAAGTTTTGGCTAGATAAGGAGGATGAAGTCCACCAAACAATGACGAAATGAGCCTCAGCCGTTGCTGCTGCTGTACTGTTATCCTCATAGGACTCAAGTTTTGATCCTTGAATATACTCGAGTATATAAAATTCTCGTTTAAATATATTCTGTATAAAGAAAAAATACTAACATTGTATTTCCAACAAAGATTTGTATGACTAAGGGACAGAACGATTTCAAATGAAGCCCTACAAAAGTCCTTCTCGAGTCATTAACACAATATTAATGAGCCTGTAAATGATAACAAATCTCCTTGACTACGTGTCATTCAAACATTATTGATCATGATGTTTAGAAAGGGGAAAATAAACAAAGAAAGTACTTTGTTTTGACAAAATATGAAAAGTCCTTTCTCTCGTATTACCTTGGACTTGTTCTTAATTTATATGATGCTGGTGAGAAATGTGATAGAGTTGAGAGAGTTCACCACCCCCATCATACCCCCTTAAATACTTTCGTGGGTAACATCAATACGTGTACACTCAGCGAAAAACTTCTGAGCAGCAATCTATTTTATGAAAACGGATGTGATCCTTCAGGAACATATAGTGTTGTAAATCGATGAAAATAATAGATGAATGGCAAGACTCCTTATCAATCAATATTTGAGACTCGAATTTTGAAAGAACAAATAATCGGATTTTATTTATTTGGCAGATAGAATAAATGCCAATAATTACAGATTTTTAAAAAAAATCTTGTTTTTAGAGTATATGTTTAATGAGCAGCTCGCGATTTGTGCACTTTAAACCCAATATCATTGAGCATGTTCTTTTATATACATTATACGTAAGTGATTTGATTGCCATGAAAGAATACGTGCAGGATACATGTACAAGTGTTTCAATATTATTTTATGAACCCTCGCACACTACATGCACCGATCATGAGATCATAGTAAAATTTATGGTGACGGTAAACTAATTCTTTGATGTGACCTACACTCTCCATTTGATATATAAAGTTTCCTAATGCATCTGATATCTAAGGTCGGCCAAGCACGTGCTAGTGCCTTGAAGTGACACGCGTGCCAGATACATTGAAAGAAGTACTGAATTTGCAGATATTCGCAATGTCCACAGTTTTCAGGGACTGCATAGGCCTTTTCCGATTTCATAATGGGTTATACTTGATAGCACGCGTATATTCAATAATTCTTTTAGACCCTTTTGTGTCAGTTTGAATATTAACTAATGTGACTGATGGGCAATGTAGGAACAATGAATCTACCAAAAAGAATTCACTCTAATACCCGCAGGTCTTTGAGTAAAGAACACGACTGCAATTTAATTAGGTAAACAAGTAACAGTTTAGGTATATCACATGCAGATTCTGCGTGAAGTTTCTCTTTTTATATTACAATGAAATATTCAAACTTTGGAATAATTACAAATTTATAGTAACCGTCAATATTTTTTAAAATAAGTGAGATTTGAAAGAGCTTTATTAAGAAACACATGACATGTATAAGGTAAAGAGAAGAGAAAAACAGACAGAAATCTTGATATCAATATTTTGGAATATTTGAAAGAGAAATGTTGTAGAGTTGGTTAGCATAATAGCTGGTATATGTATGTTAGCTCTACTAATATGAATTCACATTATTGCCAGGCAATTGTTAAATGTGTGAATGGTTTGTATATACCTTTTCAGATACATTTGGGGCAAAGAAGGGTCGAGGAAAAAAACCCCGGGAAAAATCATCTGTTTCGTGTTTCCACCAATCGGTACTAATATCTTCATTGTTACATGTGTAACTCGTCCATGGGTTGCATCATCCATATTGCAGTCTCTGTATTTGCCGAGTTTTATGAGTAGTCTCTGTTGGAGAAGCCAAAATGGACGGATGGAAAGACCTCTGCTTCTAAGTCCCTCTTGGAACCAAAAACCTTAAATCCAGAGGCAAAGGTAAATTAAAATATAATTCATGAAAAATATTGGACAGTCCTTCAATTCGTACAGTTTTTGTACATTTCATATGTTATCTTTAACTTTAGGCTCAAGGAAATGAGCGATTGAAAATGTACACCGGATTTTATTATAGGAAAGTCCATCTAATTCCTTAGACGTGACGGACATTATGACGTATAGAAACATTGTTGGTATTACATTATTCTGGACATTAAATTAAAGCAAAGTATTATGTTGTCTCTTGGTAACAGAGTCCTGGCAATTCTTGAAGTCACATTTTAAATTTTCTTTTGGTAACCGAGTCTTGGCAATTCGTTAAGTTACAGTTAAAATTTTCTTTGGTTGTATATAAAATATTTTTTTTTTACTTCAAACGTTTGTATAAGCTCCATTAGCAACCGACACTATACACTTTCTTGTATAAAACAAAATACATTTTCTTTCGTCGTGCATTTAGGATATTGCATATTTACATTTTTATTTCGTTTCATTTATGGCTCAATGCATTTGCGGCTTTGTACTTACAGAAGGCTTTTAAATTTTTATTGCATTTATACGACATGCAAGTTGAGAAAATATCGATCAACCATGCATAATGGTCTTTCAGTCAAATACAACCAAGAACATGTAGATCCAAAGGGCATTCTTTTGCGGTTGTCGAATTTGTAAAAGAACTTGATACACGTATCTGTTTCTTTAATTCTGCCCTTTTCAAACTCAGTTGAGCTGTAGCTTTTGGTTCAAGTCCCATTAATCGAGTGTAATAAGATTTTCACCATTAACGTGTATCTGGGCGATATAACTGTACTTAAATCTCTGTTCAACCCGTTTAGTGAAATTATCAGAACCCTCTGGAGTCCATTTTAAATTATGGACTCGCCGTTTTCAAAACCATCATTTATACCTGCATAGCACTTTGATTTAGCCATTAAATTGCTTTAGCACCTATTCTCTTCCGGTCCGACAAGAGTTGCCACCATATTCAAAAATCACATGTCAATAGTATACACTTTTTCTTAAAGGAAATCATGCTACCGCAGACTCTAAGACTACAGCTCACTTAAACTTGTCCCCTTCCGCTGTACTTAGTGTAGATAGCTGTACAATCAAATTTAAGTTGATGAAGTTTAAATCCGAACCGTATAGTGAACGTATATTGGTCACGATGCCGACACGAAGTACTTGCTTTTTAACAGCTCCACTGATATTCTTCAGACTATATTTTTTCTTTGTGATTTACTCCAGCTTCTTCTTCCATTTATTTAATTTTATGCTATTTTATTTTTATTTTCTTTGAGAGCAATGAGGTCACTTGTAAACTTAGGGAAAAACGATTTACTCGCGAGTGTTGAGGCAGGAAAAAATACATGCAAACATTCGCTTTTTGGTTGAAGAAAAGTATTCATATTGAAATAAAAGATCAGGGGATGAGAACAACTAGTTGTTAATTTTTCTCAAAAGTGAGGACAAATGTTATTTTTTCTCAGAAGTGAGGACAAATGTTAATTTTTCTCAGAAGGGAGGACAAATGTAAATTTTTCTCAGAAGGGAGGACAAATGTTAATTTTTCTCAGAAGGGAGAACAAATGTTAATTTTTCTCAGAAGGGAGGACAAATGTTAATTTTGCTCAAAAGTGAGGACAAATGTAAATTTTTCTCAGAAGGGAGGACAAATGTTAATTTTTCTCAGAAGGGAGGACAAATGTTAATTTTTCTCAGAAGGGAGGACAAATGTTAATTTTTCTCAGAACAAATGTTAATTTTTCTCAGAAGTGAGGACAAAAGTTAATCACATTAAGCTTAAAAGGCGAAAGAGTATACTTTATAAAATGAGAGAGTGAACTTAAGAGTGTTGTTTGGGTAAACAGTAGCGGCGTAACTTTATGTTTGCATATATCAATAAATCGATTCGTTTGTTGCAACTCCAAGTTGTAAACTTAATTGAGACGTTCATGAATGTTTTATATACCTAACAAAGAAAACAGCACCTAGTTTCCTGTATGACTGTTTGGTCTGGATTAATTGTGTAGTATCAAAAATGCACATTAAAAGGTCAGGGAAAATGAAGAAAATCCGGAGGAAAATATAACAAAGTAAAAGTATATCGATCGTTCTGAAGATAAAACTGAATGGATAATGAACAGCAGAGATAAGATATATTCATAATGTGTGTCATCCATTCTCTAATTTCAAGGATGACAGGGGAGCCACCCTAGCTCAGTTTGATGAGCGTTGGACTCGTAATCCAAGGATCGCGGGTTTGATACCCGCATAGGCCAGCCCCTGTCGGCTGCCACGGTGTGTCCTTGAGAAAGGCACTTAGCATATATATGCGGAAAGTGCTATCCCTGGATTCTACAGGAGAATGCTACACACACACACACACACACACACATACACACACACACACACACACACACAGATATATATAAACTTTTGGCTTTCGTTCTGAGAAGAGAGATGAATTGCAAATCCATTTGCCTTCATACTTCAATATATATTGTAAAGAGGAGTGGTTTGTCGATCTAGTCTTGAAACATTTGCCCTGAACACAAAGAAACTCACCCACGTCAGATAGATAGACTTGCCGGTGATGTCTGTTTGCCTGGAGTCTGCCGGCTGAAACAGAGAATCAAATGTAGAAATATTAAAGTATTTTATTGACAGTCACGAGCCATAGCGCCGTTGATAAGTATAGTGTTTTGATCAAAGATATGTCGCTTTTCTAAACATTTACATGTAAATACGTCTTTAGAGCAATATTTCGATATTTTAAAAGGTCATACGCTTCTCAGTCTTTTGTTTAGTTATATGTTTTCCGTCGTTCAAGCTTGCGCCTTCATTGCTAGTTTTAAATACACCTCATCTGTTATAACCTTCATTATGTGATAGATATTTAACACTTACTTGTAGACGAGCAGGGAAGCAAGTGATTGTGTTTAAAAAGTCCTTGCAAGCGTCCCCCTTTGCAAACAGTTGTGCTAGACCAGTTTACCTCCGCTGTGACTGACTTGGTTTGGTTATGTGTTGGTTTTTTTTTTTTTATTCTAAGGCATATCAACACGTGTAAGGTTATAATGTGGGTCAAGTAGGGAGTGTCTTTCCAAAGGACACACCACGTAACTGGCAAAGGTTGGATGTTTCCGCACTTTCAAAGGAACAAAGAGCATTTATTATATCGTAAGAATACGTAAGCGTGCAATGCTATCAAAGAGAGCTTGGTGACAAGTGTTAATTGCTTTTATACTGTCTTATGCTACAAAGCTAACGGTGGTTTTAAAACACGAACTTTGACCTTGTACATTTTCTTATCAATTACAAAATTCCACACGCGGACTATTTTCGTTTGCTATTTGCTTTCTTTGGTTTTGTTAAACAATGAATAAACCTATTCTTAACATAAACAATAAGAACAGCGGGTAATTTAGGAATCAATAAGGAGGATTCCTAAGGTATACGTGTCAGTTGTAAGACCACCAATGATAGAATACCAATAAGTTTCAACATCCAACGGCTTAAGACCCTTACAACTACGCTTGTATTTTGCTGACTGGGCAAATTCGTTGACTGACAGGTATGAATACGTATTTAATCGCTACCTGTCCTGTCACGACTCAGTTTTCACAGAAGCAAGCTACTGAAAATACGGGGAATTCAAGAGCATAGGTATATACAGATATTTAATCTCTGTTTATTACTTTAAGTGCTTGACGTGCAGAAAAAAAAATCTCAATGGCTACACTGAAACTTCACCAGACTTCAACGTTTAGAGATTCACTCAGTGAGCATACAAGGACACAGCAAAAGTGTGCACGTAATAAAGAAGAAATAAAATATTGGAGAAAAGTGCCTTCGAATCAAGCAGAGAAAACGCATAGAGAAAATGGGTGTGCTAAATTGCATAATTTCGAAAAGAAGTCGGATATTACATGGAGTTGTAGATTCTCAGATGACACTTTGCATACGAAATCTATCAGCTCATCTTCTGAGTCCCATATGACGCCCTCACAGCACGTCGACTATGATAATATTGAGAGAGGACAGACGATAGAAAAATGTTTGAAATGGATGGAAACCTTACCTAATAAGTTTTCTAGTATCAATTTACTTATTCAAGAAGTACAGACAATAGACCCATGATGACCTTGCCGAATCTGAAGGACATTCTAATACCGCCTCGTGCCAAATTAGTGCCCTGTTATTGAAAGTGCGATTTTCCACGGAACCCCCAGGAAGCACTTTTTCCAGCGAAAATGAGATAATTAGTGTCAAGGAGAATTATTACCCCATGTTGACTCTATTTTTTATTTTCCGTCTTTGTTTTTGGAATTCAGTTTAAATGAACGAATTTAAATAATTTAAGGAGTTCATGATAAGAAGGTTGTACTCTTTGGTCTCAAATTGTCAGAAATCTTGTTTGTATAAATTTTAGATTAATTCTGTAATTTAAAACTGTTTTGGGTACTTCTACTCCGAGTATTCTCTATTATCACATTTATTATAAGATTTTTGTTAGAGATACATATCTGGAAAGCTGTTTAGTTTGACATTTGATGAATTTTTCTTCGAGTTTTAATGCACTGAACACATACATGCAATTCTTTGGAATGAAAAAATGATCTGATATTGTCTAAAGATGCATATATAATTACTCGTATCAACGTTTTCTTATATATATATATATATATATATATATATATATATATATATATATATATATATATATATATGTGTGTGTGTGTGTGTGTGTGAGAGAGAGAGAGAGAGAGAGAGAGAGAGAGAGAGAGAGAGAGAGAGAGAGAGAGAGTTAGTAGTAAGAAAAAGATGGTGTGATAGGCAATAAAGTTATGAAGTTTTATTGCAAAATATAAAAAAAAATTCTGCTGGCAGACTTGCATTAAATCACATTGATTGCAATTGTTTAGAATGTATTTTAATAACATACTATTTATAGTTGTATTATAACAGTTAATTACTATATCTTATTTACTCTTTGTAAGAAACGTTTCCATGAAGATTCATGTTTTTTTTATTTAAGAAGTCAAATATAATACCTTGATACACAAGTATACATATATGTGCATTTTTGTTTGCCTTTTGCTTTCTAAATCTTGACTGTAGGACTTAATTTTGGTTGTCACAAATATGTATGGCCTATCATGTGCTAAAAATGGTGTTACCCCCCCCCCCTCAAAAAAAAAAAAAAAAAAAAACCCCAAAAACAATAAGTCATGGGTAATCCGTATATCAGTTATTTTATCATTGAAAATTGTATCTCATTCTTATCTTACAAGACACCTGCTATTGTATACAGGTAAATATCTGCAAATGCTTCGCTTGGTACTTGTTTCGATTTTTACTTAAGGATTCCTTGTAACTTGGATTTAGAAAAGTATAACGAATGCTATATAAAATATATGTATTATTCCTGATCGATAATGACGTCTTTCTCTTCATAATTTCATATCACTTTATCCGGAAGCAGGCTTTCGAATATGAATTGCTAAACATACATAGCCTTTGTTTCGAATACATGGATGCATTACCATTTCTTTTTTTGGGGGGGGGGGGGCGGGGGGGATGGGTAGGGTGGTGGAGGGGGGAACTTTGCAATGTAATATTGTTTTAGTTAAAAGCCAAAACACCGAGGCTGCTGTGATTTATAAGTTTAAGGTTTTTATAATTTTTCACTCATTAGCGCAAGACCATTTTTCGAAACTTAGCGCAGGCCGTGCTTGGCATTAATATAGTTTTGCCACAGAATTTACAATAACAACTTGTCCTTGTGTAGTGTGTGGAGACGGGTGCGAATTTTATGTAACATACATTGTAGCTAAAGTACATGTATAATTTTATCCCACTGTATTGATGACAAGGTGTATTCTTTTTTAAAATAAATTATTTAATGTCTAACTTGCCTAAATCTATAAGATCTTAATTCATACCACTTTCTGAGTCATTTCCGTTTTGACAACAAAATATGGAGGAAAGATATTTCGAATGATGTGAACGTCATTTTGGAAATATTCCGCAGAATGATACAAATCTTTACTTATCAGAAGTATACTACATTGTCATAAATTAAATAAGTACTAATTTCTAATCACTAAATTCAACAGTGTCTTTAATCCCACTGGGATCTTAAACCCCGATGTAGAGTTGCCTACATAAAGAGACATATGTATTATATATACGGAATTAATATTATCTCATACCCTTTTATCAAGTACCAAATATTTACCGCACCATTTTCTTATGACTTTGAAACTTTATTCAAGTCAAATCACAATATCAGGGGTGTGTGGCAAAAATACAATAGAGACCAAAAACAATATATTAACAGAAGGCGAACTAACAAGACGAGCAAATAAAAACTCAATGAGACAATTTCATAGAATTGACCTAGCCTGTTCATAATTCTTGCAACGTCTGCGTAAAACAAATCCAGGAATTCGGCAGAATTTGATATTGGTGTGTACGGCATCTATGCATCAATGTGTCTTTATTCAGACTAATTTGGTAAAGACCTTAAACGGTTTTCAAAGATGGGGTGAATTTCAATGGGAACTTCAACGAATATTGTATACATACTAGATACGTATAAATTCAAGTCTTAAAGTCCAATTAATAAATAATAAATTAATAAATAGGCAGCACGCTTGTCTGTTTCAAGTGTAAATCCAATGTTGCTGTAACTGACGCTTATATAACATCTATAGACGGTGGCGGGACAAAATGGTAGCGGACAAAATGGTAGCGGACAAAATAGTACGGACAAAATGGTACGTGGACATAATGGTATTGGACAAATTGGTATGGATAAAATGGTGCGGACAAAATGGTATGGACAAAATGGTATGGGACAAAATGGTACTAGGATTAAATGGTATGGACATAATGGTGCGGACAAAATGGTATAGGACAAGACAAAATGGTATGGGACATCTGTAATCTGTGGTATATATAAACAGTAAACAGTACTGCTCAAACCTCATGTAAAACTATCCTCAGGGCAGGATTATACACCTGTATTAGAGGCAATTAAAAGGTAAGGCGGTCAGAGATAAACAGCTACCATTCAGAGATTTACTTAATTGGCACACAATAGCTAGGGTGATGTGTCGAGTCAAATCCTTTTGAACACTGCTGCGGGAGAGCCCATTAGGCTAATTTGCATAGGTAAAGTAAATTAAGTTGAATAACCCAATTTAAGGTTAAGTACATACATCAAAGAGATGTGTGTTGAAGAACCAACTGATTGCATTGAATGAGAATGTTGAAGCCATCTTTATTAAAGTTTGTGATCAGCGGCACCGTTTCTTTGAGAATGTTGACGCTACCTTTTTTAAAATTTGTGATCAGCGGCAACGTTTCTTTGAAGTCGGATTTTTACTCCATATATAAAATGGACAAGTGTACAAGTGTGATTCATTTTATCGATCAAAGTATCAAAGTGAACTGCGCGCTAACGACTGAGGTGCCTTAATTTTTGTACTTTGAATATAAAACAAAAAACAGTTACATATCATTTTAAGAGGACTTTATTATCTTGATTATTTAATTTTTAAACTTGTTAAATTTTTTCATCATGTTAGAATATGTTACTTCTCAAAAAGGGACTCGCAAGCTTTTATCTCAAGGTTATTTATTTACCAAGAACACCGATGGCAGTAATGGCAAGGAGCTCTGGCGTTGTGAAAGAAGAACGTGCAAGGCACGAATTCATACACAAGCGAATGTAATCGTTCTTGAAGTTGGAGTTCATAATCACACGGTAACGCATGGGCAAGTCGAGGTTGAAACAGCTCGTGCCAACATGAAAAGGAGAGCCGAAACAACCGAAGAAGCAACATGATCGATTGTTCACAATGAATTGCAGAGTGTTTCAGTTGTAGCCGCTCATCTACTTCCAAAACGAGCAACCTTATCACGAGATGTACGAAGGCATCGTCAAATGGCTGGACCGAACGATCAACAAGACATTATGGTTTATTCTCAGACACAGAGCAACCGCCCATTCATTCGTGTCAACCGAGATGACATGATCATTTTTGCAGCCGACGATGATCTGGATTTCCTTTCGAGATGCCAACATTGGTTTGCCGATGGCACATTTCGAGTCAGCCCGAGTAGATACGATCAACTCTACACGATACATGGCTTTTTCAATGGCGAAGTTTTTCCTGCAGTGTATGCATTACTATCCCAAAAAACCGAACAAGCATATCAACAACTCCTTCAAGAAATTCTCACCTTGCACGCAGGTCAAGATATTGCTAGAGTGCTCAATATAAATGTTATCTGACTGCGACTAGGTAAAAAAAGTTTGACCTCATATGATAAATTTTATTTGATTATGCCTTGGATGTGTGACATTTGTTAGTTTTTTTTTTTTCTATTTCTAAAATATTTTATAGTAGTCAGAGGTATTGTACTTGTCTTTTGTCATGTAGCTTTATAGTTTGCGCTTTATTTTTCTTGAATTGCTTTTTTTATTTTAAAATTTAAAACAATTGTTTGTATAAGTAATTATTATAAATCATCCATGGCCAGTTCACAATAGCAGCATATTAATGTTATTTAGTAAAACCTTGTCTGTTTTTTTACATTTCGTATTAATACAAATTGTATTCGTACCATTTTGTCCATACCATTTAATCCTAGTACCATTGTGTCCCATACCATTTCGTCCGTAACATTTTGTCCGCACCATTTTATCCATACCAATTTGTCCAATACCATTATGCCCACGTACCATTTGTCGATACCATTTTGTCCGCTACCATTTTGTCCTAGAACCCTCTAGACAACGTTACGTAGATGTTTATAAACAATAACATGACCACGTTACGTACATTTTGTGCAATAACGTTCTCACGCTCTGATCCCTCCTCCTCATTGTTGTCCAAACATGAATTCCGCTTTTGTTCAAATCTTTCACAAAGCTTTGTGATATCCAGGCGTAAAACTTTTCTAAAAATAAAATCCAATATCCAGTATCTATGATTCTATAGCTAGCATTTTCAGGACGATCCATTCAAAGTTGAAATTCTAATGTTGAAGACCAATTCATAAATGTGTTATTTTTGAATTGGTCTTCAAGACTAGAATGTCTACTTTGAATGGATCGTCTTAATAAATGCTAGTTGTTGTAATAACTTTGGATATTATTCTAGAAGACTTTCGCATCTGAATATCAGAAAGCACCAAAGGATTTGAACTCAAGTGAAATTCATGTCTGGACAACAGTAAGAAGCGGTGATCGAAATGTGAGAATATTTAGAGCAAAAATATTATGTAATGTTGTCACTTATGGTTGTCAAGGGATTTTATATAAACATAAATACAGTGGCAATGGATTTACGCTTGAAAACAACAACCGTGATGCCTAAATACGAAGTGTTTCATAATAAGTGTATATATATATATATATATATATATATATATATATATATATATATATATATATATATATATATATATATATAAACCCATCCATCAATCAGTCCATCCAATCACTGAAAAATATATACACAGAATTCAAATAAGATCAAAATTTGCATTCTCTACATGTATCAGTCTGCTGTTTAATTCATTTTCATTCGTAGTTACTTTCCGTCCTATTATTCAGCCAAGCGGAAGGTATTCCGATTGAAAGATAGAGTTGTTTTTTTGCATGTTCATAACTATTAACCTAATTTCAACACTCTATTCCCATCAACGTGAAAGGATTATTCATCTGATTAGAGGAAGTGAAATACAAACTAGTACTTAATCCATAAAACGGAAGAATGTACTCTATCTACCTGGAGAGGTTAAAATCTGATTTTATGGCCCATTGTAGGTGGTTAAAATTTGTATTATTTATGTTGAACATAAAACACAGTAGTAAAGACTTTTTGTTGTGATTAAACTGCGATTTCTCTTCTCTGCGCCTTCTTAAATTTAGTTTCTGACCCCGTTACTTTATATATATGGGCTGGGGATTATAAATTGCATTTATTTTTCTTCTCTATTTACAGTTATTCTTTATTAAGACGTGGTCATGGACCAAATGCAGTCCGACTGTAAGAACGAAATACATATTTAAAATCATATATTTATTAAAAGGAAACAAAACTGGTGGAAAGCGATTACCAGAAAGATAAGTTTTGATGTACTTCTTCTTGTCCTCATGACTTTAGAAAATCTCAGATTATATAGTTGCAAATTGACAATTACTTTGAAAACAAACATAGATATAAATCAACAAGCACTAACATGATCAACTTTAGGTCAAGACTGTTACGTCTTTTGATATATTTACATGCAAACTACCTGCTTCATATCAATCTGAAAACAAACTGAAAAAAGAAAAAGTCATCTTCATAGAAGGTTTTATTGACCTGTACTTTTTACCCCAGCCAGCTCTCGCTAAACTGAACATTTTAGAATGCAACTTATATACACTATAGCTATGTAGCATATACAGATAAGAATCTTTCATGATTGCTAATTTCGAAAGAAATATACAAAAAATAGTTGATTAATTTCGATTTCTAAAAAGGTAGAAATTATTTAGAACGCTTCAGAATTTCATTTGAAATGAGCATCCCTGAAGATTCTATGTACCAGATGACGAAAATCGTTTATTTTATTTAGTTAAATTACAAATTAATGTAGTGAAATGACCTTTTTATACATTTGGATGCATCGGACTTTGGTTTAGCTGTCATATGACACCAGGAAGTTATTGGTGAAATCCTGAGGTGATATTAGATATTTGTAATTTTGAGAAGAAAAATATATACAACATGGCTACTATAACACCAAGACTAAAAGTCGTACTAAAATTCCGAAATGTAAACGGAATTTAGTGTAAATTAAAAGAAAAGAAAGCATGGAATATTTTACGAATATGGCTCAGTATGAAAGTAACATTAATATTCCGAAACTGAAACGGAATTCAGCAGAAACGATAAAAAAAATATATCCGGAATATTATTATATTAAAAATATAGCCTAGACTAAAACTCGCATTAAAATTCCGAAACTGACGCCAAATTATCGGTGACAAAAAAGTTCCTCGAATATTTTATTAAAATAGCCTAGAGAAAAATGCCGAAACTGACACGGAATTTATCGGAAACTGAAAACAAAATCCGAAAAACAATTAAAAAATTGCAAAAAAAGCAAAATAATAGAAAAATAAACTTGTAAAAATGTAAAAGGATTAAAAACTTGTAAAAGAGTTGAAAAAATTAAAATTTACAGACAAAATTAAAAATTTTAAAAATGTTTGTAACAATAAGGAAACAATTGCAAAAAGATATTGTAAAATGTATAAAAAGTGTCAAAATATTATTAAATACAATTTTCTAAAAACGTATTACAAAATAAACAACTAAAACAATTTAAAGGAAAATTATAAATTAAATTTGTAAAAACTTTTTTTAAACAAAATAAAAACAATGCAATAAAAATATTTAAAGCTATATGAATAATATATTTAAAAAATTACAAATTAAAAATAAGAAAAACTGTAAATAAAAAATTTAATAACACCAAGAGAAAGCAATACACAGTTTTGTAACTAATTTTTTTAACAAGTTTCCAAAATTTACAAAATATATTAAAAATAAACAAATAAAATTTTTGAGTGAAGCAAAAAATTGACAAGTAATAAATAACTAGAACAAAAGGAAACTAAAAAAATTAAACAAATAATTAATATTAAAAAAAGACCAAAAATTGCAAAAAATAGAAACAGTTGAAAAAATTACAAGAATTAGGAAAAAAGGTAAAAATACAACAAACAGAAATAAAATATTTGAAAGAAAACTAGAAACAAATTACGAAAAAATAGAAAATATATATACGCATATTTATAGCAAATTGTATTTTTTACAAGAAATAAAAATATATTTAAAAATGATGATATAAAGATGCACATTTAAAAACAAAACAAAACAATACCGCCCCCCCCCCAAAAAAAAAAAAAAATAAAAAAAAATAAACACGACTAAAAACAATATTTAACAACATTTAAATCTGGATGAGTCACAGGGAAGTGAAGGAAAACGTCCACTTAGAAAGTCATGAAAAGATTGAGAGCATGAAAGATCATTTTTAAGAACAAAAACATTATTAATAAATAAAACATTAAGAAATACAACAAAAATTATTTAAAAAATATATCCAAAACGCCCCCCCCCCCCAAAAAAAGAAAACACAAATACAAGTAAATAATAAGAAAAATTAACAAATAAAAATTAAAATAATAGAAAAAAAACAATTAAAAAAACAAAAAAAAATGAGTGTTGGGGAATGGTACGAGCACTCATTCACACATACACATCTATATACCATTACACTCATACACACGGAAGGGGGTAGCTTATATACATATATTTGTTATCCAAAATACATGCAAAGTGAGTGTGGGGTATATAAGTTTTGTTTTTAATACACATACAATATCACAAAAAACATATGGGCCCTATGGGAAGTGAACATTGGTAGCTCATATACTTAGACTTACTATCCAATATACCGTCACTCATGCAAACATAAGGGAGGTAGCTCATATACTTAGACTTACTATCCAATATACCGTCACTCATGCAAAGGGAGGTAGCTCCTATCCTTATATTTACTATCCAATATATCATTACACATACAAAGACATCAGGGGTAAGTCATATATTTAGACATACTATCCTGTATACCTTTACACATACCAGGGAAAGGGGGTAACCCGTATACCGGTACTTATATTTACTTGCGATCTAACTTACCATCACACATATAAAGGGAAGTGCTAGGGTATTCCTCTTTTCTTAAACACACATCATATCATACAAACACACATACGCACAAACACAAAAATGGAAATTTTAAGAGTGGTGGACAAATAGGATGGAGAAACGGACAAAGTCACATCTAATTTCAGACAATGACTTACTTTTACAATCCAGCACCCACATGCACAAGAAACCGATGATTAAAGGTATGGGATATGAAATCGTTACTAATACACATTCTTAAATACAAACACCTGCACATACAAACAAAACAGAAGAGGGATAGGGCTACATAATCACACTAGCTATTAATGGGAATCGAGTCGTTGATACAATTGGAGAAAAAACCCCAAGATAACATTTCAAAAAGAGACCCCCCCAAATAATAAAAATAAGCACAATTTAATTATAAAAAACAATTTAATAAACAAAAATAAAAACATTACAAAATTTAAAGAAATCTAAAATTTAAAATACAAAGTTTTAAAGATAATAATTGTATTATAAAAATTGAAAACAGAAATTTAGATAAAAGGTCATAAACAAGAACAAATAAATATAAAAATAACAAATAAAAAAAAAAAAGAAAATAACGAAAATTTTAATAAAATAATAATAATAAAAAAACAAGTTAAAATAATAACAACACAAATTTAAAACAAGTTCATTAAAAGAAAAAAGAAAAGAACACCAACTCTTCCTGACAAACGACCAATATTACTAACAAACAGTCTCAGTTAGCAAACAAGATCTTTACTGACGAACACACATCTTTACTGACCAACATACATTCTTATCAACCAACCAACATTCTTTCTGACCAGCACACGTTCCCACTGACCAGTACTTACACTTACTGACCAACGCTCACATACATATCCAAACTTATGTGTAAGGTGGATATAAAGTGTGTGGAGAGTTATGAGAACTAACGCCTATTCTAACAAACCCACACACGTTCTTAAAAACAAACACACTCAAATACAAAACAAAAAAAAAAGGATGAGAGAAAGGACAGTAGGAGAGTAATGTGATGGTCACTAAAACACATAATTAGAATCCAACACCCACCTTTACCATTCAAAATCCATAATCAAAACGGACGAGGAAATGGGGAGTTATAATATTGTCACTAACTCACATATTTACAATCCAACCCTCATCCTTGCAAGAGAAAAGAAAGAGGGAGGGCACGGGATAGGTAATGGCTATTAACAGACCTATTTACTATTCAACACCTACACAACAAACAAAACGGACCAGGGAAAGGTGAGTTACGTGAAGTTTACTAATGCACATAATTGCAATCCAACATCCACCATTACAAACAAAATAGAGGAGGGAAGGTGCATAGGTGAGCGTCACTCACACCAATTTATGAACAAACAATCACACACTATCGCTACGACTCTATGGGCTAAGAACAATGCAATAAAAAGAAAGTGAAACTATCAAATAAAGTAAAAATCAAGAAGCAATTTATTTCTAGATAATTAAAATGAAAATCAAACGACACTAACACTTACAGGAATTAAAATCCAAATAATTCAATAATCCTAAGTGTACTACTCACAAGTCCTACATTTAGAATGTTCCGAATGAATTTCAGTATCCTTGAATGTGCTGATGTGCCAATAGTCTTTAATGTCCTGATGTACCAGTATTATTTAATGTGCTGATGTGCCAAAATGAATGACTCCAGAATATCTTTGAATAAGTTCACATAAATCCCAAAATCATCAATTCAAAATCCAGAATCCAAAAGGATATGAGCACTTTTATAATCCAATGAATATTTTAAATAATTCCTCTCTCTGAATTTGGAATGATTTTGTAATGACCCTTTAAAGACTGATGGTAAGGTCAAAACTAAAAACTGTCCACTAAACATGGTATATATAAAGATAGGTCACATGACAGAATATTCTAGAAAATTATATGGTGTATGTGATTTTTAACATACAACTCTAGTTTTATCTGTAAACAAAATCAACACTGACCTCAAATTATCTGTTTTATCTGTAAACAAAATCAACACTGACCTCAAATTAAATAAACAACGTGTTTACCAAAAAACCGTCCATGAACTCAAATACTAAATAAACAATTCAAGGACAATAGCTAAACATGTAAACCTTATACATAACATTAAGATTTGAGCCAATATTAAAGTCAAGAAGCATTTATAATTTCCTAAAATATTTATAATATTATATAAACATCATACATAAGACAATTACAATCAAACACACACTTGCAAACAAAACAAAAGGGAAAGGGATAGTTGAGTGTCACTCACACCTGCTTATGGACAAAACACTCAAACCCTTACTATCTAATACCACACAAGCAAATAAAGCAGGGGAGGGAAAGGGGATATGCGAGAAACAATCACACCTACTTATGGACAAATAAACAAATATCCTTATTAACAAACAAACAAAGAAGCAATCATTCTTATTAGGAAACAAACAAACAGATCTTTACAAATAAACACGCTTCCTGATTACTTCCCAAAATAAACAAACAGTATGTATGTATATATATATATATATATATATATATATATATATATATATATATATATATATATACATATATACTAAAATGCAAAATGGGTGATGGGTGGGTAAGAGCAATAATATAAACATGCAGGCACCCACATACATACAGATATACAAACATTCAATCACACTATCTATCGATGGGAATGTAGTCATGGATGCAAATTAGAACATGAGTGGACAACATGGATGGCAAGGTTAATTACAGACAAGAACATATTTATACAATCCAACACACCTCCTTACTCATCAACAGCATACTTACATACAAACAAACACGGAAGAGGGGTAGATGATGTTGACTATCACACACTTATTTATGCAATCAAACACACCTCCTTACGCATCAACACCATACCTACATACGAACAAACACGGAAAAGAGGTAGATGATGTTGACCATCACACACTTATTGATACAATCAAACACACCTCCTTACTCATCAACACCATACCTACATACGAACAAACACGGAAAAGAGGTAGATGATGTTGACTATCACAAACTTATTTATACAATACATTACACCTCCTTACTCATCAGCACCAAATCTAGATACTAACAAACACGGAAAAGGGGTAGTTGATGTTGACTATCACACACTTATTTATACAATCCAACACACCTCCTTACTCATCAACACCATACCTACATACAAGCAAACACGGAAAAGGGGTAGATGATGTTGACTATCATACACTTATTTATACAATCCAACACACCTATATACTCATCAGCACTATACCTACATACAAACAAACAAGAAAATGGGGTAGTTGATGTTGACTATCACACACTTATTTATACAATCCAACACACCTCCTTACTCATCAACACTATACCTACATACAAGCAAACACGGAAAAGGGTAGATGATGTTGACTATCACACACTTATTTATACAATCCAACACACCTCCTTACTCATCAACACTATACCTACATACAAGCAAACACGGAAAAGGGGTAGATGATGTTGACTATCACACACTTATTTATACAATCCAACACACCTACGTACTCACCAACACCGTACCTATACACAAACAAACAATGGGTAGGGGACTATTTATTTTCATACATACATACATACATACATACATACATACATACATACATACATACATACATACATACATACATACATACATACATACATACATACATACATACATACATACATACATACATACATACATACATACATACATACATACATACATACATACATACATACATACATACATACATAAATACATACATACACACACACATACCCACACATACAATCACTTATATACCATTACACATACCATTACAAAACCCAGATAGGAGAGTGAGGGGGATTTAAGCATTTTTTTTAAAAAGACAAACAAACACAAATACGAATAAATACATCCAAACACAATCATAAAATTAAAACGTTTTTTTTTGCACTAGCCATTAGTATTCTGATTCGAGAAATATGGGTGGGCCTGCAATTTCAGATGTATTCATTTTGACACATAATTCTGTAATACATAAATTGACGTGTTCTGTGTACATTTTTAACATAATTCTATAGTTAACAATTGAATATAATTGTTAGGAGTTTCCTAACTTTTTCATAGTGCTTTGCTTTTTTTTGAACATTCATTTTTCTATTCTAATAACTAAACACTGTGTGTACACTGTTGTACAAGAAATGAATGTTTCATTGTTTTTGTGGTCTTATATTTATACAGTTTTAAAGACCTTATTTACTGAGAAAATAAAAAATAAAAACTTCTATAGTTTATAGTAAAAGTAAAACATCATTTGGGTCACAGATCAAAGTCACGGGATACATAAGTATAAAGAGGTAGCTGGAAAATATTGTTATTTTATTACAGTGTCCCTCAATGTTAATTTTATCTTGTGACCATAGTGTCCCTAATGTTAAACCTAAGACGTTTTTTAACATAAAATTCCACCTGTGAATATAGAGCCATATTTTCAAATTGGCGGCGTGATTTTAAATGCCCCTTGTGGCCATAGGATAATTCGGTGCTACAGTGCCCCCTATAACTACTGCCATTTATAATCTGTTAAAACACTATAGTATGGATCAAACTGTTACCATGACTTACGTCGCATCTATCAAATGATACAATTAACTTTAATTTCTGCATATATTAAGGTGTGGACAAGTATTTTATTGAATAAATAAATATTTAAAGGATAAGACAATTCGAGTCTCCAAAATTCAACCAGTCAACATCGACAAGGGAATTAATAGTGTGCCTCGACAAAGACCCACAATAGTTTACGGTCACTTTTTGAAGGGATGATACCAACCCAAACCTGTTAACTGCCAGCAGTGGTGGCGCGAGGGTTCGAGGCGCCCGGGGGAAATGTTCTTTAGTGGAGCCCCTACTTTGCTACAGAGAACAGATTTTATGTCAGTTGCCAAACTCCGAACTCCCCCTCTTCCCCATCTAAGCCCCAGTTACAGCTGCTAAAAAACAAAAACAAACGGCGTCCCCCCTTGCCCTGTTCCCGGGGGCAATTGCCCTCCTCCATCTCCCCCCTCGCGCCGCCACTGACTGCCAGTGTCTGGATTCTTTGATCATTGTTGGATTTCAAACACAATTGTTGCTCGCGCCATTTTGAATTTCGCTTAATCAGGCTAAGTACATAACTTTTGGCAACAAGCAAGACCTTAGTTGCGTATAGTCTCAATTTATTGTTTTCTTCACTACATTGATGTTTTTTTTCACAATAAACAAAAACTTCCCTCTAAATTTTATCTTAATTCCATATGTAATAAAAGTTATCCAGATTCGGTTTCAAACCTTGATAAATTCTTTTTTGCCTGCATGTAACTTAATGGAATCAGACCACTAATTATGAATTGAGGAGTGTACCAGTCTCGAAGTGGGGGGGGGGGGGGGACCATGGATACCGTACTTAATACTTAGAGATCGGGCCATTGGCTGTAATATCAGCGTGGAATTTATCTTTTTTAATTTTCTGATACTCTTATCAGCGCTTTCAAAGTCTACATACACTGTGCCTGTGCACGTACACGATGTTTTTCCGGCATGCTACAATTATCTTGTACCCAGCCAGTGCCAAACTGATGAGTAAGGTAGCTTTTATCGGTACACCGCTTTAGGGATATATATCTCGAGAAAATGCCGCAAGCACATATTTTTGATTGTTCGGAACGTTTGCGCTTACTTCAATAAATAAATACATGTATGTATATAGGGGGTCATCTAGTGCACTAGATGGCTAGGGAAAATGAAGGGATGAACATAGTTACACGTTGTTAAAGCATATCTAATACACTCTAGGACATAGCATGTTTTTCTTTTATTCTTTAACTCCTGGGATATAGGATCACCATTATTTGTTTTTAGAAATTTGTCTTTTGGTCGATGATAGAATAAAAGCAATGACTGCCTATGTAATATTAATTCTTGTCGCTGATCTAAAACTTCATACTGTCTAAATCATTATCCTCCATCATCTAACAAGACATACATCAATAGGTGTAATGTTTATGTACACATTGTACATGAAACGATTCATCTTATTTTGTAAGGTATATCCAGTACGCCTACTCCAGATTTGTTTGTCTGTAAAACATAAACATAAGATAAAGAACTCCAGGTAAAAGTCGGCCGTGTTTGTTATTGTTGAAAGACACACTCAATCTTCTGCACATATTGGATAATGTGGCAACCATGGAAGGTCACGTAGTTACTTCTTGAAGTACCTGAAATATACGTCTTATTCATGTTTGTTGGAGAAGAATTTATCTGCTGTTGTCAGTTTTGTCACATACTTAATACAGACATGTTTTATTGCACTTGAAAGATCGGTACTTGCTGAATCATTTAATGATTTTCAGATCGCTGGCTCACTGTCAATATAACCAGTTAAATTGAATAAATTAAGTAGGGCCGACGTAATATACATAATGCATTTTACCTATTGGAAAAATATTTATTATTGAGATTCAGGGAGACGCAGCCAAAATGAATACTGTAAACAAATAAGAACCCTCTCTCTCTCTGATATATATATATATATATATATATATATATATATATATATATATATATATATACACATACATACATATATATATATATGTGTGTGTCTGTGTCCGTGTCTGTGTTTGTGTGTGTGTGTGTGTGAAGTTAGCCGGAACAGCAGTAGCTGTTTGATGACTGTTGCTACTGCTATTATATATGACGTTAATAGGGAATATTTCGATCTCATAAAGGATCTACTATATTTAAAAATCTTTTAATCGGAACGGCATTAAGGAATGTCAGAAGACAAATGATAATTAATGGCAAAACGTGCTCATATCGTCTCCTACGAAACACTAACGCTTACATATCATCAGGAATCAAATTTATATTGCGTTTTGAAAAGTTGTTTTAGAATGTGTCTTAGCTTGTGGAAGATTTCCTTGAAAAGGATATACTAGGCAATCTTTTGAAACGATAAAGTAACCTTTCTCAGCTGCTTCGAAAAAAGTGGAAATAAACTTTTTGCATATGGAGGAGAAATGTAGACAAATCTAGAATGAAGCTTCTAAGACGATACAAAATGTCGTCTAAAAATGAAATATGTAAGAAAGAAATCACAGGAAATAATAAGAAACAAAAACAAAGATATTCGTCTACAATTTTATAAGTTTAGAAAGGACTCTTAAATCTCCTGAAAGTCTAGAACCCCGACAAAAACCACCATGTACGCCATGGAGAAGACAGGGACTCGCACAAGCTCTACTACGCGTGCCTATGGAAGAAAATATCAGCGAAAAAGAGATAGGTCTCCAAAAATTAAGCTTCTAATACACTTGTAGAATAGTCCCTTTATAATGGAATCTGTGAAAGCTTTAGAAGCCTACACACTGACAATCACCATAAACGTCATGGAGAGTACAGGGAACAAGTTCACAACGTGGAGAGAAAGTGTTCAATGTCAAAACTTAAGCTTCGAATACACTCTATAGATATACCCTTTAGAAAGGACTCTGTAATATCCTTAATAGTCTAAAATAACAACAACAACCGTATACGTAATGGACATGACGAAAGCCCACTCAGGCTTACACTGCTTATACCCACTGGGAAAATCAGGTTTTCGATATGTATGTATGTATGTATGTATGTATGTATGTATGTATGTATGTATGTATGTATGTATGTATGTATGTATGTATGTATGTATGTATGTATGTATGTATGTGTGTATGTATGTATGTTATAACGTTTTGCGGCACCCCATCACAATAATGGTTATATGTTGCCAACTAAAGATAAAGTTCGAAAAATGTGAAGATAGATTGCACAAAGGTTTAGGAAGACAAACCCTTCCAAATAAATGTAAACATGAAGTGCAACAAAATAAAATATAAAACTTAAAGATGTTAATATTCTGTCAAATATATATAAAATAAAAGATATGGGTAACAAATATAAAATCCCCCCGAAAAACCATATGTCTAAATTTATTATATAAACCGCATTCCCTCATAAAGTAGAAGATTATGTCTGGTGCTGCATCATACAGTTTCTTGATGCAGTTCACGTCGAAATACTTCTGTCTCAAAAGATCCAAGTCGGCACACTTGATCAGAATACGTTTCACTGTCACTGTATACTGTCATCGTATGCACTCTGGTCGAGGTTCATCGTTCAGGAGGTACGCACGAATCAGGCAAGTGTGTCCGATACAAGCATCCTTCAGGAGGTATGCATGAGTCAGGCATGTGTGTCCGATACGAGATCGACACAATACTAACTCATCTCTGCCATTTGTTCTTTGCGAGGGATGCCACTCTCCAATAGGGGGTCTGATGTTCTTAAATTGTGTTTGTGGAGTTTTCATTCCACATATTTTGCCAAGTATGACGAACACAATATTTGAAGTCAGGATATGGAATCTTTCATTCGGAAACGAGTGACTGCAGTGTAGCTTTGGCTACTCTTTTTGCTCTGTCATTACCCTTTATTGCAATGTGACTAATCAGCCAACGTTACATAATACTTTTCCCAAAATGTATGAGAACGTCATGTTTCTGTAATATCTGAGATATTAAAGGATTGTCAGATTTAAGAGTTGGCAAGGCTTTCACTGTGGAAAGGAAATCTGAAAAGATGACGAATTTTTTTTTGGGAGAGGTTTTTCAACATAGTTCAAAGCTTTGAGTATGGCATTAATTTCTGCAGTACAAATTAGGAAGATCTAGGTACGAAAATGAGGGTTATAATGCACTAAATAGAAAGTCCATTTTGAAAAGGACACCATCAAGTTCTACAAAAACCTATAACGCTAATAACCAAAAATTTCATGGAGGGGGCATGAAAATCACACCAGCTTACAGTGCGCTTGTCCATTTGAAAAATTAGATTTAATTTCGATCATGCAATGAAAAATAATTAAAGTTGATTATCAAGGTGTACTTTTCCGTTTATTAGTGCAAACGGCAGTCCGCTTGCCACGAGGCAGTGATTACAAAAACTTACCGCTCGATTAGCGTATTGATCACTCAGAATTATAACATGAAAAGAATCATTACGTGATTCACATACATATGCTTACTGATATACAATGAGCACAGTTTTCGAGTAAATGAGATTAATGTAAAAATATAGGTTTTCAATACACTATATGACTAGACCCTTTATAATAGACTACATGACAAGACCCTTTATAATACAATACATAACTAGACCCTTTATAAAACACTATATGACTAGACCCTTTATAATACACTACATGATTAGATCCTTTATAAAACACTGTATGACTAGACCCTTTATAATACACTACATAACTAGACCCTTTATAATACACTACATGATTAGACCCTTTATACTAGACTACATGACAAGACCCTTTATAATACACTACATAACTAGACCCTTTATAAAACACTACATAACTAGACCCTTTATAAAACACTGTATGACTAGACCCTTTATAATAGACTATATGACTAGACCCTTTATAATACACTACATAACTAGACCCTTTATAAAACACTATATGACTAGACCCTTTATAATACACTACATAACTAGACCCTTTAGAAAACACTATATGACTAGACCCTTTATAATAAACTATATGACTAGACCCTTTATGAAACACTATATGACTAGATCCTTTATACTAGACTACATGACAAAACCCTTTATAATACACTACATAACTAGACCCTTTATAAAACACTACATAACTAGACCCTTTATAAAACACTGTATGACTAGACCCTTTATAATACACTACATAACTAGACCCTTTATAAAACACTATATGACTAGACCCTTTATACTAGACTACATGACAAGACCCTTTATAATACACTACATAACTAGACCTTTTATAAAACACTACATAACTAGACCCTTTATAAAACACTATATGACTAGACCCTTTATAATACACTAAATAACTAGACCCTTTATAAAACACTACATAACTAGACCCTTTATAAAACACTATATGACTAGACCCTTTATAAAACACTACATAACTAGACCCTTTATAAAACACTATATGACTAGACCCTTTATAATACACTACATAACATGAGCCTTTATAATACACTATATGACTAGACCCTTTATAAAACACTATATGACTAGACCCTTTATAATACACTATATGATTAGACCCTTTATAAAACACTGTATGACTGGACCCTTTATAATAGACTATATGACTAGACCCTTTATAATACACTACATGATTATACCCTTTATAAAACACTATATGACTAGACCCTTTATAATACACTATATGACTAGACCCTTTATAATACACTATATGACTAGACCATTTATAATACACTACATGATTATACCCTTTATAAAACACTATATGACTAGACCCTTTATAATACACTACATGATTATACCCTTTATAAAACACTATATGACTAGACCCTTTATAAAACACTACATGACTAGACCCTTTATAAAACACTACATGACAAGACCCTTTATAATACACTACATAACTAGACCCTTTATAAAACACTATATGACTAGACTCTTTATACTAGACTACATGACAAGACCCTTTATAATACACTACATAACTAGACCGTTTATAATAGACTATATGACTAGACCCTTTATAATACACGATATGACTAGACCCTTTGTACACAATATAACCAGAACCTTTATTAAACACTATATAACTAGACCCTTTTTAATATACTCAATGACTAGACCGTTTATAATAGACTATATGACTAGACCCTTTATAATACACTACATAACTAGACCCTTTAAAATACATTACATGACTAGACCCTTGGTAGTACAGAATATAACTAGTACAGAATATAACTAGAACCTTTATTAAACACTATATGACTAGACCCTTCTTAATAGACTATATGACTAGAACCTTTAAAAATAGACTTTATGACTTGACCATTTTTAATACACTACATGACTAGACCGTTTATAATATACTATATGACTAGACCCTTTATACTACACTACATAACCAGACCCTTTATAATACAATACATAACTGGACCCTTTTTAAACACTATATGACTAGACCCTTTAAAAGACATAATATAGCTAGACCCTTTTTAATACACTATGTGACTAGACCGTTGATAATACACGATATGACTAGACCCTTTTTTATACACTATATGACTAGACCCTTTATAAAAGACTATATGACTAGACCCTTTAAAGACAGTATATGACTGGACCCTTTATAATACACTATATAACTAGACCCTTTATTAATCTACATGACTAGACCATTTATAATAGACTATATGACTATACCCTTTAAAAGACATTAAATGACTAGACCCTTTATAATACGCTATATAACATCTGTAGAAGGCTAAACACCAATAAACACTATATGGGTCGTGAAGGAGACAGGGACCCACAACAGCTCATGGGTATCCGCAGCGTGCGTGTAAAGAAATCAATTTTTCGAGAAATGTCAAACATTTAGCTGTTAATACCATTGTAGATAGACCCTTTAGAATGGACTCAAAAAAGTCTGTAAGTGCTTAAAAAACTGGACACCACCTTATACAAGATGGAGAATACAGAGGCAAACACCGGCAGTTACTGAACATGCCCATGTAAAAATTCAGAAAAAAGAGAATAAGGTAGAATGTTTAACTTTAAAAAGATTGTATAGATAGTCCCTTAAGAATACAATCTGTAAAGTCCTTAAAAAAAACCCTACAGCTCTGACAACCACTACATACGTCATCTTGAGAACAGGGACACACAACAGCTCACGCTGCCCATATCCATCAGAAAATCAGGTTCTCGAGAAAAGGAGCTGAATATAAATTTAAAAAAGCTTCTAATACACTGTTTAAAACGGAAATTTTCAAGTTCTTTACACCCTAAAATGGCTGTCACCATTGTTGGAGACTTTTGATGGCTTTGTAAACTCCATTCTAAAGAGTTTATCACTATAATGTAAAATAAGTCCAATTTATACTTTCTTTTTTTTTCTCTCGATTAAAATGTTTCATGGACATGCGCAGTATGAGGTGACGTGAGCCTCAGCTAACTCCAAGATGTAAATTGCAGTGTTGTAAGCTTCCAAGGACTTTATAACGTCCGTTTTATAGGGTGTATCCATGCAGTTTATAATTAGCCTCAAACCTGATATTTCCCATGCACGTGCTCAGTGTGAGATATCGTGGGCCTCTTTTCTGCCATGATGTATATGGTAGTTGTCAGTTTTATTGTTTTAGGTCATTAAGGACTTGATAGAGTTTATTCTACAGAGTCTATCTATAAAGGGTATAATAAGCCCAACGTTCGACATTAATCTCTTTCTTTTAAAAAAATCTCACTTTTTTCCATTGGCATGCAAAGTGTGAGGTGGTGTGTGTCCCTTTCTCTTTCATTACTGATATGGCGATTTTCAGTGTCTTAGGCTTTGAAAGACTTTATAGAGCTCGTTTTAAAGAATTTTTCAAAGCAAAGGATAATACGCCCAAAATAAATATTTATCTCTATTACTCAAAAACGCCATTTTTCCCTTGGGCACGGGCAGTGAGAGGTGAGGTGGGCCTCTTTTCCCTCCATGATGTATATATATATATATATATATATATATATATAATTTTTTTTACTTTGTTGGGCTGATGCCAGCATAACATAGGTAGTTTACCAGTTTTAGACCGTTTTTTAATTTGTCTTCTTTCTTTCTTCTGTTGTTTATCCTTTGTTTGTTTATTTCCCCGTCATTGAAACACGTAGATGTCAAGAATTTTTCTTGACTCTTGTGTTTAGTGTTTGTTTTGTGGAGCTTAATATATTCCGTTGTATAGGTTCTATTAATATATTAATATTATATAGTAAGCACAATGTTCGACATTGATCTTCTTTTCTCCAATAACATTCCCCTTTGGCATACACAGTATGAGGTGGTGTGGCCCCCACCTTTCACCTTTGACATACAAAGTATAATGTGGTGTGGTCCCACCTTTCCCCATTGGCATACACAGTATAATGTGGTGTGGCCCCACCTTACCCCATTGGCATACACAGTATAATGTGGTGTGGCCCCCAGCTTTCCCGTTAGGCATAACAGTATGAGGTGGTGTGGCCCCCACCTTTCCCCTTAGGCATACACAGTATGATGTGGTGTGGCCCCCACCTTTCACCTTTGACATACAAAGTATAATGTGGTGTGGTCCCACCTTTCCCCATTGGCATACACAGTATAATGTGGTGTGGCCCCACCTTACCCCATTGGCATACACAGTATAATGTGGTGTGGCCCCCAGCTTTCCCGTTAGGCATAACAGTATGAGGTGGTGTGGCCCCTACATTTCCTTTTAAGCATACACAGTGTGAGGTGGTGTGGCTCCCACCTTTCCCTTTATGCATACACAGTATTTGGTGTTGTGGCCCCCACCTTTCCCTTGAAGCAAACACAGTATGAAGTAGTGTGGCCCACACCTTTCCCCTCAATGACGCATTTGGTGGTTGCAAGTATTTTAGGTTTACACGGACTTTATATAGTCTATTATTAACTGTCAGAATCGTAGAATAGCTGTGGTTTTCTTTTTGTTTGCTTCTGATTATTTAGACATTTTCTGCATGTTGTCTTTTTCAAGACATTATTCGTATTTTAGACTATCTTTTATATGTTTTCATATTCTTACACTGTTTCAAACTTTTCGTTGTTTCCATAGCAGCTTAAAAGGTTTTTTCGGTTGATTTTAGAGATTTCCTTTTCATTGGACACTTGACATATTCGTAAATGTAAAATATCGCCAAATAAATAATTTCTTTATTACTATTTTTTGGTACTTATGAAATTCCCAATCACTGTCATATCTGCTAGCAGTAGCAGCAAGCACCTGGCAGCCACAGTACTGCTTGCCGCTAACCTCATGAAATGCTTGACAATTTAACAGACGGAATACTTGATTAACCCAATGAAGGATTTACTGGCTGACTTCCAAAGTAACTAATTAATTTACTTACTCACTCATTCACCCACCTACAAACAATTAACTAACTTACCTTTGAATCTACTAGTAATTTCTAATTAGTCAATTAATTAATTATTTAATTAAGGATGGGAAAAGTAGAGTAATAACAAACATTGATAGTGGCAAGAAAGTAGAAGCTTCGAACGTCTAAACGGTAACTTGTTATATATCTTGGTATTTCACGTCGTAAGAAGCTATTTTTCTGTAATACCTAAAATGCCCAAATAAGAGTTAGCTGCTTTTTAGAATTACGATGAGGGCCAATTATTAATGGACATATTTGTCGAAAGAAATATATTAGCGGTAATTTAGCTCTTAATGAATACAATCTGGTGGACAAAATGTTAATTATTTCTGTGAATTTACGCGTTCAAGATAACTTTTTAACTGCAATCAATATGAATCATATCCTTATTACAGCGATAAGAATCTCTTCCATTTTGTGTTGGTGTCATGACCTTGTCAAATATTATGTTTCGTTGTCATTATATTATCACTGCTATCCAACCTGTGAGAGTCCTTAAAATTCGCTAAAGTCATTTATCTTCAGGCACGTTTGGTGCAAACACATTTTAGGATAAGTTCAATTTTTACAAATAGTATTTATAATAACCTAGTGTGTCATCATTGAATTCATTCATTGACAGTGTAATCACAGGAAAATTTATCCCTTCTTTTCCATACATCTGCTATTCTCTTAACATGCAACGAAAACATTTTTCATGTATGCCGAGAATGGATAAAAACACTTGAAACAGTTTAGGCTGCATATCGAATTGAATTGTAGACGTAATGCCAAATACATGAGTCAATCTTTAGCATATAACTCTATATTGTTATTGCATCGAACAAAGAATAAAATACCTCTCTCTGATTCTCATGAGATAAAACTCTTATTCAGGTATAAAAAGACACTAAACTGTTCGAAAATATACGCATGTATAATTTTGTAATAATATATAAAAACTGACATATATAGAAGAAATTCACAACAATGTATTGCAAAATGTAATGTCTATTTATATTTTGCTTTGTAGTGTGGTATATTAACGTTAGTTATTGTCCAAAACATCTATTCATTCTTTGTCTCTCATTTAACCATTTATATTATACTATGTTCTGTTAAGAACGTTTCATTGTGACTCTATTTAGTTGAAACAAAATCGAAATCCAATAGTTTTCATTTATCGTTTCCTTGCCTTCAGATGCGATTAAAGAACATGACAATAATTATAAATTTCTAAAAAGTCCATACTTTTTTTTATAAATGTACAGAACATGCAGTTTAAGATTTTCCTTGCACTAGATATGAGCCTGTGTGCAATAATGAAATTAAGTGTTTGAAAGAAAGTGTAAAAGTATCAAGGATATGACCCAACATATCCTGATGAATTTGACAGTATATGGGATTGAAGTGTAAGGTAATTTTCATTTCATTGAAAAGAACAAGCTATTATTTTCCAACTTGTATTGCCTTTAAAGTATTTAAATATTATTTACCTCTTTTTCTGTAATGACTATATTGGACAATATATATTTATTAGCCTGTCTAAGGAAATTAGCGATGACGAACTAGACAATGATAGCATTCTCTGTTGTTTTATCAACTGTTCAGCAGATGATAAATAATAAGAAGGAACTGAATATGGCAAACGAATGCCTCCTTTATTGGAATTATTACTTATTTCAATGCCAACAATTCTATCTACATGATTAAGCATTTACATCCTGTTTTGACATTAACGGAAAGTGTTAACGGGAAACATACTGCAATTTTCACCTAGTCGATACACAAATAGAAAACGACAACTCGGCCCCTAGTGTACAAAGTGTATAAATACCTTGGCCCCTTGGTAATACAACTTAATTTGACTCCAAATCTTGCTGGAAAATAGTCTGATTCAAAAGGCTGTTTTTAGATTTCGAGTTAGATTTCCCTGTCTAGTGCAGCATTTATTAATCAAAATATTGCGTCAAGTTTTATGACGGAGGGACTGGAGAGGAATTGGTCTCTCTCTTTTCGACGGGAAATGAATATCTGTACTGATGTTACTAATAATTTTGTTTAGAAGAGGTGACTATCACAATACTGGCCTTACTGAACTTGTTCTTTTTATCTCGCACTGCATGTCATAGGAGTCGACTAATGGAGGCAACCATCTTGACCGTGGATAGATCACGTGATGATGTTCATGCTGAGAAGGCCACGACCAGCTTAAAACAATTTGGTTTATATAAAATGTTTGACTTTGCATTTTAAGGAATTTACTCTTTTCTGCCTTAATCTTTGTTCTATATGCCCTTGCTAGGATTCATGAACGTACTCGGCACAATATAGACAGGATTGTGTAGACATAATATAGACAGGATTGTGTAGACACAATAAAGACCGGATTGTGTTGATGTGCCGTTAAACCCTATGCATACATCCTTTATTATCTCGATACATATAACGATATACATTTCTGGAGAGTTATTTCCATCAATGGTTGAATGATTTATTAAAACAATGAAAAACAAACACCTTAGTGATGATGACTCAACAGATAAACAAGTGTGATACAGAATATTGTTTCATGCGAATCCCAAAACGCAAAGAAAGACTGCTTCTCGAGGTCGCCACACGTAAAGATATTGTCTGATTACCTCACATTAACTTCTGATTATCTAATTATCTATTTATTTAGCAATCCGTGATACCAACTGAATACAAATGATTTATTGCATCGTTATATGTTGCATAACATTTCTGATATTTGATTATTATCTTCTGCTATATGACATATTTTTTAGAACCACGTGCAACTCCAGTTTGAAAATACCCCCCCCCCCCCCTTTTTTTTTTTCTTTCTTTGGATCACATCAGTATTGAGGCTGTGGTTTCTCAGTTACTGTGCGGTTGAACTTGATAGCAGTATAAAACCGAATGTTTACAAATTGCCACATTTATAAACGTCCGTTTTTAGCATGCTATCAGTGCAAATGCTTCTGTTAAGACTTGTGTTTGATATATGACAAATAAAGAATAGCTTTAAACGAGGAACGTGTGTTAAAAATACAAAATAATTAATATGTGTATTTAAAATCAGCGATAACCTGCAAAAGGGACGAACTTTACCAGGATTAGACTGCGACTTGTAAATGTATGCAACAAGCAATTATCCACCATACGTTAGTAAGGTATAATGATGTTAATGTGCAGGTTTCATACCTTATGGTATGGTATACATAAATTTAGGCCCACGACAGCCGTAGACCTAACAATGTTTAATCAAAACAGAGGAAGGTTGGATGTGATATCATTTTTTAAAACATGAAATTATATTTTTTAAGAAAGTCTGTTTATAATAATAATAATAATAATAATAATAATAATAATAATAATAATAATAATAACTTTTGACAAAAATGCCTCCCCCCCAGTCATGCTGGACAAGTTTAACTCCGCTGTGACCAGAAAACATTTTCGCGTTTCCCATGGAGCAAATTTAATTTCTAAGTTGCAAGAATAGATACACGTGTCATGGTATAAAAGAGAGCTTTATGATAAGTTTGAAATATGTGCATACTGTCTCAAGTTACAAAAAGGTCATTGATTTTAAAAACTGAATATGGATCTTCTACAATTATTTATCAGTCAGAAATTCCAAACACAGATATTTGTTATATTAATAATAACAACACCTATCCCTAAAGTTAAGAAAAAGAGCAGCAGGCAATTTAGGAATCAGTATAGAGGGTGTACGTGTTAATTGTAAGATTGTTAGTCCGCTTGCTACCAACATCAGAACACCAATACGCTTTTCAAGTAACGATACTAAATTTTACATGAAGTATGTTTATGAAAAGACAGGGAATTCAAGTGCAAAGATATACAGAGCTGTTGATATCCATTCATCACAAAGTTGTTTGGACCTTTTATCAAAAACATCGATGACTGCAATGAAACGTAGCCTCAGTCAGACTTCCAATCCTAGAACCCACTCAGGGAACATGTACGTAGGCAGCAGACGTTGACGCCTAGTATAGAACAACTAGATATTGGATAAAATGCCTTTGGATCAAGCAGAAAATGACTGTGCTATATTGCATAAATTCGAAAAGAAGTCGGATATAACACCGAGCGGCAGATTGTCAGAAGACTCTTTGAAGACAAACTGTACTGGATCTTCCGAGCACCAGGTGGCGCTTTAACAACATGTGGACAATGGTGATATTGAGAAAAGGCAGGAGATATAAAAATGTTTGAAATTAAAGGAAACCTTATCTAGTAAGATTTTCCTATGCATTACGTGTACAGACAATAGATTCATGATGACCATGAAGAATATCACAATATCGCATCGTACCAAATTGGTGCCAGGAGTAATGAGTTTATGGGACTTTTGGATCAAACCCATTTTTTATGATGTATGAAATGCATTTTAACCGACTGTACTATTGCAGTTTGTAGGTGTTTATAACTGTTGTTGGTAGCAAGGGTCCCCTTTAACGGGACAAAGTTAATAGAGTTTTGTCACAGTCCTGTTCTATTTTTCCTGATACAAATATTTTTTTTATTTAGAGAAAGATGTTTTACTAATATTGTCATGAGAGGAAATCACAAATGTGTGTGGATTAAGCAAGCCTCTACGGAGATGTGCGGAAAAGGCTGCTTGCGTGAGTACTGCTTTATACACCATTTGCAAATAAAAAACTAAGGTACTAACATGGTTTGCCACAAATGTGGTGTTGGAATCTATGGAAAGCAAGCACAGTATGTGCCGAAAATGTAGGACCCAAGCCGGACATTGTCTGTAAGCCACAGAAAAGCGGACCAGGAAGCAGTCTAAAAAGATCCTGCAGGAGCTGTCCTATCGCCAGAGACAAATTCTGAATATGCTATCCAGCCTATTATCAGACGCGTCCCAACTCGTGTCCACGACAGTGTGAATTGGCAATTTCAAGGCACTCAATTTGTGTTGATATACCCCCCTCCATTCCCCCACAAAAAAGCCTCCAGCCCAACCAACCTTAGCCGAGGAGTAGCGCCGTCTTTGCGCGTAGCTAGGGGTCTGAAGTTTTTACTGAAACAGCTTACAAGCCATGGCCATCGCGGAGCAGGCAGCCGTAATGCAGCCCAGCGCGAGTGAGACGGGGCAAGCCGATTAAAGATACCGCAGTGCCAATTCCAGCTGTACTGCCGACGGCCATGACGACGTAGAGCGTGGATCTAATGCCAACACATGCGTTGAGACCGCGTTTATACTTGTTATACACGGTTCTACGATGCTCCGCCTCATTACGTAGATCAAGCTCCATAAAGCTTCATTTTTGCAAACGAAAGTTCATAGCGCTGAGTGACCTGTCCATATTTATAATCTGAACAGCACTAGTCTGTAATTGAGTATATATGGAGCGACACCAGAAACTTTTCAACTCCAGTATGAGACTTGTGTCAATCAATATAGAGGTGCTATGGTTAATATACACCAATACTCTATTTCTATCACCCGCAATGATGATCGTTGTAATAAATAGTAAACAGACTATGCTACAGTCTTCGGCAAATCTAATGGAATTAACCTCAAATATCATGCACACTTTCAAGATCGGCCAGTTTAGTCACGACACATTCAATAGCGTTTTCGGCTGCAGTAATCCTAGGTTCCACGTTGACCAGCAGAGTAGCCAAGTCGTCCGCACGCCTGAGCTAATAATCAGCCAGTAAAATGTTGCCGTCGGAAATAGCTTTTGCAGTGGCTTTAACCCGTAACAGCAATGCATTGATTTTTTTGCAGTGTTTGCAGCTGAGTCATTGGCTGTAACACCGAGGCCAGGTCCTTATAGACTCATGGAAACTCGATATAGTTAAGAAAATATTTTCCAGACCACCCAGTCGGCTTGCCACCGTTCTGTCATTACTGTATACCCAAATACAGCAAAATAATGCAGAGTCTGGACGATCCAATAGTTTCTGATGACATTAATGGGTTGAATGGAAACACAGAACGCAAAACGCGCTTTTGGTAAAACCTGGTTAACTTCGCTGTCTGGTGCGCAACAACCAGTTGCGGAGTAAGTCTGTACGACTACTGCTTTTGACGAAAAGCTGGGGAACCACCGCCTTGTAAAATCAGTGTATGCATTTCGTGTATACTACCAGGCCAGGCGAGTGTATCAGACCCTATAGGTGGCGTACCACGGAAACACTGCCTTCAGGTGGAACGACAACGGTATGAACATACAGGCATACAAGGCCCTTTGGAATGTATTTAACGTATCCGAGGACACAGACTGACGCAGCACAAAAAAACGTGAAAACGGCCTGGGCACTAAGTTTGACTTTATTGGCGCGCTTTACGCCGAAGTCCTGCCAAGAAACACTGGAACTATTGCCGCAGACGTGTTGAGTGAAGATGCTTTACGCCAATATGATCCTAGGGATCGCACTTTTAGCCACCACGATCAAAGCCATAAAAACCCGGCTGGGCAGCTTTAATTGTAAAAAACTCGCAGGGTCTAACAATGCCAGGGGTTGTGAGAGTTAATGAAAGCATACAGGTATTTGTTACATGCGTTTTAAAAGCGCAAATCTAGCTGATGAGCTCTATCGTTTCGGGCCGGAGCGTCTTTGCCGCCCAGCAGCAGTTCTTGATACTCGTAAACGACATGGCAGCCAAACTTGAAAAGAACGCTCCAGAGATGCTAAACAACTACCAGCAGATAATATCCTACGCTCGAAGCAAACTGGACTACGCCGTCGGTGTTGGATTGTACATGCTGCCGTCAAATAATGAAATAAGGATAGGCACCTTTGCCGGTTACAACAATAACATCGTGGCCTCCGGCCCAACAGAGTAACTGGGACTAACGCCGACATTAACATCTCAGATAAACCGCTTTTGGGCGAGGCCGTCCCCGTACAGATCCGGCAGCCTCAGCATATAACCCACGATATCGTAAATTTTGATCCAACGTTGCCTAACACCGCAGATGCAGTTTCTGAAAAAGGTCAGGCGCCTTCGCCCACATCAGCCATGTTTTCTGAATGTCAGAATTCCCCTCTGCACGAAGCGAACGAAATGGCGTTGGTGTTTGGTGGCATAGCGGCTGCAGTCGCAATTTTATGGGTGACAAATTAAGAGGGGCGTTTCCTCACTGATGCCATAATTTTTGCAATAAACGCAAAAACATCAGCCGCAACGAAAACGATTATGTTTCCCGCCAGCCATCGTACAACTGCCCCTACAATTCTAAGCAGAAAGGAGACAACGCTTCCCATTATGCCTGGAAGAGCGCCCCTGACTTCACGGCCAGCTCTTTAAGCATGTTGGCTATGCTTTGAAGTGTCTCCTCGAGCCACTCCTATATCACAGGAGTCAGCGTTGGCGCCGGACCTGATGCAGGTCCAGGTGTACCACCTGGGGCGATTACCCCTCCGAGGGTGTTGTGAACCACTAGAACTATGGTGTTTATTATAAAGCCAAGTGCTGTTGAAAGGGTAATTATGGTAATACCCTATTCTCGAACGAGCGCCCGTATTCGCTTGCATAGTGGCTCATAGCGGTTTAGTAGGTTTTAGACGCTTTCACCTATGGCTGTGGCCTGGTTATTTAGTTCTCCAGATAGCATTCTAAGCTGTTCCTCGTTTAGATCATGCTCCTGCTTCCGTTCCTCCAGCTGTGCAGCCAAATGATATCTTTCTTCAGCATTTTGGCCCTTTGCTACAATTTCGGTTAGATCTTTTAACAGCTCTCTTAATGCCAGAACCTGTACTGTCTCATTTTGAATGTTGCCGCGTATGGTGGTGAATCTTTTGTTAAATGCCTTAATCTCCCTCATACGAAGGCGTTCTTTACCATTGTGGTCTAACACCTTTTCTATGTCATTTATTTCATAGCTGAGTACCTTTGCTGTAGTCTCATAAGTAACAGACAGAGCAGCTTTTTCAATCATATTTAGTGCCACCAATTGTTTAGTCGTTGGCGGTTCTGGAAGTACCCGGCGCACTCATCTCAAGGAAGCAACAAAAGCAAGGCTTCTATACTTTTAAAGCGCTGACAGTTTATATGAGCGGAATGTACCCTTTTTTTAAAACTTGGTCGGTCAAGTGGCGTTTTTGTAGCCTTATATACCAAATTCCAAATCGATTTATCTCAAAGTTGGCGTTCACAGGAATCCAGTCATTATCAAGCTCATTGTCACTATAAAACCTATCAACCCTTTTTTACGGTGCTTCTCCACAGTCTCTAGAGGGTGACTTGAAAGTGCTATTCGCCGCTCATCGATTTGGGCATCCGTTGCTTCAAAGTCCTCATCAAGGTCTGTCGTCATTTTTACATCACTGTCATCTTCAGGAAGTTCGCCCTAAAACTCATGCAGTTCAATTGCATCCTCCTCAATTATTTGTGCGCACACAATAATAATATTTTCATTCATTATACACGTATGCTTAAAGACGTGCATGTCGCAGTACGGACAAGCTCGATTCAAACCGGGCAATGCGCCGCCCGCTTCGCGTAAAGGGCACCCTGACGACGATCGTAGTTAAAAAAAAACCTGAGCACAATAGACCAAAATCAAATGCTGGTTGTCCGTTTTCCTAGCCTAGGCGAAAACCACGTGATAGTGCCTGGCACCGCCAGGCTTGCCTTTAACATGAACGCATTTGCTGAAGCAACCGCTGACGCTAATTGCACAATAGTGAAAAACCTTGCGCGGGCCATCGTTAAAAAGATGACCATCAAACGTGAAGCCAATGAAATAGCCAGCACAGATGTTGTTGACGTCTGGGGCTGCTACAAGGAACTTTGGCTAAGCACCAAAGAGAGAACTAATCTGGTATACCGGGGTATACAGAACGCCAATCGCATCGTTGCGCGTTAACGCTGGAAATGCCGTGGCACACAACCAGATAAAGCCCTGTCAGACTCATACGGTGATCGATTTTGCATTCCTCTTGATTTTGAACTTTTGACCGACCACATGCCTTTTTAGCATGCTGCCCTATCAGACAGGCTATCCATTGAACTAACCTTTAATGACTATAATCGCGTTGTTCAAAGTACCAGCGCAACGGCCGACTACTCGATAGTGGTTTGTCCCTTGAATTTGACATTGGCAACCACGCAGAGCTGGTCAGGTCAATAAAAAAAACAATACATGCTAAAAATGCCTGTCATGCCCACAAGGGTTCTTAAACACCGAAGACTTGTTTTAAACAAAAACGAAATAATTTGGAACATTAACCTAAACACACCCATGAAGAGCTTAAAAGTTATCGTGATACTGTTTGCGGACGTGACAGCTAACTCAGCCTTTGGTCGTGATACCGATATATTTTACAACTCACAGATTAACCGGGTTTTGGTAAGGGTTGAGGGTGTTCCCAACCAGCTGTAAGTGTATTGTTAGTCCCGCTACCAGCAGGGGGAGGAGACTTTAAAGGTAATAGGTGACGCGGCACACAAAAAATACCCAAAACATGAATATCGACTCCAGTCGGTGTTTCAGAAACGAGTATGCCCTTGTCCTAGATATGAGGACAACTGAAGATCAGTCACTGCACAGCCCTGTCCGATCCATAGAAGACGCTAGCGAGGAGATAACTTTGCAGATCGAGAAAACAGTCAATCTACGAGCGCCTTGAACGCATATGTTTTCCTGCTAAAGGACGCGCAGCTAAATATACTAAATAGCCAGTTTATCTCCGCGATGTACTAGCTTCCCAAGGGAGGCTGTACCACCGGCGCACTCTACCCCAAGGTACCGCCCATTTTCGCTGCACGTAGCGGAATACACATCGATCCGCAAGCATTCTATAAAAACCTGGCTCCACACTGCGCCTTGATCACTGGACGTCGCTTATGAGGCAAAAGCTTTTATGTGTGTGATCTACTAGAAACAGTGTTCAACGGTGCGCTCGAATATGTTGTTCTTATCTGCGCGACTGTCACCATCTACGCTGCGTCCTACTGTCCGTGGCTGCGGGGCAAAAAAGACATAAGTGTGGTTATTGTGGTCCCAATCGGCTACGACCTGGTCAAAGTTATTTCTGCTCTTACGGAACGGTTCAGTGATACAAATGCGTTGTTCTTGACGATTGTGCCTTTATGACATAGGTGATCTAGACCCACAGAAGCGAGACATCTCTGACGCAGCTGGCTTTTATTAGTCGACACGCACGTATAAGCGACTGAATCGTCACTTGGAGAAATAGCGCGGTGGTCAAGGATTTTTGCGAGCAGAGCTGCTGGGCGGCCCTGTACTACTGCAAAGACGCTGACAGTTTTAAGGATGTTCTGCGGGAGAACAATGTTATTCCACCCGAAATTTGGGACATGGCACAGCAGTTTTTGACTGCCGAAAGATTTGGAAATATATTTTGTCACCATTGCCACCACATGGTGTTGCGTTGCCGCCGCAGGTTTATCGACGATCATTTCCGCTACATGTTGCTCCGTCGCGTTTATCTGACTCGGATTGTTATGCGCATTCTTCACACCGCGCAGCGTTTGCTTTTGCAAACGGAACAAAAGTTAGAAGAGTTAGAGCTGTTGGGTTTTGCCATGTCGGCAAACATTCCTCTGGAATGCCCCTCGGGGCACGAAAGTCAAAGCCCTCTGGTTGTTTGGGGGACTCTCCAAGGTCCCCGTCCACAACCCAAGGGGAGGTGGGCTCTGCCAACGCAGTGGGTCGGATCCATCCGTCCCCCGGGGTAAAACCACGTAGGCATTACCGGAAAGCCTCTAATGGATAACCTCCGCCGACTCCTATACAACCATCGCGCCAATTCAATGGGGGCAAAGCCCCCAGACCCCAGGGGTTCGAGGGACGGAGCCCCTCAGTGTAGCCCCTTCCTCAGACAGTTACGTGGCTTTTGTATGCGGGATAACCTAACCGAGCTAGCCATCACCGGTTCTGCTATGGAGTATCTAGGAAGGCGCCAAACGGGTAAAGACATGACCCTAATGAGCGTCGATGAGATTATCTTGTCCCACTCCTTGTACATTTCAAAGCTTGGCTCAAAAATGACGTCATCTATTGGCGCATCGCTGGTCATCCTTTACGCGGCTGGTGCGGACAGAGTTTAGAAATAGACGACATCAATGTCCTGGCTGTCGACTTGTGAAATCATCCACTTGTGCAGGTAACATTGTCTGGCATCTGTTCATACCTCTACTGTAAGTACGGCCCACTTTTGGCTCCCGTTGCTGCCGGCATGATGACTTACAAACACATTTTAACACCAAAAGTTGCTCCGCAAGGGGGATCTGCACCTTGCCCCCCTATATTTAAAGAATGAGATGTCTAATTTGTCAACATTTTGTTACGCTCTAAATTACATAATTCTAGGGGTCGTTTAAAGTTTGTCAACAAATTATGTAGAAAAGATCTTTCGAAAGACGTGGAAGCTTGTTTGGAAAAATACCGCAGAGTTATACCAATCTTTACTTGTCAGAACTACAGCAGATTGTCACCGATTTAATATTTACAATTCCGAATATGTAAATTCAGAACGTGTCTTTATCCCCATCGGCATCTGAAATACAAATGTAGTTTTATCTGCATGCAAACATATCTATTTTATACAGAGTTTACACCCTGTTACCAAGGTTATTTACACCTTGAATGGAACACATGGTTCTCTAAGTAGGAATAAGTAACTTTTGAAATTTTATTATAGTCAAGGCACCCTATCAGGGGTGTGTGGCAAATAATACAAGACAGACACTAATACAAAAATAGAATTGTGTATAGAAGCAAGAAACAACATATCACATGAATGAAAACTAATGTACAAGCAAAATAATGAAAACTAGATAAGATAATTTCACAAAATTTCCCTCGACTGTCAATAATGTTTTGTGTCGTCTGTGTAAAATAAGTCATGGAATAGAACAAAATGTGGAGTCGATGTGTAGTATCTTCGCATCAGATTCTTTTTATTTAGCCTAATTTGGTAAGGATCTTAACGGGTTTCAGAAGCAGAGAGGAATATTATAGGACACTTAAAAAACTAGTTGATATATAGATAGATACATAAATAGATAGGTCAGTCCATCATTTATCCATAGTTAAATAAATCGAATAAAAATAAAAGAATAAAATCTGGATTCTTTGCATATCGATCCCCCCAAAAGGCGCATTTTGTGAGTAGGTATCTATCAATTTACTAACGAAATTCATTCAGTCTCATTCAGTTATTTCCATTCCCATTCTTCAACTAGGCAGAAGATGTTTTGATCAAATAAAAGAGTTGTTACTACTGTAAATTCACGAAGTATGTAATCCATTTTTATAACTCATTCTCCTCCATCGTCATACAAGACACAGAGCAATAAATTATTTTTTTTTAGTCGATTAATCTTGATGTGTAAGCTATTTCAAGTACGCCTGCTACAGATTTGCGTGTGTATAGAACATAAATATAAAATAAAGAGTGTCCGGTGAAGGTAGGCTGTGTTTCTTATTGTTGAACGACGCAATAAATCTTCCGCATAAAGTAGATAATGTGGCAACCATCGAATACTTCTTGGTTACTTCTCGCTTTGGGTGAAATCAATGTCGTCTGGCTCAAAATTGACAGAGGGTAATTTACCTTCTATTACAAGTCCAGTCACATTATCAATGCACAAATGTATATTACACATAAACGATCGTCACTTGCTGAATTTCACGCTGAAGAAAAGTGGTGAAATGTCTCAATAAAAGAGGGATTTCATGAATTTTGTGAAATTAGTGTGAATACAGGAATCACGTGTCCCAGAATAGACACTGATATTTACACTATAACTATTGTAAGAACACTCTGTCTACGAATGTTTACCTACTCTGCCTACAAGTGTTTACCTACTCTGCCTACGAATGTTTACCTACTCTGCCTACAAGTGTTTACCTACTCTGTCTACGAATGTTTACGTACTCTGTCTACGAGTGTTTACCTACTCTGTCTACGAGTGTTTACCTACTCTGCCTACAAGTGTTTACCTACTCTGTCTACGAGTGTTTACCTACTCTGTCTACGAGTGTTTACCTACTCTGCCTACAAGTGTTTACCTACTCTGTCTACGAATGTTTACCTACTCTGTCTACGAATGTTTACCTACTCTGTCTACGAATGTTTACCTACTCTGTCTACGAATGTTTACCTACTCTGTCTACGAATGTTTACCTACTCTGTCTACGAATGTTTACGTACTCTGTCTACGAGTGTTTACCTACTCTGTCTACGAGTGTTTACCTACTCTGCCTACAAGTGTTTACCTACTCTGTCTACGAATGTTTACCTACTCTGTCTACGAGTGTTTACCTACTCTGCCTACAAGTGTTTACCTACTCTGTCTACGAATGTTTACGTACTCTGTCTACGAATGTTTACCTACTCTGTCTACGAATGTTTACGTACTCTGTCTACGAATGTTTACCTACTCTGTCTACGAGTGTTTACCTACTCTGCCTCCGAGTGTTTACCTACTCTGTCTACGAATGTTTACGTACTCTGTCTACGAGTGTTTACGTACTCTGTCTACGAATGTTTACATACTCTGTCTACGAATGTTTACCTACTCTGTCTACGAATGTTTACGTACTCTGCCTCCGAGTGTTTACGTACTCTGTCTACGAGTGTTTACGTACTCTGTCTACGAATGTTTACGTACTCTGTCTACGAATGTTTACCTACTCTGTCTACGAATGTTTACGTACTCTGCCTCCGAGTGTTTACGTACTCTGTCTACGAGTGTTTACGTACTCTGTCTACGAATGTTTACGTACTCTGTCTACGAGTGTTTACCTACTCTGTCTACGAATGTTTACGTACTCTGCCTCCGAGTGTTTACGTACTCTGTCTACGAGTGTTTACGTACTCTGTCTACGAATGTTTACGTACTCTGTCTACGAATGTTTACCTACTCTGTCTACGAATGTTTACCTACTCTGTCTACGAATGTTTACCTACTCTGTCTACGAGTGTTTACCTACTCTGCCTCCGAGTGTTTACCTACTCTGTCTACGAATGTCTACCTACTCTGTCTACGAGTGTTTACCTACTCTGTCTACGAGTGTTTACATACTCTGACTACGAGTGTTTACCTACTCTGCCTACGAGTGTTTACCTACTCTGTCTACGAATGTTTACGTACTCTGTCTACGAATGTTTACCTACTCTGTCTACGAATGTTTACCTACTCTGTCTACGAATGTTTACCTACTCTGCCTACGAGTGTTTACCTACTCTGTCTACGAATGTTTACGTACTCTGTCTACGAGTGTTTACATACTCTGACTACGAGTGTTTACATACTCTGTCTACGAGTGTTTACGTACTCTGTCTACAAGTGTTTACGTACTCTGTCTACGAGTGTTTACCTACTCTGTCTACGAGTGTTTACGTACTCTGTCTACAAGTGTTTACGTACTCTGTCTACGAATGTTTACCTACTCTGCCTACGAGTGTTTACCTACTCTGCCTACGAGTGTTTACCTACTCTGCCTACGAATGTTTACCTACTCTGCCTACGAATGTTTACCTACTCTGCCTACGAATGTTTACCTACTCTGTCTACGAGTGTTTACCTACTCTGTCTACGAATGTTTACCTACTCTGCCTCCAAGTGTTTACCTACTCTGTCTACGAGTGTTTACCTACTCTGTCTACGAGTGTTTACCTACTCTGTCTACGAATGTTTACCTACTCTGTCTACGAATGTTTACCTACTCTGTCTACGAGTGTTTACCTACTCTGCCTACGAGTGTTTACGTACTCTGTCTACGAATGTTTACCTACTCTGTCTACGAATGTTTACCTACTCTGTCTACGAGTGTTTACCTACTCTGTCTACGAATGTTTACCTACTCTGTCTACGAATGTTTACCTACTCTGTCTACGAATGTTTACCTACTCTGTCTACGAATGTTTACCTACTCTGTCTACGAATGTTTACCTACTCTGTCTACGAGTGTTTACCTTCTCTGTCTACGAGTGTTTACCTACTCTGTCTACGAGTGTTTACGTACTCTGTCTACGAATGTTTACGTACTCTGTCTACGAGTGTTTACCTACTCTGTCTACGAATGTTTACCTACTCTGTCTACGAGTGTTTACCTACTCTGTCTACGAGTGTTTACCTACTCTGTCTACGAGTGTTTACCTACTCTGTCTACGAATGTTTACCTACTCTGTCTACGAATGTTTACCTACTCTGTCTACGAGTGTTTACCTACTCTGTCTACGAGTGTTTACCTACTCTGTCTACGAGTGTTTACCTACTCTGTCTACGAATGTTTACCTACTCTGTCTACGAATGTTTACCTACTCTGTCTACGAGTGTTTACCTACTCTGTCTACGAGTGTTTACCTACTCTGTCTACGAATGTTTACCTACTCTGTCTACGAGTGTTTACGTACTCTGTCTACGAATGTTTACATACTCTGTCTACGAGTGTTTACCTACTCTGTCTACGAGTGTTTACATACTCTGTCTACGAGTGTTTACCTACTCTGTCTACGAATGTTTACCTACTCTGTCTACGAATGTTTACCTACTCTGTCTACGAATGTTTACCTACTCTGTCTACGAGTGTTTACCTACTCTGTCTACGAGTGTTTACCTACTCTGTCTACGAGTGTTTACCTACTCTGTCTACGAATGTTTACCTACTCTGTCTACGAATGTTTACCTACTCTGTCTACGAGTGTTTACCTACTCTGTCTACGAGTGTTTACCTACTCTGTCTACGAGTGTTTACCTACTCTGTCTACGAGTGTTTACCTACTCTGTCTACGAGTGTTTACCTACTCTGTCTACGAGTGTTTACCTACTCTGCCTACGAATGTTTACCTACTCTGTCTACGAATGTTTACGTACTCTGCCTACAAGTGTTTACGTACTCTGCCTACAAGTGTTTACGTACTCTGTCTACGAGTGTTTACCTACTCTGCCTACGAATGTTTACGTACTCTGTCTACGAATGTTTACGTACTCTGCCTACAAGTGTTTACGTACTCTGCCTACAAGTGTTTACGTACTCTGCCTACGAGTGTTTACCTACTCTGCCTACGAATGTTTACGTACTCTGTCTACGAATGTTTACGTACTCTGCCTACAAGTGTTTACGTACTCTGCCTACAAGTGTTTACGTACTCTGTCTACGAATGTTTACCTACTATGTCTACGAATGTTTACCTACTCTGTCTACGAGTGTTTACGTACTCTGCCTACGAGTGTTTACCTACTCTGTCTACGAATGTTTACGTACTCTGCCTACAAGTGTTTACGTACTCTGCCTACGAGTGTTTACCTACTCTGTCTACGAATGTTTACCTACTCTGATTACGAGTATTTACGTACTCTGCCTACAAGTGTTTACCTACTCTGCCTACGAGTGTTTACCTACTCTGCCTACGAGTGTTTACCTACTCTGCCTACGAGTGTTTACCTACTCTGATTACGAGTATTTACCTACTCTGCCTCCGAGTGTTTACCTACTCTGCCTCCGAGTGTTTACCTACTCTGCCTCCGAGTGTTTACCTACTCTGCCTCCGACTCTGTCTACGAATGTTTACCTACTCTGCCTCCGAGTGTTTACCTACTCTGCCTCCGAGTGTTTACCTACTCTGCCTCCGAGTGTTTACCTACTCTGTCTACGAATGTTTACCTACTCTGCCTCCGAATGTTTACCTACTCTGCCTCCGAGTGTTTACCTACTCTGCCTCCGAGTGTTTACCTACTCTGTCTACGAATGTTTACGTACTCTGTCTACGAGTGTTTACCTACTCTGTCTACGAATGTTTACGTACTCTGTCTACGAATGTTTACCTACTCTGTCTACGAATGTTTACGTACTCTGTCTACGAGTGTTTACCTACTCTGTCTACGAATGTTTACGTACTCTGCCTACAAGTGTTTACCTACTCTGTCTACGAATGTTTACGTACTCTGCCTACAAGTGTTTACGTACTCTGCCTACGAGTGTTTACATACTCTGCCTACAAGTGTTTACCTACTCTGTCTACGAATGTTTACGTACTCTGCCTACAAGTGTTTACGTACTCTGCCTACGAGTGTTTACATACTCTGCCTACGAGTGTTTACCTACTCTGATTACGAGTATTTACGTACTCTGCCTACGAGTGTTTACCTACTCTGACTACGAGTGTTTACTTACTCTGCCTACGAGTGTTTACATACTCTGCCTACGAGTGTTTACATACTCTGCCTACGAGTGTTTACATACTCTGCCTACGAGTGTTTACATACTCTGCCAGAATTTCCTCGCGATTTCCACATTGCTGTCTGTAGGTATATTATGCTATTTCAAAGACATCCAAGCAAACGGTCTTAAATCAAGATTATCAATGATAAAATCCACCTTCAGCTCCTCAATCTTCTCCGGAATCATGTCGTTCTCTTTTACAGCATCTACACTCATCAACTGTTTTTCTTTTAGTGCTGCAATTTTTACGGGTACACCTAAATAAATCTATATACATGGTAAATACACTCTATCATTCATTACTGCCTTAAATAGCAGACTTGTAGGTAAAATTTATGGAAAGTCTTGCATGTCAAAGTATAAAATATGTGTATGTAATATATGGTCAGACTTTTGTTATACCTTTGTACCACAATAATTAATTGCACATTTAATCAGAAATGCATTTTATTATTTAATTCTTAATATTATTTCCCCATAAACATTTATGCATCCTCTGCCACTAGTACGATGCACCTAGACCCACATAGAAAATATATGCAGGCTAAACATCTGGATACACGAGGTCATTGTACTAAAAAAAAAAAAAAAAAGAAAATGTTCAAATTTTACTTTATATGGAGGATAGTAAAAATGCACAAGCATTAGCTGGGTTAAAAAGTACATCTGGGGTTTGCGTGTCATCTTGGTTGAAAAGAACAAAGTTCAATCACAAAGTCAGTACAGTATTTATTATCTACACCTTTCACATTCTTAATCGCTTAAATTGTAAAACCACTGGTTACTGATGAACCAAGCCTAAATACAAATCTGCTCTGAAGACATCCAAGCTTATGTCCAAATTCGTGCTCTTCTCTTTTCATTCTGAAATTAAAATAACGTTAACAAAATAATAATAATAATAATAATAATTACCAGAATGTAGAGCCCAAGCGCTGCTCAGCCTGATTATGCCCTCTCATTCAGGGTGAAATTGGTACGGCATAAACTCAGAGCGAGCATTCATTCTTCAGATTCATTACGTTAGCCATCTTCCAGCAGTTCACCTTCCTCAAACGACGAAGATGAGCAAGACAAATCTGCTAGAAATTCTCTAGAGTCATCTCTAGATTCAGCCATTATCATCACATATGCTAGACTTGAGGGACGTCCCGACAATATTTATCCTATTTATTACCGGAAGTATTAAAATTATTTCCGGAGCGTTTTCTGTAAAGCATCGATGTGTGCACAAATTATCGTCATTTCCTCATCTGTGAGTTAAAATATGGTTTTTAATGCATATTTCTGAGTTATCTAGAGAAAAATGAACAGTATGATGTATAATGTGCATTATTGTATAGTGTATCTTTAAAGCTTGTCAGATGGATTTCTGCCTGACTCATTCATCGTTATGTTGCAAAAGTTCAGTGGGACCAACGCAATCAATATATATAAAACATTTTGTCTATAGGAAAAATATTTTCGATTGAGATTCAGAGAGACGCTGCAGAAGGAATACATATATACTTATATATATATATGTATATATATATTATATATATATATAGTGTGTGTGTGTGTGTGTGTGTGTGTGTGTGTGTGTGTGTGAAGTTAGTAGCGAGCAATAGCAGCAGTTGCTACCCGATTACTGTTGCTACCGCTATCAGATTTGACGGCAATGGGGAATTTTACATGCAGCAAAGGATCTTTTGAATACATAGAGTAACCCTGGTGTTTGCATACTAGACATTGGCTACTGCATCTTATCGATTGTATTCAAAACTCCTTTAAAGGGTGAGGTATTAACTAATTTCAGAAGTAAAATAGACATGATAAGTAATGATAAAACTTGCTCACACTGTTCTCCACGAAAACGCGACCGCTTTGGAAATCATCAGGAATAACATTTCTGTTGCGTGTTTTTGTTGTTTTTTTTTATAAAAAAGTAAAATAAATAAAATCAATAATAATGAAGGTGTTGTTTTTGTGCGTGTGAAACTGAGGAAGAAATTCAGTTTCCTGTGAAAAGGAATTCATAACGCATCTTTTGAAGCGACAAAGTAATCTTCCTCAGCTGCTACGAAAAGGTGAAAAAAGAAATTAAAAAAACTACAGCACAGCGGGAAATTGAGGACAAACATAAAATTAAACCGCAAAAAGAATAAAATGTTATTTACAAATAGAATATGCCGAAAAAGAAATCATAGGAAAAAATAAGAAACAAAAATACAGATGTTCATTGTCTACGATTTCTGAGTTCAGAAAAGACTCTTAAAAAGTTTCCTGAAAGCCCAGAATACCCACAATTATCATATGCATTATGGAGGGGACAGGGACTCGCATCAGCTCACACTGCGCATGCCAATGGAAAAATTAAGCATTTAAGAAAAAGATATAATGTCGAAATTTAAACTTCTAATAAACATGTAGATAGGCTCTCTGTAATGAAATGACTCTGTAAATTCCGTAAAGGCCTAAACACTGACAACACCATATACATCATGCAGAAGGGACGGAGACCCACACCAGCTCACACTGCGCATGCCCATGGAAAAATCAGGTTTCCTAGAGAAACAGATCAATGTACAAAATTAAGCTTTTAATGCATTAAATAGATAGTCCATTACAACGAACTCTGTAAAGTTCTATAAAAGCCCAAAATACTCATAACCAGTTTAAAGATCATGGAGGGGACAGGGACCCACACAATCTCACATTGCACTTGCCTATGGGAGAAATCAAAAAGAGATCACATACTTCTCTTGTAATATAAATACATTCATGTCTTTGTTTTCGTAGTGGAAATTATATCAACGATCTAAAGCTAGAAGCGAAAAATAATGCACCGCTACAGATGGTGCCTTGTGAAATCCAATCTCCTCGCAATGACGTAGATAACTTGGTCACGCCAAGCAGTATAACGCTAATTAAGCTAGCTTGCATCCAAATGTGTACGCCTTATTTATAGATCATATCTCTTTTTAAAGTCATGTATTTATTACTTCTGTTATTTTGTTCTTTTTCTTTAATCTAGACCTCTTCATTATTCTGGACAGTTTTGCTTCTCTGTACCAAAAATTAAAAATTTATTGTTCTACGCGTGTCAGTCTTTGTGTGTGCATGTCTCTGTGTATGTTCTTTATTTTCGCCTGAGGAAGACTTTGCTTTAAGTCAAAAAGAAGGGAAACTTATTTTTATTTTCCCTGCGCCTTTTTGTCCAACTTTTGAGTCATTATATAGTATTTGTGATGTTGCTTTGCATTCCAATGCTGATTTTTTTGAATTTCGTGGGGAATTCGGCGCCTATCAAAGCCTAGGGCTAGGTCGGTGTCTATATATATACACACACACAGACACACAGTTAGGCTAGATAGCAAGCAGTATATTTAAAAAGTACTTAAATAATTGTTGATTAACTATTGGGCTGAATACATGACAAACCAAATGAAAAACACTATGATGATGATCTATTTTGTGAGTTACAAGTATGAAATACCAGAAGAAAGGAAATCAGCTCTAAAATCTATCTGCAAAGTAATAACTTGGAAAAGCTAGCCTAGCCTTGGTAGGATTGCACGACGTTTCCGAAAGCTTCTGAGTAAAACAATGATGATGGATCACACCGATGTTGAACGAATCGATAAGCAAAGGGGTGTTCATGTTGCAACGTGAGCACTAGGACGTGTTCTTGGTCTCAGCACCTACTGGATTTACCCAATGCAGTTGGAGGTTTACTTTCTGAAATGGCCGCGCAGGAATCCATGGAAATCTTTGTACACTCTAGTTATTTCGCAGAATGGAATTATTCTCTCACTCTCTCTCTCTCTCTCTCTGTTATATATATATATATATATATATATATATATATATATATATATATATATATATATATATATATTGATACGATCATTTATAGAGGCCATTATATTGGATAATACAAAAAATTGAAGGCTTGTACAATTCATTTCCTAAAATGGAATCATGGTTTTCGATAATAAAAAAAAGCCGACATAAGCTTATCTCGAGCATACTATATTAACCAACTTAATCACTCACTCTCTCACAAGCCAATGGACTAAATAACTTGCAAATTAGTCTACAAAGCACATTGAAATTGCTAATTAGTTCTTGAAATTCATTAATAAAATCAAGGTAAGAATTAGGTAAGTAAAACAATGTAAAGCAATGACAACAATTGTTTCGTTGAAAGAATGTAGAAGCTTCTAACATCTCAAAGGTAACTTATTAGATACCTTGGTATTGCACCTCGTAATAAACACTTACGCTGTAAGATACCTAAAAATGTTCATTTAAGATTCAGCTGCTTTTTTTATTGCATTAAGGGACAATTATATATATATATATATATATATATATATATATATATATATATATATATATATATATATATATATATATATTGTTACGACTCTATGGTCTAAGAAAAATGTAACAGAAAGAAAGTGAAACCAACAAATCAAGTAAAAATCAACAAGCAATTTATTACTAGATAATTAAAATGAAAAATCAAAAAGTCACTTACAGTAATGTGTTTTGAAATCCTAATAATCCAACAAGAATGATTGTTCTAATCACAAGTCCTAAATATAGAATGTTCCGAATTCACGGCTGTGTCCTTGAATGTTATGATGTGCTAATGGTCTCCAAAGTCCTGATGTACTAGTAATCTTTGATGTGCTGATGTCAAAATGAAGTATTCCAAAATATCTGAATAAGTTCACTTAAATTCCAAAATCATTAATTAAAAATCCAAAATCCAAAAGTTTATGAGCACTGTTATAATCCAATGAATTTTTAAAATAATTCCTCTCTTAGAATTTGTAATGAATTTTCACAACTGTAATAGCTCTTTACAAGACTGATGGTAATGTCAAAACTGAAAAACTGTCCACCAAACATGGCATATATAAAGATTGGTCACATGACAGAATGTTCTAGAACATGTGACATCTTAATGGAATTTTACTTGTAAACAAAATTCAACCTTGACCTTCAAATTGAGAAAACATTATATTGATCAAAACAACCTAATTCAAGGACACTAGTTAAACATGTTTTTCCTGATAACATTAAGATTTAAGCAAATATTAAAGTGAAGAAACATTTATAATTTCCTAAAATATTTATAATATTATATAAACATCATACATAACACCTCCCCTCATAAAGAAAAAGAAAGATTTATATAATAAAGCTTTCTTTTGAATATACATCTAATACTATAATAACCAAAATTACATAAGAACATGTTTTATGATACTGGACTTAATTACATCAAGCAATATTACATTTCTAGGCACGTGAGAGTGCATCTGCAATCACATTGTCTTTTCCCCTGATGTGTTTGATGTCATTGTTATATTCCTGCAATATCAAACTCCATCTCAACAATCTCCGATTTTTATCTTTCATTTTGTTGATGAAAGTAAGGGGATTGTGATCACTGTACACAATAATTGGAGAAAGAGCTGAGGTGACATACACTTCAAAATGCTGTAAAGCCAATATCAAAGCCAAACATTCCTTCACAATTGTGGAATAATTTTTCTGGTGCTTATTTAGTTTTTTAGAAAAATAACACACAGGGTGATCCACACCACTTTTGTCTTCCTGAATCAATACTCCACCAACCCCTACATCACTTGCATCAACAGATAATTTAAATGATTGACTGAAATTTGGTGCAGAAAGAACTGGTGCATTCCCAAGCATGGCCTTTAACTTGTCAAAAGATTCCTGACACTTGTCAGACCAATGAAATTTGGTTTTCTTACTCAATAAACTTGTCAAAGGTTCAGCAATTTTGGAAAAATTGGAACAAAATTTCCGATAATATCCAGCCATACCTAGAAATCGCATCAGTTGCTTTTTTACAAATTGGAACTTGAAATTCAGAGATAGCTTTGACCTTAGCTTCTATAGGTTCAACTTGACCTTGTCACAATATGTCCTACAAATGTGACACAAGCATGGCAAAACTCACTTTTGCTCAAATTAATTGTCAGATTCGCATCACTGAGTTGATCAAAGAATTTTCGAATGGTTTCCAAATGATCTTCCCAGGTGTTGTTGTAGATAATGACGTCATCGATATAAGCGTCACAATTATCAAGACCAAATGTTATCATGTTCATCAGACGTTGAAACGTTGCAGGCGAATTTTTCATTCCAAACGGCATGACTTTATATTGATAAAGTCCATCTGGAGTTGCAAATGCTGAAATTTCTTTTGCCCTTTCCGTCAATGGAATTTGCCAGAATCCTTTTAAAAGGTCAAACTTGGTGACATATTCCGCATTTCCAATTTTATCAATGCAATCGTCCATTGTTGGGATTGGAAATGAATCAGTTTTGGTGACACTGTTGACTTTTCTATAGTCAGTACACATACGGAATGTATTATCTGGCTTGGGAACAAGAATACATGGTGAACTCCAGTTACTTTTACTTGGTTCTATGAAATCATTCTCCAGTAAATACTGAATTTCTTTCTTCAGATAGTTCTGTTTGAGAGGATTCATCCTATAAGGATGCTGTTTCACAGGCGCAGAATCTACAATGTCAACGTCATGATAAATTTTACTTGTTCGTGTTGGAACATCAGGAAACAAGTGCTCATATTCATGTAATAGCTGTTTTAGTTCATTTCTTTCCTGTTGTTGTAGATGTGAAAGTTTCTGGTCTAGGTTGTTCAATATTTCTGAATTCCGAAGATTGGTTATACCAGAGTCACTATAGTCTGATCGTATTCCATCGTTGATATCTTCACTGTGTGGGACAGGTACAACTAAATTAACAGAATAATTAGCTGGGCTATCTCTGTCAAAATATTCCTTTAACATATTTATATGACAAAGTTGTTTCTGTTTCCGTCTCCCAGGAGTGTTAATGATATATTTTAAGTCATTTACTTTCTTTTCAACGGTATAAGGACCATAAAATTTAGCCTGAAGAGAATTTTGAGGTATGGGAAAGAGAGCCAGAACTTTGTCACCAGGTTTAAAACTCCTTTCCTCTGAATTTCTGTCATACCTTAATTTCATTTTTGACTGGGTAGTGTGAAGATTAGTTCTTGCTACTTCACAGGCCTTTGACAACTTGTATTTGAAATCAGAGACATAGTCAAGAAGATTAATCTCTGAACTTCATTTGAAAGAAGTTTCTCTTTCAATAATTTCAATGGTCCACGGACAGTATGACCAAAAACTAGTTCAAAGGGACTAAAACCCAACGACTCTTGAACTGATTCCCTAACAGCAAACAACAACAAATGAACACCCTCATCCCAATCCTTTTCTGTATCAAAGCAATAGGATCGAATCATATTCTTCAAAGTTTGATGAAATCTTTCCAAAGCACCTTGACTTTCAGGGTGATAGGCAGAAGATTTAAACTGTTGGATGCCTAATTCATGCATAACATGTTGGAAAATTCCAGACATAAAATTTGACCCTTGATCTGACTGGACAGATTTGGGAAGGCCAACAAGTGTAAAAAACTTCACCAAAGCTTTCACAATAGTTTTAGTTTTTATATTTCTCAGAGGAATTGCTTCTGGAAATCTTGTAGATGTACACATGATGGTCAACAAGTATTGGTTGCCTGACTTGGTTTTAGGTAAAGGACCAACACAGTCTACTATTATTCTACTAAATGGTTCATCAAATGCAGGAATAGGTTGCAGATGAGCCGTAGGTATCGTCTGATTGGGTTTTCCTACCATTTGACAAGTGTGACAAGATCTGCAGTATTTAGAAACATCACTTTTGAGTTTCGGCCAATAAAAATGATTCAAGATCTTGTGATAAGTCTTACGGACTCCTAAATGACCAGCCAAAGGAGTTTCATGGGCTAAATTAAGAATTTCCTGTCGATATGACTTAGGAACAACAATTTGATAGCTCACTGACCACTCGTCACCAGCGGGTACATCAGGTGGTCTCCATTTCCTCATAAGGACCCCATTTTTCACAAAGTAACACACTGGAACTTGTGTGGCTTCAGTTTCACTAATAGCCCTCTGAAACAAACAAGATATCTTGGGATCTTGCTCCTGTTCAACGACAAGGGATTGTCGTTTGTCATCCTGATTAGAACAAAGAGAATGAGTTTGCCAAAAGAGGATCACTGTGATCAATACCATTTGATTGATCAATACCTGAGGAAAAAGTGACCTCATCAAAAGACTGACCAATACATGTGTCAGCTAAAGGAATAATATCCTGATCAACATCACTCTCAAGAGCTCTTTTTGCCATAGCTCTAGTAACTGCACAAGCAGGGTACAAATCAGGGATTTCAGTTTCGACAGGATCAACTTTCTGATCCAAACAAGGCTTGTCCGTTACAAGTGGATTAACCACAACCTTATCTCCAGCTAGGTCATTGCCTAGTAATAAATGAACACCCTCTATGGGTAAAGAAGTCACTGCCCCAACAGTCACAGGTCCAGAAACTAAGTCTGATGCCAAATTTACACAATGAAGAGGAACATTTACAAAGCCGCACTCTACTCCCTGAACAAGAACACTTTCACTTGAAGAAGACTCCTCAGACAAAGGCAAAGTACCTGACAATAAAAGACTCTGAGAAGCTCCAGTGTCCCTTAATATTTTAATTGGGATAGGTTTGGCAGAATCACCAATAAGTGATATAGAACCTTCTGACATGAATGGTTCATAAGCCTCTAAAATAGAATCAGACTGGGATTTGTTTGACCCAACAAATGTATTGCTTTCAATACAAGACCGTGACCTTGACCTCGTAGAAATAAGAGCATTTGGAAAAGCTCTGTCTTTTCTCTGTTGCTTATTTTTCAACTTGAAGCAATCAGAAATAACGTGCCCTTTCGTTTTACAATAAGTACACGTAGGAAGAGATAAGGATTTCTGATCAGTCTTATCAGATGTTTGATTCCTAACAGTTGTGCTGTTGTGAAATTTGGAAGTACTCGAATGAGATTGAAATGGTTTTTTACCAGAAAACTGCTGAGAGGACGACTTATTTCCAAATGAAATTTTGTGAGTCAAGGAATAATCATCAGCCATACGAGCAGCATTTTCCAAAGTTTCCACATTCTGCTCGTCAAGATAGGTTTTAACATCACTATGGATACACCTTTTGAACTCTTCAATTAATGCGAGCTGTCGGAGGTAATCATAACCTTTATCAACTTTCTTAGCTGAGCACCACCTATCAAATAGTTGTTCTTTATCCCTTGCAAATTCGACATGAGTTTGTCCAGTTTCTTTTCTACAATTCCTAAACCTTTGTCGATATGCCTCTGGTACCAACTCATAAGCTTTCAAGATGTACTCCTTAACCACATCATAATCAGTGCTTTGTTGTACTGACAGTGAAATGTAGACTTCACGAGCTTTGCCAATTAGTACACTTTGTAATAACAAAGTCCAATGCTCTCTGGGCCATTTCAAGTTTTCAGCTATTTTCTCGAAATGAAGAAAGTATTTATCTACTTCTTTTTCCTGAAAAGGGGGTACTAACCTAATATATCTAGTAACATCAAAACCTGAACTTGTGTTTAAAGGAGTGGAGTGTGCTCTGTTTGCCAGTTCTAATTCTCTTAATTTAAATTGCATTTCCCTTTCTTCTCTTTGCATCTGCATTTGTATTTGCCTCTCTTCCTTCTGCATTTGTAACTGCCTCTCTTCTTTCTCTCTCTCCATCTGTATCCGCCTATCTTCTTTCTCTCTCTCCATCTGTATCTGCCTCTCTTCTTTCTCTCTCTCTCTCTCTCTGAATCCGAAGCTTTGCCAACTCTAAATCCATCTGGTTCTTTAACTCTAATTCCCTTAATTTCCTGTCAGAACCAGATACAGGCTTTCTCTTCAAACTTAAAGCACTATTTTAAAAAATTCACTTACCTACTAAATACTGAATTAAAATAATCTTTATTTCCTGTTTTGTCAATGATACTTTTGCCTCAGATAGACTGTATTTTCTGGCAAGCTCGAGCAACTCATCCTTTCTCATACACTCTAACCCCTCCTGGGTAGGTTTTGAAATGAAATTCTGAACATTAGATGCCATAGTAAATGCTTGTTGGTTTCACACAGAAAAATTTCTCTATATAAAATCTTTGCCAAAGACAAAAACAAAAAAAAAAAAATTCCAAGACAAAATCAATATGAATTTCAAAGATAAATTTAATATCTCTAATATGCTTTAAAGAAATTCAATCCCAGAAGACGAGCCCCCAATTTCTGTTACGACTCTATGGTCTAAGAAAAATGTAACAGAAAGAAAGTGAAACCAACAAATCAAGTAAAAATCAACAAGCAATTTATTACTAGATAATTAAAATGAAAAATCAAAAAGTCTCTTACAGTAATGTGTTTTGAAATCCTAATAATCCAATAAGAATGATTGTTCTAATCACAAGTCCTAAATATAGAATGTTCCGAATTCACGGCTGTGTCCTTGAATGTTATGATGTGCTAATGGTCTCCAAAGTCCTGATGTACTAGTAATCTTTGATGTGCTGATGTCAAAATGAAGTATTCCAAAATATCTGAATAAGTTCACTTAAGTTCCAAAATCATTAATTAAAAATCCAAAATCCAAAAGTTTATGAGCACTGTTATAATCCAATGAATTTTTAAAATAATTCCTCTCTTAGAATTTGTAATGAATTTTCACAACTGTAATAGCTCTTTACAAGACTGATGGTAATGTCAAAACTGAAAAACTGTCCACCAAACATGGCATATATAAAGATTGGTCACATGACAGAATGTTCTAGAACATGTGTCATCTTAATGGAATTTTACTTGTAAACAAAATTCAACCTTGACCTTCAAATTGAGAAAACATTATATTGATCAAAACAACCTAATTCAAGGACACTAGTTAAACATGTTTTTCCTGATAAACATAAAGATTTAAGCACATATTAAAGTGAAGAAACATTTATAATTTCCTAAAATATTTATAATATTATATAAACATCATACATAACAATATATATATATATATATAGATATATATATATATATATATATATATATATATATATATATATATATACATATATATATATATATATATATATATATATATATATATATATATATAAAGAGTACAAATCTGTAAGGATGCAAATTTCTGTCGATGGATTCGGTAGAGCACATTTAGTTTGATAAAGAAGAATTAATTAGATTTATGAGGAAGGTATCGTATGAAATCGCTAGACTGCGATAGATTTAATGTCCCCGTTTCGGGGGCGAAATTGATTCTTAATTAAGCCTTTATTGTGGCCCTAAAGGTACGAAGGTTATTTGGAAGTCTAGAGATTAAAAAAATGTCAAAGTTGAGAGTTTGCAGGACTAGATGTGAAGCAAGTGGAAGTTGCATTATCTTTTTGAAATTCTCCACAATCAGTATTTAAATATCGCACGACAATCAAGGGGGTACGCTATGCGCGTTTGTCGCATATTTATAAAAGGCGGTAGATACGTTTAATCTGATTGGCTACGCTAAATAAGGGGCGTGTTTCCCACACGAAATTTCATGGTTTTAATATGCCCCATCGCAAAATTTAATCAGTTTAAGTTTATCTGCAAGGGAAAATATATCTTGACTCCGAGATTGAATTTAGAAGAAGTTCTCTCGTAAAAACAATTATTCAAGTGACCGGATGTCTGGAAAGTTGACTGACACAATTCTGGCGGTAGAAGCGAGCGAGTCTTGAAAACACAAGGGGATATAGCTGCATCCACCCACCTACGTATCCACGTATCCACCTACCCACACAAAGTTGAGGGCCGACAGAGGCGAGATAGAGAGAGAGAGAGTGAGGAGGGGAAAAAGTGAAAGAACAAAGAGAACAGCTATGGTGAATTTGGAGGGTCCAGCATTAACCAGGTTATGCTGTTATGCAGGGGCAATGACTTCGATTGTTCACTCGATTCTATGATGAACTAATTCTATCGTTTAAAACAGATCGGCTATTTGCATAAGTATATTTGTGTTGAAATTCAGTAAATGATTTATTTAAAAAAGAAGTGTATCTTTCTAATGTAATGTATTATCTCAGTTTGATTTATGTAATTGATTAAATTGTTATATTTCATGTTCGGGGGCTCGTGTTATTCTGTTCTATATATCTGCTCAGATCTCTATTTATTCCATCTATAAATTTCATAATTTATTTTATTATTTACTCGATCCGGGCAATAACACCGAGGTCGATCATCCTCTAGATAACGATAACCAACCAAATAAAGCGGACACCTTGTAAGAAGGGAGTCCGCCACAAAATCAATGGCGAATAACAGTCTTTTCAAGTGCACTGGATCCAGCAAGGGTTCGCGTGTGGCAGGGATTGATTAAGATAAACGCAATACACTGACAACAAACAGTGCAAAACTAGTTTTCAACTAGCCTAACCGCTTTTGGCTGTCACTGAGTCATTTTCAAAGGCAAACACAAAACAGAGACAAGACAAACAATAAACACAAAAATCGTTGAAATTACAAAAGTTTGCATAACTATTTCTTATTTCAACGCTTTTGATGTTTATTGTTTGTCTTGTCTCTGTTTTGTGTGTTTTGTGTTTGCCTTTGAAAAAGACTCAATAAGAGTCGAGACAGCTGAGGCTAGTTGAAAAATAGTTTTGCACTGTTCGTTGTCAGTTTATTGCGTATATATATATATATATATATATATATATATATATATATATATATATATATATATATATATATATATATATAAGGTTGCAAATTTCTGTCGATGTATAAAGAGAACATTAACTTGGACAGAGAACAATTAATTAGATTTATGAGGACAGGGTGCGTATTGAATCGCTATGCTGCGGTCTGTGTTGTGAGAGGAACCGATTTTTAATTAAGCATTCGTTTATTTAACAGTCAAAGAAACTGGAAGGGAAAAGGTTAACTCAATCTTTGTATCGAAAATGTCAGAGTTGAGATTGTCCAGAATCAGTTATTTGGAAATCTAGAGGGTCAGGATGACCGCAAATTTTGGCGCCTATTTATAAAAGGCGGTAGATATATTTAATCCTGATTGGCTACGCTAAATAAGGGGCGTGTTTCCCACAGGACATTTCATAGTTTTAATATGCCACATCGCAAAATTTAGTCAGTCTAAACTCCTGTAAGAGGAAGATATTTTTGGCTCTGAGATTGAATTTGCAAGAAATTATCTCGTAAAACAATAATCCAAGGGACTGGAATTCTGGCGGTAGAAGCGAGCAAGGCTTGAAAGCACAAGGGGAAATAGCTCCACTGACGTAATCCACTGACGTAATCCACTGACGTATCCACGTACCTACGTATCTACATACCTACGTATCCACCTACCCACACAAAGTTTGAGGGCCGACAGAGGCAAGATAGTCAGAGTGAGAAGAAAGCGAAGGAACCAATTGAACAGGAGTGAACAGGAGGAAACCAGGTTATGAAGCTGTACAAAGCAATGACTTCGATTGTTCACTCGATTCTATGATGAATTAATTCTATCATTTAAACAGATCGGCTATTTATATAAGTATATTTGTGTTTAAAATTCGGTGAATGATTTATTTCAAAAAGAAGTGTATCTACCTAATGTAATGCATTATCACAGTTGTTTATGTAATTGATTAAATTGTTATATTTCATATACGGGGCTCGTTTTAGTCTGTTCTATATATCTGCTCAGATCTCTATTCATTCCATCTATAAGTTTCACAATTTATATTATTCTTTACTCGATCCGGGCAATAACACCGAGGTCGATCATCCTCTAGATAACGATAACCACACCCCCCCACGCCATAATATATATATATATATATATATATATATATATATATATATATATATATATATATATATATATATATATATACACACACACACACACCTCTTTAACGAATTACAAAATATATATGTCGGGAAGAAACATATTAGCGTTAATTTAGCTGTTAATGAATACAATTGTGAGGACTAAATGTAAATTATTAATGTGAATGTGAATTTACACGTTAAGGATAGCTTTTTAGATGCAGTCAACATAAATTATATCCTTATTTATTGATAAAATCAGAGATTACAGCGATACGATTCTCTTAACATTTATATTGGAGTCATGACCTTGTCAAATATTCAGCTTCGTTCTCATAATGTTATTATGACAATTCAACCTGCGATAGTCCTTACCAGTCATTAAACTCATTTATCTTAAGTCAAGTCTGGTGAAAGAACATGTTATGATAGATATATTGAACAGATGGTCTTTATAATGGAATATTATGTCTTCGTATTAATCCACTGGCAATGTAATTAATTGAAAATATAGCCCTTCCCTTCCATACATTAATAACTGTACAAACATAATTTAATCTCTGTCATAAATTTATTTCTTTATTTTTTTTAAAAATCGTTGTTCAACGGTCATAGTAGCTATTCTCTTGACATGCATAAAACAGTGTAACATAGCCTGAGTATGGATGAAAGGACTTCAAACAGTTTAGGTTCCACATCAAGTTGTAAACAAAATGCTTAATTAATGAATCAATCTTTACACATTGATATTTCATCAACTAATGCATAAAATACCGCTATGTTATTCTCGTGAGATAAAACAACTCTTATCCTAAGAAAATTTACACTAAGGTTTTGAAAGTATTATATATTTTTTGTACAAAATAGAAATAACTATATAGAACAGAGGCAAAAAATCGAAATGTTAAAAGTTAACTTCTATTTCTGTTTGTTTGTAGCGATGTATATTAACGTTAGTTATCGTGCATTTCATAACACATTCTTTCTTAGTGTATAATCAATTGAATCGAGTAGATTTCTGGATCTCAAGGCAAGTTCGCACACAAATCTTTGATTGTGAAACAATTTTTAGTTAGTTGAAACAAAATCGAAATGCAGTATTTGTGACTTATCGTTTCCTTGCCTTCAGAGGCAATTGAAGAACATGACAACAACCGTTGTTATGCATTTCTAACCTGAAAAGATGTGTATCTTCAATACAAGCACATAACGTACAGTTAAAGTTTTATTTTCACTAGATATGACCTAATACTTATCACCTGAATCGCCGCATATATATATACATATACATATATATATATATATATATATATATATATATATATATATATATATATACATATACATATATATATATATATATATATATGCGATTCAGGTGATAAGTAAATTTCATATCACTGAGAAGTACCAGCTATTTTCTCCAACTTTTCTTGCCTTTAAAGTCTGTACAATTTCTTTATCTCTTTTTCTGTAATCAATATATTGGACAATGTATGTTTATTAGCCTGTTTACGGAAATTCGCTGTCACGAACAAGACAATGATAGCATCCTTCCTTCATTTATCAAATGGTCAGCTGATGATAAATAACATGGAAGGAATTTAACACGTCAGGGGGATGTTTCCTTTACCAGAATTATTGCTTATTTATAGTTTTCTTTTCAATACCAACAATTATAACCACTTGATTAAACATTCCTTCTTGTTTTGGTAGTAATGGAGAGAGTTAACGGCAAACCCTACTGCAGTTTTCACCTAGTCGATGCATCAAACGAGATGTGATACCAATAGGCAAGCTTTTGTCTTTATCGTGTGTATCGCCACTGAGAGTTATACAGTATTGACATGTGATAAAATCAAATCCTAATGTACAAAATGTATACATGTCTTGGCTTCTTGGTCATACATACTTAATTTGACTCCAAATTGGACTTGAAAATATTCTGATTCAAAATGCTGCTATTTTTCTTTTCATCTTAGATTACTGAACTCGCTCTTTCTAGTCTTTCTGTACACATAAAGAGATATACCTCATGAAAGGTAATGCCATGAAATAGCTGAATAATGTGTTAAATAATTACAAGGAAACTCGTTCGTCATCATATAATTCGGGTTTCTTTCTTTTCCTCTAATTACTTGTCATATGTGCCGTTCAAGTGTTGGCACAATAATCGTCTAACCATAGATACTGATAAAATAAAATTAATGAAGTTAACGTATTCGTGCTCAAGATTCAATTTTCTTCTACAGAATGATTTCAACGTTCATTTCTACATTGCAGAATGTTAGTTATACATGCAAACATTTGATAGTTTTAACACAAAAAAAAAAAAAACCGCTCTCAAAGAGTCACATTTGTGCCTAAAATCCCGAAAACCGTAACGGAACGTATATGACTAGTAACAATATATGTACATTTGAGTGACGGTGTATGGCTAGTAACATTATATGTACATTTGAGTGACTGTATATAGATAGTAACAATATATGTACATTTGAGTGACTGTATATAGCTAGTAACAACATTTTTACATTTGAGTGACTGTTACAGAACCATCCACAACTACAGTTTGAAAATATCCTCTAATACTTTTTAATACTCCAACGTTGAGGCTGAGGTTTGTCAATTACAGGGAGCTTGAACTTATTTAGCAGTATGAAACCGACTATTTACAGATTAGTCAGATTAGTCATTTATAAAAGTCCATTCTGATCATGCTATCAGCGTAAATTCTCCTTTTAAGACGCGTGTATTACATCTGACAAATGGAAGAAGGTGTGTTAAAAATAGCAAGTAATTCTTTCGTGTATTTAAAATTAGCAATAACGGCAAAAAGGAGGTGAAATTTACCAGCATTCGATTGCCAGGTGCAAATGTATATCGACAAGCAATTAGCCCTGTGTGCTAGTAGGATGGAATGCTGTTAAAGTACGGGTTTCATACCTTATGAGCAATGTCGGTATGGTATACATCAAGTTAGCCCCGCCCAACCCACAAAAATGGTACTTAGACCTAAATAGATAATTAAATAACAGAGGGAGGCTGGGCGTGATATCCTTTTCTTAAAACTTGAAACTATGTTAAAGAAGTAATTAAGTTCATACAAAATATAAAAAATTGTGAATAATAATAATAATAATAATAATATTGAGGAGGAGGAGGACGACTATAATGATGATAAAGATGTGCAAGCGGAATCGGAAGCGAGGTAGATAGATATTAACAGGCAGTAGTAGTCGCCAAACACATGTATTCGTACTGACTCAGCTGAAAAGTAGTATACAGAAGTAGACTCTATCACTCAGCATCGCGGACCTAGCGTTCAAGGTACTAGACTTAGTTTTACATGTTATGGACGACGAAAAAAAATTGATTGGGTAAATGAATCATCAAGTTCTTAACTTCTTTCCATTAACTTTGTTGAATTACTGGATCAGATTTTTTCAACCACTCTTAATCGTGTTTATACTATTATTTTGCCTTCGCACTTTCTGAGGAAAGCACGTTAAAACGGTGCATCTCGTGCTTTGGTGAGTATAATAGAGAACATGTAATTTTCGTGAAACGCCTCCAGCATTGTTTAGGATAGAGATTAACAGTTTGTGATTTGATCGACGTAGTATCCAGATGAGTCCTGATGTCAAAATATATAGATTCACACTACGGAGGATTAGAACATTATAGTGTGTGTGTGTGTGTGTGTGTGTGTGTGTGTGTGTGTGTGTGTGTGTGTGTTGGGTATGGGGTGGGGTGTCTGAAATCAATTTAAGAATACATATCTTTTTTCTTATTTTTGCAAGGTTTGTTTTGGTGGGACAACCATTTCAGCTATATCCACAGCATCTTCATTGCTAGCACCCACAACATAATCACTACCACTTCTCAATGATATTTCCGCTGCTTCTGCTACCACTAATTTGGTAGTAATAGTAGTGGTAGTAGTAGTAGTAGTAGTAATAGCAGTAGTGGTAGAAGTTGTTGTCGTTTTTGTTATTGCTAATGATTGCACCGTTTTTGTAAGTGGTTTGTTGTTTGGTTCTGTCTCCTCTTTATTCGTCCTCACTTTTTTCACAGTGGCCACGACTACTACTTTAGTTAACTACTTCTGTTGTTGCTATACTAATATATCAATACTACTTCTAAAATCTACTACTGTTAGTAGAAACTATTATCAATGCAGACTATGGCCGCAAATGAATTTTAGGAATTTACCTGAGGATTTATCGTCAGGTAGACAACGCTCTGGCACCCGCTTGATGAATCAGTCAGACTTAACCTTGTTCTTTAGAATGTTATTAAACATTTTTATGTTGAGTATGTGATACTAATTACAAAACGCGAGTAAATCTTCTGTAACAAATGTAGCCTAAAATGTCTTGCAATAAGAGGGGTTACCACGAGATCTTTGGTGATTTCCACATTATCATCGTTGTGCGGATGATAAAGGCTGCCTTTGGACAACTGCATGCATGGGACCACATCTATCGGGCGCTGTTAATCTTTAATTTGTACTGTACTGACTGAGAAAATTGAAGTAGGGGTGCTTGAAATCTAGTTTTATACAATATTCATTAGCTTTTATAATATTCATAAAAGGTTAATACTAATAACGCGTTTTCAATTTATCGACAGAGGAGAATACGATAGCAGTCTTGTATTGAGAAATTTGAGGACATTCATGCAGATTTTATAGTCACAAAGTTAGGTTTACCGGCGTCTCGTCAGCGAAGGCACTCAGTGAGTCGGTCAAAGGAACATTGTATATTTTAATGATGCAAACTGTGACGGGCGACCAATCAGGGAGCAGATTTGTGACGGGCGACCAATCAGAGAGTGGATTGCATTCGTAGACGTGTTAGAATGCTAATTTGAAAATGAAAATAAAACGCCTATTTTAGAGCAGCAATTAATGTGCATCCATTCGATCGAAGTAGTTTGTCTCCATTTTGTAAAGATTAGAGAATAAATGGTTAGAATTCCTAGCTGAACATATCGCATATCAGTTAGGTTGAACTTTAGATCACCTTTCATAAACTACGCAATGAATTTCAACATATCTGAGAGAGAGAGAGAGAGAGAGAGAGAGAGAGAGAGAGAGAGAGAGAGAGAGAGTGAGAGAGAGAGAGAGAGAAAGAGTCATAAAAGGACGTATACAGAATGAGATACATTATGTGGTAAATGTATCTACCAGTATACAATTCATTCAATACGCACTGATTCCGAACACAAGTTCTAAGGTGCAATAACAACAACAACAACAATACAACTACTACTAATAATAATATAGATAGTATGCAGTGTATTAGGTGTCGGGTGAAGTGTACACGTGCTTTTGAAAAATGTATTAAAATTGTCTTCTCTAACAATATTCTCATCGAAATGTCATAATACTTTACGGACATGTTTAATTATGATCAGTACATTTCATCTGCCACAGTAATATCCTTCTGTTGTGTATGAGGATTTAAACTTATTTCAGACAAACATGCACAAGCTTGTATCCATACATACCCGTGTTTTACACACTGCATGCTCTTCTTCTATGCTCAGTTGTATACTCACATAATAAAAACCTAGTACATGTCTTTAGAAAATGGCCTTGTGTTTTAATAGTATAACAGACTATGCAGCAGATTCAATTACCCAACCCGAGGCAGTGAAACATGGAAGTGTTGGACTTATGCACGACGGGTTCCTGCTAGTGAGCACGTGTTATCCATAGCACGGGGGCATCCCTTGTGGATTTCAAAGACTCTTTTAGTTCCACTCTAAACATAGAGACAATCGGTTCATTCAGAGATGCTACATCTGATGATGGGTCATGCAATTTGACAACCAGATTTCAAGATTGGACCGAACCTCTCCACTTAAATTATCACTACCGAGGCCAGCAAGCAGTTTAAGTTTCTAAGGATTATATTCTAAGCTGTAATTCTGCCATTCATGCAAACTGATCAAGCGTTCTGCATTCAGTGCATAGGATCCATGGGAATGAATCATGTCTTATTGCTTTACTCTAGTATATATTCAAAGTCTGAACATCCAGTAACATAAATAAGCTATTAATATCACTAAACAATCCATATATTTTTAGTTGACATTGATTATATGCAAACCAGACTTTGCAGTAGCATCGCTATGAAGAATCTCTCTAGAGTTGGATTGTAGAAACTGAGCTGCTTTTACCTGCATAATAACAGAAAACCCATTAGCAGAAACATAAAATCTTATCTTCGTTCAGTTAAATTATAACTCGTTCTCGCGACTGATATGATCGGAAATTTATGAGATAAGATTTGTTTTCTGGTAGTTAGAAAAGTTCGATTGTTTTGCAGCTCACCTGCTATAACTGACCTTTCTGTCCCCCTGTTAGAGGCACTTGGTTTGTCGTGTGTACTAATTGACTTTTTCTATAATGATCAAACACAACATGTACTCTGCCAAATTTGCTTGTTAAAGGAACCAACCAGCACTTCAACAGCACTGAACTCCACTTGAACTTCACAAGTTAATATCCAAAATGTAGGAGTATATTGTAAGTCTCTCAAAACTTAGAACGTCGATGCTGCGACACATGCATCGAGTTGATGCAGGGAAATTCTCAACAGAATTCTTCCGTCTAGTATATGCCCCTGTAAATAACGTGGAATTATGACTGTACATGTAACTTTTAGCGTCCCTATAATTGACTGAAAATGATGGAGTGTAAGTAAAGTTTTTCGAGACATTGTTTTACAAGATCCATACACTTTATCAATTTATCGAGAAGAAGTGCAGTTACGATGGGTTGTATTCAGTATTTAGAAAAGATCAAATATATTAGCCGTATTACGGATAACTAATTTCTTATTCATAATCCCCTAAAGAGCAGCACAAGTTTTGCAAATATATGACAAATCGAGCACACATTTAGCATAGAAATAGGCTTCTTTCCATTTGAAGCCAAACAGATGATATTGCAAGGGTAAGATGGAGAAAATCCACAAAGAATTGACAATGTCAGTCTTAGTTATTTAAGGCCCATTAAATTTACTCTGAAAAACAAGAAGATAGGTTGAGGAATTTTTTATTGGGCAAATATACAATATTTGGGGGGAGAGGTAATCAAGGTAGTATTCTTGCTTAAAGACGACATCGTATGCTGGATTATAGGATTGTATGGATTATAGGATTATATGCATTATATGGATTATAGGATTATTTGGTAGTATAATGAAGGGCCAATTTCGTTTGTCTGACATAAAGTGATGGCTAATTTGCCTCAGCATAGAAATTATCGGAAGGGGAAGTTCTATATGCTCGCAGTAAAAGTTTAAGTCCCTCATTTTGTACCGGATCAAGCATCTGCAGGTTAGATTTGCAATCTAATTCGCATAGAAGTGGGGGATATATTAGTTTAGACCTTACTAAAATTCATGTATAACTGGGGTAGGACATTCCGGTCTGCTCCCTAATATGTATTTGCCTCAGATCGTATTAAACTTCTGCGGTATATAACATGCTGAAAGAAAGTTAGTTTACGGTTAAATATAGGTCCTATAAATTTGGTATCCTCCACAACAGGGATAGGATTTTGGGTCATCATGAATTCTACGTAATCGGCAGTAGTACATTCAAACGGTTTTAGATTTTGAAATTTTGAACAAGTTTTCTTCTGAAGATTTCTGAACACAATTTCAACATATCTATAGTTGACTTTCAATAGCATGCATGCTGTTTGATCTACGACAGGTAAAAAAACTTGTCGACGGAAAATAAGCAATTAGTTCATGGATTAAGGCATTCCACTATGTTATTGATCTTTGATGCTGAAAAGGGTAACTGGCAATAGGCTGCCCCAAGATACACCCATGTAATGAGGACGGCTTTGAAAAAGGTTGGTATTTACCTTAACTTTAAAATTTCTATCTTTCTAAATAGTGGATATAAAGATAGGTAGGCGGCCCATTAGACCTATGTTGAATAGGTTATTCATTATGCTGTACTACCAGATGGTTTTATAAGCTTTCTACAAGTTAAACAGATGGTTACTATATATTCTTTCTTTATGAAAGCTTATTTAATACATGTTTCAAGTCTGACTAGATGGTCATTTGTGCTTCTCTGGCGTCTTATCAGGACGCAAAAGACAGTTTGTTTACTAGGCTACCTGACATGCTAGTAAGTTGGAAAGGTAACGGTATCAATGCTGTTACATAAAGCAATGCATAAGGCAGCAATATCAATTGATATGATCAATACACAATGCTAGAAATTAGAATATTACTTAAACCAAACTGCAACATTGCGTGAACTGACAACAAGACAAGCACACAGACTTAACAGGCAGAATGGTAACTGAACCTCAATTCAGCCAGCAGTGTGTTCTGGTAACGTGTCCAATACGCGGACATTTAAGGAAGAATTGTAACGGGACCTCAAGACAAGTACACAGACTTAACAGGCAGAATGGTAACTGAACCTCAATTCAGCCAGCAATGTGTACTGGTAACGGGACCTCAATTCAGCCAGCATGTGTTCTGGTAACGTGTCCAATACGCGGACATTTAAGGAAGAATTGTAACGGGACCTCAAGACAAGTACACAGACTTAACAGGCAGAATGGTAACTGAACCTCAATTCAGCCAGCAATGTGTACTGGTAACGGGACCTCAATTCAGCCAGCATGTGTTCTGGTAACGTGTCCAATACGCGGACATTTAAGGAAGAATTGTAACGGGACCTCAAGACAAGTACACAGACTTAACAGGCAGAATAGTAACTGAACCTCAATTCAGCCAGCAATGTGTACTGGTAACGGGACCTCGATTCAGCCAGCAATGTGTTCTGGTAACGTGTCCAATACGCGGACATTTAAGGAATAATTGTAACGGGACCTTAATTCAGCCAGCAATGTGTACTGTCAATGGGACCTCAATTCAGCCAGCAATGTGTACTGGTAACCTTTCCAATACGCGGACATTTAGGGAATAATGGTAACGAGACCTCAATTCAGCCAACATTGTGTATTGGTAATTGGACCTCAGTTCAGCCAGCAATGTGTACTGGTAATGGGACCTCAATTCAGCCAGCAATGTGTACTGGTAACGTGTCCAATACGCGGACATTTAAGGAAAAATGGTAACGGCACCTCAATTCAGCCAGCACTGTGTATTGGTAACGGAATCTCAATTCAGCTAGCAATGTGTACTGGTAATGGGACCTCAGTTCAGCCAGCAATATGTACTGGAAACAGGACCAATTGGCGGACATTTAAGGAGGACACCATACTATTAAAAATTCAATAACTTTAAATTTCTAAATACTGACGATCAATCCTATATTTCCCTGTATAGACCCATTCTTAATGCAAGCTTCTGTGCGGAGAAAACCATGTGAGACGCGGTATTGTTTGATATAGATGTGTATGAAATATGTGTTTTCAATTCCGTACCTAAAGAATCAGGTGTTACTTTCAGTATTAAGTGTTCCTAAGTCAAATCTGCAAAAAAAAAAAAAAAAAGACTGAAATTACACCAATAGAATATCGTATCTATTTTTCAGTTATAAATATGATTAGCTCTCAAAAGATTCTTTTTACTAAAATGTTACTTTTAATTATTTACCAATCATGGCCCTCCAAACCCGTATATTCTCTACTTTATGTTCACTCATTTCTAGACGGGTTCCATTTTTCCATATGATTAGTACCGTGAGTCCTGAACGCAACAATGTGTACTGGTAACGGGACCAAAACACGGACATAAGGCGGAATGGTAATGTGACCTCAGTTCAACCAGAAATGTGTACTGCTATTACCAACACACAAATATTTAGGGAAGAATGGTAACGAGAGCACACAATCAATCAATAGGAATTTGTACATATGGTAAAAAAAATATAACTTGATATTTCAATCAGTCTCAAACTGGATTTAAATAAAGGTCAAACCAATCTATTTGTCCACTTATGAAAGATTTACACTGCATATTGTTTTAAATATATGATATATAAAAGCAGGTACTATGTTATTGCAGTCTTCATAATAGAAAACTCGTGTTGAATTGACCAGTTTTGTATGAAGCATAATCAAAGTACTTTACATTGAAAGGGTTAAATTTGAACAGTTTTGTCAAAACATAGCTGCGTACCGGGTTAGTTAGGTGGGTGACGAGAGCGACACACAACGAGAAACAGGTTATACAGACAATTCAGTAACGCTTAGATATTGTAATTTTATCCAGATAAGTTTACAGGTATTGAGAATTGCTCCTCTATGTGATTCGAATCATTGCTAATGTTCGTTGGAGGAGAGGGGAACTCCGTCATCCCTAAATGTGTCTCTACCCAGTGCTCCATCAGCTGGAAAGGGAAACGTCCCATCATGCTCTCAAAATAAAACGTGTCCGTAATGTGTTGTTTCCTTTCGTACTACTGTGCTTATTGCCTGCACAATTAAAAGGATCACGGGCACGTGCCGGCCATCAAGATAACGAACGAGTAGGCTAGTCAAAACAACTTGTTTATCATTGTGCTGAAAGTGTAGTGGCGAAGGCGACTAACTTTCACCCTAATAGCTCCGGGTCATTATTGTGATAAATATAATTGTCTCCAAGTAAGAGTACCACTCAGGCTGAAGAGGAGAAACAACAAGCAAATAAAATAGCATTAATTTTTCTGTTGTCTAACCCCCAAGTCATGAACGTTCGTAACATCTCGGTAGAGAATACAAGCCCTTTATATCACTGCAAAATAGATGCATGACTGGGATAGGATTTATTTCTCAGCTCCAAACCATGGTAAAAGAAGGAAGATACGTTTTCAAAGTTAAACTTAACAGCAAAGCAAGGGTCCGATACGGAGCCCAAAGGCTGATGTAGTATCTTACATATAAAGTGACCCGTTATCAAAATTTTGATTGTCATGTTGAGCTTAAAGGAGTAAATTATTGAAAAAAGAAACAATGCTATGAATACTTAAGGCAAAATGTGGGACACTTCACAGCAGATAAACAAACTATGTATCACATATTGAAGAGTCTGTCACACAAACATTTTGCGAACAATATTTGCCAAAGTTGAAAAGCGTGACATTGTTTCACTGTTCTCTCGCTAGACTGGCAGAAATCACTGGTCCTTCATAGTCAAATGTCCCAGATACAGTCCACTGGTTGGTCCTATAGCCGCCCTGTACTAATTTTAGCAACGACGTGCTTTGGAGAGACAAAGACCTCATCACACGTCTCCATAGATATAATTTTATAATAATTACGTCTTGCGTAAATAGGTATATGGTCATAAACAGCGAAACCATGCAATCATTTTGATGAATGACAAAACATGAAAGAGCTCTCCCTCGTTTCCAATATCTCTCTCTCTCTCTGTTTATCTGCCCTGATGGAATTTAGTGGTGTCTGAGCTATATCCAGATAGCTTAAGCAGTATGTAAAGGTTTCGTTTCTCTTTACACTCATCTTAAAAGCTGGACAACTTTACCTCTAAATCGACCACTTCGTTGGCAAACTTATAACTGTCTGCCAAATTAATATTTTTTTGGTAACGCCTTTCACAACTAAACATGAACATTTAATTTTGTTTTTTCCTTGACCCTACTACGTCTATACAAATAACATGAATCCACTTGAATAATGTGATACGATTTGCGCTTTAATGACACCCCCATCTCCATGGCCTTTGCATCCTTAGGAAAACCGACCAAACTACTCGCAAAAGTAAGGACGCATAAAAAAAAAAATCAGAGTGCTGGTCAATTTTCTTGATCAGGTAACACTTAGACTTCTTTGTTTATATATCTGATATATACGAGAGCAGAAAAAAAGTTTGACTTTAGAATGTTTTGAAAATCGAATTGAAAGTCACTAGACTGCTTAGATTTGTCTGTATCAACATCTAGTGTAGGGATAGGAGTACAATTAAAATCAAAATTTTAAAAATTCTGGACGATCACAACCCAATGATATTATTGGCACATTAAAAAGAATTAATTTACCAGTTAGACTATGAAGAGATTTAGCGAACACTTACCTGAATTTTGTTTTCACAGAAAATAAATAATATGCTCAAAGCGGCATTGTATTGAATTCAGCAGTTTTCAGATGGATGATATAAATATTTCATGAGTTTAACGTGAAAGTAACAATATCAGTATCAAGAGATGATGCATAACTGTATTCGGTTAAATTGTACAGTACAAATTGAAAATCTCGTAAACTTTACAAGGTAAATCAACAGCAATCAGGAAAAAGGAAAGATGGAACTTAAGGAGCACAAAGTGCATTTAAAATAGCACATGGTGATTCATTATATCAGGGACCTGTTTTGGAATCAAACATAAGAATGACAAACTTTGACACGAGTCTGAAATCATTCTTTCTTTGGAAAGGATTGAAGAAATGTTGGACATTTTATCCACTAAAAATTCCTGCCTTAGACGGTCGTTCTGCTGGCTTGTGTATAACGCCTAAAGACAATTTATGAAGCATCAAGAAGTATTTGGATGTCTTTAGACCGTTTACATGACCAACTAGGAACAATATTTAAGATATTTTTACTGCGATCCAGAGCAGCCCAGTTGCTTACACAAATATCAATACAGTGTGGGGAAAATTGAACAGGACAACAATAAAATAAAAAAGACTAAATTGAATGTATGGTTAACTGAACAATATACCTACCCTTTACACAAGCAAGCGAGTAAAATATTTCCACACAGAAGGGCCTATGTCAGTTACGCGGATGACCAGTGGCAGGCAGATATTGTTGACATGTAAGCATATGAAAAAGACATCAATGAATCCACCTGCATTTTGAAAGCAATATATTTCTCAAAATACACTTGAGCTTAGAAAGTGAACAAAGTGAGATGGGATAAAAGATGCTTTGAAAATAAATCATCAAAAAGCGAAAACCAGAAAAGACACAGTTTGATGAGGGAAAAGAGTTTTACAACATGAAAGTTAATTCTCTCATGGAAAAGGAAAACAGCGAATACATTTTGATCTATCCAGGCAAAAAAGTATATGTAGTGGAGAGGTTTAACAAAACCTTAACGACTATAATAAAACTAGAAAATGGGTTGAATGTACATCAAATTAAATTTAGGGATAACATAAGATTAGCCACAGATCAATAAACATGACGCCAGTTGAAGCAAGCAAGGAAGAAATCAGTTCAAAGAATGGCTCAGTCTATTCTGTTCCTTTGACAGCAGGTACGTTTCGAACACCTAAATTTATAACAGGTTAAACAGAATTACAGAATACAAAGCAACTCTTACAGATGGCTTCCTTCCTAACTTTAACGAGAAAATATTTATAATCAAGGAAGTAATTTCAAGTGATCCAGTCTTTTGCAAACTGGAAGAATTGATGGGAAAGGATACTGAGAGGGCATGTTTTACAAACATGAGTTATCTCTGTATGACAAACAAGCTGACATAAATGTAATTGAAAAGATTTTGAATATCATAAGAATGAACATAAAAAGTATGTACTTTTGAAATGGAAAGGATTTGACGAATCTTTTGAAATCTGGAATCCAGCTAAAAATATATTTTCCCATTAATAAATGACATCTGAAAAGTCCCCCCCCCCCAGCCACCGTCACTGTTAGAGACGATGTGTCAAAGACATACCTGTCCTACTGAGACGTAGGAAGAAGAATACATAAATAGCAGTATTAAGGTGAATAGGAACTGTTCATGTTTTGTGATAACGAGTTTCTCGATTGTGGAAAAATTGGTGTATTAGAAATATAAAAAAACGTAATCATGCATAATATGTAAATTTTGTTTTGACTAAAAAATCAGACGGAAGAAATAAAGTAGGTCGAAAAGCATCAAGAATATGTTCCTCATCAAAAACGTGATCAAGCGAATACATTGTATACAGTGTCCTAGCATAGTAATAAATGACGTTACTGAGCAAATAAAAAGTGATAATATTCACAAATATGAAGCTGGTTTAAACTATATCTCCTCAAAAAGCTTGAACACAAATCGAAATCTAAACCACTACAAGATTATCCGTGAAATTATATACAAATTAAGGGGTAATGAAAATCACATAAATGTTGATTAAATCATGAGAATATTTAAACTGTTTTAAATTTCATTCAACTAAGGTACAGCAGCACATAGCGCAATTACACAATCAACTATGTATTTTTACTTGACAAACATTTTACCCTGTACAATTTAAGACTATAAAAACTTAAATCATGAACATTTATCACAAAATTAGCCAACATTAGTTGGTATGGGATGCGTTTTTACACTACATGGTTGAATTTAAATCCAATAAACCTTAAATGGTGTGGAGACATAAGAGTTTGAAGATAACATTATATTTAGAACTATCATTTAAAATATAATAGTAATTGAACTAAACAACACAAATAAATGGTACAAGCAACATTGAATGTTGAGTCCAATCAGTTATAAAATGTTAGAAATGCAGCAATGAGAAATTGACAGAGGAAATGGAAAAATGAAATAACATACCAGAGATGTAAATATTGCGTAAAACAACTAGAATAACATGGTATTATAGTGGATACAATTAACAGATCAGAGAGAGAGAAATCAACAAAGAATTACATGTGAATATGAAGAAAAAAAAAAAAAAAAAAAAAAAAACATTAATGTACCACTTTAGCTTTGCTCTGTGATTTATATTAATACGATACATTTGTTATGTTATCTTAACGAAGCAAACATAACAAATACATTTAGTAAGACAAAAAAAAATTACGATACTTAAATTCATATTTTCGCTTAAATTCCATTACACATTTTGATAACTGCTGTAATATTTTACAGTGACGACTCAATGAAAAGACACATAGCACAGTTTGACATGAGATTTTGACAGAATAGACTAAATTGGGCACTGTGGATGGCGACATCTGGTTGTGTTTGTTTTACTTGTATTTAATATAAAAATGTACAGAATTAGTCAAATCAGTATACAAATTTGATGTTATTTCCAGTTGCAAACACTGCTGGCTGAATGTAAATACATTTACGTGGTGATGATGCATCAAATAACTATACAATAAATATGAAACAATTTATTATGACAGTTTTTAAAATTCCACCACATCATGACTGGAGATACTTCAAGGGAGAAGGCAAATAGTTGATTGATAATGGACCGGAAGAATATAAAACTGTACACCAATGTTTTGGGAAGTCTACACCTGCTGGTTTGTTATATGTATACAAAACTAAATACAACTCTCGAGCAGGTACTGTTGAATATTGGAGAGTAATGTTAACTGCTGAAATTAATTCTGTGATAGCCAAAGATGAGCCAACAAGCTGGACATACTTATACAAGATAGCAAGCGTGAAACAGATGACGGTATCGCAAGGTCAGAATAAAGTACAAGGTCTTATGGTGTCTTATATTAGGTGCACGGGTACAGAAAAAGGAGCATCTAAATCACAGTTGGTTTTGACAGTATCAGACAATATTAAAGTGGATAATACAACTATTAATTAAAGGAGGGCAAGGTCACGACACAGATGAAAACACGACGGTAAAGTTTTAACAATACATAACAGATTCAGAATTGAAAGAAGACCATTCTGTTGGTGGTGCTGGTACCTTACTATTACCAAGTAATACAGTCATGAAAATGGGTAGCATCACTGCCAGACAGCAACAATTTACAAACATAAAAAGACTCGTTTAAACTTGGATTGAACCCTGCAATTAATAAACGATTTAGAAAGGAACAGTATTCAAAAAGCTGATAAACATTATCTGACAAAACGACTACAAATTGTATAACACAAAAATAGAAGATAAAGTAAGTAAATATTATCTGGAGAACAAGGACTATGGCAGTGACAGTCAGACTGCTAATACGATCCAATACACAGACGTTCAAATGACTCACGATAATATGAAACAACAAAAAACAGTATTGTCCATGAAGTAACAGACACTTTTATATATTGTTTGTGATGGTAGCAGGAGCTACAATAGTTTACTTTTTGAAACAGGTTATTAATTGTGTATCATTTTTAATGCTTTGCTTACACCTCCAATAAAAATGCAAATAACGAGTAAAATAATGCCACCATAAGTAAAATAAATACTTGAGATTGAAAAGAAACAACCTGTACAGCCCTTCTAAGCATACAATATATAATACTGCCAATAATTCCAGGCAGCGCTGATGCTGCTTTCATGGATAAATCAAACAATTTTGTTAACGAACGCATAATTTTTCTCTCCTTATGGAGCACTACCAGTACTTGTTTCTCCACTACTGAATAAATCGTATATCCCCAAAAAGTTGCTATAGACAGAGAATCTTCAGTAACAACCCGGATATTACCCTATAGAACCGTGGGTTTCGATCAGGCACCCAATTGTTTCAGCTAAAGACGGCAAGCTTTTAGAAAAGCCAATACTTGTTTTTTATACCATCGTGCCGGTAAATGAGGGATATAATACAGCTCTTCTAAAATAGTTTGGTTGACGGACTGAAGGGTAGGGATCAATAAAATATTTGTTCGTGGTGATTGAATCAGTTCTGAGTTTACCTTGAGTTTTATATGAAATGGGATGTTTGCACATGGATCTCTTAGAAAGCAACATCGTCTCGTGCTTGATTGGAGCCCGATAGTACTATAACGAACTTTAATGTTAGCTTCAAATCCGAAACGTCGGCATTTTGGACTGTGAAATACATTATATACATAGCATAGATAATGGCAACAATAAGCAATTGAAATGTTTACCCATGTATTTGTAACTGGTATATTGGTCTCTTTATTTTTTGAACAAATTAATTTCTGTTCTTTTAAGATGCATTTAATAACTTGTGCAAATAACTTGTTGACAGTATTTGACTGATTTCGGGCTGAAGTTTGAAGTGGATGAGAAAGAAGATGCCATCATTTTTAATACTAATCCTTTCATATTAAACTATATCCTGATTTATTTCACGAAGTCTCCGTGAATTGCATTAGGACATTCAATCTAAATTTCAACAGGAAGTTTCATAATATCTGGTAAACATTCCTATCTTTAGATGGCAAGGGAAAATATAAATGGAAATTTTCAACAAATTTGCCGAGTTAAAGCAAGATGAAACGTTTTTTTTATATCGACTTTTTAAAATTTACATACATGCCTGCGTTTCGTATTGTTTTTATCAAATCAACACATCATAAACGGAAACAGAAATTATTTACAAAAAATGAATTGCATACGTCATGGAAATTACAATAAGCCCTTTCCTTTTGAAATCACTTTCCAAAATGAAGAATAAGACTAAAATATCAGGAAATAGAACGTAATTAATCATATCACTCAATTGACTAACAACCATTTTCAGGCCGCAATTCTGCAGTAAAATTTTAATGCGCATTTACGTGTATTGAATGCATACAAGAACTGTATGCATTATTTAAACGGCGGTCAAGCGACCCATCTGCCGAGGAATGGTAATGGGGGCGCTTACTCCCGACACTATACAATCCGCCAGTGAATATTATTTGAGTAAACTATACCTTTAATTTTCGTTAAAATTTGAAATATTTGTCATTTGTATTGATATTTATAGATGACCGCAATAGTATCAATTGGTATCATAAATGTTTCTAAATTGAGTTTAAACTTAAGATATTGTAGTCGGCCAATCACAATGGACTTTCCTTTGTAACAACATTTTTGACTTGCCCAGAAAGAATCTCCACATAAAACTAAGGTCGAATTATATAGAATGTTTAGGACAGGTCCCATACAAAATTGTCATTTTTGTCGGACATTTCGGTATCTGAGTGGTCTGTTTTTGACAGGTCTATCTCATCTCGATACAGAAAGGAAAGTTGAAACGAAAATCAAGTGATAAGTTAATATCTCATTTCTATTAAGTTAGCCTCAATAAACAACTAAAATGTTTTGTGTAGATCTTGAAACCTTTTGCCCATTATTTCTTTTCCTTGAAATAATACGAGTATTGTGTTTTTGTAAATGCTACACAAATAAATTCTCCAAAACGAAAAAATTAAAAAGTACTTTCATTCTATTATTCAGACTAAACAAGAATTGTATAGGAGAAGTTGGCCTAGAGTTGGATTTTACCGCCGCTCTAAATGAGCGAATTTACTTCGATGAACATTTTTGTAGGCTACCTAATTTACTTCGATGAACATTTTTGTAGGCTACCTAATTTACTTCGATGAACATTTTTGTAGGCTACCTAATTTACTTTGATGAACATTTTTGTAGGCTACCTATAGAGATTTAATAGACACCTACTTTTATTACAGCTGCGTGGCCTTTGAGAATAAACATGTCTATTGTTTACAAAATCGATATTGAATAATAGTTGAAACTCACGAAATTATACATGTTTGAACATATGTATGTAGGTGTGTATGTATGATGTTATATAGATATTGAATTACGTAAATTGGTTGTTATTTATGTAGGTAGGTGGGTGCGTACGTTGGTGGGCGCGTACATAAACAATAAGTGCTATCTGAAATTCCGATGTCAAGAAGGATATTTAAAAGAAATTCCTCTGTATTTTTACTTAAAAGATGCTACTCAAGAGCTTTCTATGTTGCAAAGAGTTCAGTTTATGGGTTTGATTTGCTTGAATTAAAGTAGGTGGTTGCAAATAACTATCTAATTATCTCATTGTAATAAACAAACAAATAATAATTTTTTAATAAAAGCCGTTTCCACGGAGTTGCGATTATTGCAAACGTCTCGGGCAGTGTTTATGAAGATATAACTGTTTAACACAAGCTTCTTCCGAATCATGACCAGTTTGATGAAAGCTGTGGGTAAAACTTCTTTTCACGTGCCAAACACACTAGTTATACAAATATCAGAATTGCATAATACCTCTATATATTATGAATGAAGGTCAAACATAATGTTGGCTTCATAAATTTCATAAAAAAAAATTCAATATGAAAATAAAATTAGAAATTTGAGACGTCCCTTATTAGATATTAATTTTAAATAAATGAGATTGATTTTATCCTAAGTGACACTTTTATTCAAAATCAGATGATAAATAGAAGAAAAAAGAAAAGAAAAAGAAAGCTAGATTCTTGGTATATTAAAAGCTTTTTTGTCCATTTGTCATGCTCTCGGATTGCGTAATTACATTTTATTCTCTATTACCAGAGACATATGAAGGACATGTATGAGAGACCAATGCCGGGGATGGATTATATGTGGTACTCAAAGAATTACGTGTACAAGGCTGCTGGGATCCAATTTTGGTTATCACAAAGCAAGAAATCTGAGTGTTATTTATAGTTCAACTTGAATAGAAGATTCATTTATCTTGAATCAACTAAACCGATCATTCTATGAACTTTATGTCAAATTGACCCACAAACGTTTGCATTGTAATTTTAAACGATGACGAAAGAAAACTAAAATGCAAAGTTTGTTACAATTATTGTTTGGCTTCAGAAGGGGGTTCAATACATGCATAAGATTTACTCACAAACTTCCAATCTTAGAAGAGATGTGTCATTTGGTCTGGTCACCTCACTATGACTTGTTAATACTTAATTATTTCTTTCTTCAAGCCATTGAACTGATTAAATATTATCGTTTTTAGTTTAGCTGACAAATCATGACAGAAACTGCTCTCGTAAAGTCTTTCAGTTCATTTTGTGCTTCAGATAACTATTCCAGAAGCAGTACATTAAAAATCAAAACCATATTGCCCCCTCCGTCTGTAAAGTTCACTTTAAAGAGTAACAGGAATTTGGCTGAAACCCATTTTGATCGAAATCTACATACGTCATATTGTTGCAAGACGTTGCTCTTATTTTAGACAGGGGTATATCAATATTAGCTTGAAATAAAAAAGTAAGTTAAATTGGTTTACATTCTTCCATATTACCAGACAGGTTCCATTTAAGATTTATATTCCGAAAATACATTAGAATAAAAATGAAACAAATTGGTAATAGGGCTCTTTATATTAGGGAATAATTTAAATATGGTTTCCAAATTTTTAATAATACATTATGTAATTTTTGTAATGGCTATATCTTAAACGACAGCAAAAAAGAATATCATTTTAAGGGCAGTCATATAAAACCCCTTTTGACACCTTTAGTTCTAAAATATATTTGTTTCCCTTGATCAGGCTAGCATTGAAGCTGTTATTTCTCGGATACAGCAGAGCCGAAATTGTTCGGTAGTATGAAATATACACATTTACTTGTCGCTTTTACCCTGTTATCAGTGAAGGGCCGGATTAAAACCTTTAGAGGCCCTAGGCACTGAAAAGATTATGGTGCCCCCCCCCCCCCTCATGTAATTCAAAATAAAAACAATACTAAACCGTAAAGTAAAAAATATTTCATTTTTTTTAGTGCCCCTGCTTTGCCGGTGCCCTAAGCACGTGCTTAGTCTGCCTATTGGGTAATCCAGCACTGAGTGAACCTGACGCTTTAAGATTGTATTTTTATATATGACAAATAACGAAGACTATACCTGGACCAGAATGAAAGCTGTAAATAAATAATTTACGAGCAATTATTCACCGTCTGCTAAAGTAGTAAATAATACTGTTTAAGTTCAGGTATCCCCCTAATTTATAACGACGGTATGGTATACATTTATTGTATGAATTTAATTTATTTGCGTGAGTTGTGCAAGTTCTCACAAGGTACCGCATATACTCGCTTTAAACTAGGATCCAATTGCAAACTTTGTAGACCCAGAACTGCCGTCGCATAATGCGCCGGCAGATCAGGGTCCATGTTGTTTGCAGTTCGACCCGACTTACAAGTATAAACGTTATAATTAGCGGTCTGGACAACTCAGATGTTAAAGTAGTCCCACCATTTTAATGCAGGTGGAAACCAGGAACCGAGAGAAAACCACCAACCTTGGATCGGTGACCACTTTAACTTCGTACATGCCGGAGCCAGGGATCGAACTGCGCTATTCATTCACTTCGACATTCATTAACTCCACACCCCTTATTGGTACTTAGATCAACATGCGCGGTTATCCTTTCATAAACATATGGATGTCATATCCTTCTCTGATAACTTGCAAGGATATTTTGAGAAATTAAGGCAACGTCATACGAATATATGTATTTTGTGATTACTACTACTAATAATAATAACAACAATAATAATTATAACATAATGGGAATAACCAAGTTATCAATTATCATACAATTTTATTTGTAAACATAAACTGTCCTCAGGTTGCAAACGACGTAATTAAATTTTCATACACTCTTGTTTCACCTGTCGCTTGCATTTGAATTTATAACTTCGTTTATAAAGTTTAAATCTCAAAACTGTTTACTGGACTTCTATTGATCTTTGGTTCTGAGTCCTCCATATTGGAAGCTTTACGTCATTAAGATTCATAATTCCCACGTGTTTTGTAGCTGTTTTCCGATTGGTTTGTGCAGTAGGTATGTCAAGAACACTGCTCTATACACGGATAAAAGACGCTTCATCGGTCGGATTGGTCAGAGTGCTTGTCGAAGGCAAGTCTTTCTTCGCTGGAGCAGCCCTTGTCCATGGCCGGTAGGTACAAATTATTTTATTTCTTTTTCATGTCTTAGGCCTTGATTCGAAAAAAGGGATGGGGCTTTTAAATTTCTTTCATATGACTCTAGTTAAAAACAGTTATTATTATTTGGTCGGATTATTTTCAACCATTTTCCCTCAAATATGCATACACGTGGAGTTAGGGGACTGGAGTTTGGAATATTATTCTTGTAGGGTGACATAGGACTTCAATGTATTTATACTACGGAATCAATTTTAATTTTAACAGCCATAATAGTCAAATAGCATTCAGATATTTTGTACGTGCATTTTGAAACCTTCCAAATAAACAGTAAAATAAAGAATAAGCTACTGTATCTTTGTTAGTTGCCTGGATTTGACCCCATCATTCATAGGTGCCCATCTCTTTCCTGATCTAAACTCAAAATCAAACTTTCAACTTAAACAGAGCACAAATAAATCTGTCCTGTTACAATAATATAGCACATGATGCTAGACATAGTACGTGTCGACAAAGAGAGAAACTTGGCTTACATCAGACACCGCAGTGCTATTGGGACTCGCAAATTGAACGCAAGGAACAATATCGGACACGGAGATCGTACAGATCGTGGTGGAAGCACTGTTGTTATACCCAAAATACTCAGAGACAACCTGAAAAAAAAACAAAACAAAAAAAAACACAACCGGAATAGGAATGAAGCAGACCTACTGCAGAAAGCAATAATCCTGGTAACAGCAAGAATCCCACGAGATTTAAAGCCACAGGAAGCAGCCCGATCACGTTCGAATATCTCTTCATTTTAATTCATTGTTGTGTAAATGTTCACACTTTTGCACATGGAGTCTTGTACTAACACAAAAGGAATGTAGCTGTGAATACAAAGTTTGCGAGGAAAAACAGAGATTCAGTTTTGGACAGTTTGGAATATGACATATTCGTGGGAGGATATTAAACTTTATGGAAAGATCGATGAGAGTGTTTAACATATTTGAATATTTTTTATATATCTTGCTTTGCAGTGACGGAGCGGTAATTTATGACTGACTGCATGTTTTAATGTCCACTAACTTTCATTATATCTGTTTGAGTCATATTTACTGATCGCAATTTGTGAACTAGATGTCTGCGGACACTGTGGTTTATTTACATGTCTGGAAAAGATGTCAATATATGTACAGCTTAAAATATTGCGCGGTCATTAGACGTCAGAGGTCGCAGGCGAGTTCATTAGCGTACTAACATATAAACCAAAGGTTTATTGGATATATCGTATCGAGTGAATACAAGTACTATTTGCAGGATAAAAGGATGTCACTTGTAGGTCAGAATCTTCATTACTGCAGGTAGCACAAACATACAAGTATTAGTTTTCGGTTATATCTCTGCTGCTGCAATTGCGGCGTAGTAGTAGTAGTAGTAGTAGTACTATTCTTAGTAGCACCAGCTACAACAGCTGTTACTGCTGCTGATGATACAGTTTATCTTAGGAGTTTCCTTGTTTCCTTGTTTGGCTTTTGCTCCTTTTTTCTTCATGTTGCTCCTCTATCGCCACCGCCCGCGCCAACAACATTGATTCTACCACAACCACGATTACTACTACTACTACTGCATCTACTGCTACTAATATTACTACTACTTCTCCTACTGCTGCTGCTATTGCTACTGCTATTGCTATTGCTGCTGCTATTGCTACTTTTTACCATTACTATTGCTGCCATTACTACTATAATCGAGGATTTTTTGAAAAATTCTGAATATTTGTTATTACTTATTTGTTTCTTTGAAACTGCCAATAAATTTAACGCCGATCGATAGATAAAATAAACTTCTATAAAATGATCTGCAACTGCACGTACAGCACGCCGGACATCTGCATATATATGCGTGTGACGTAATATAGGTAAATGACAGTGACCTAAAATGTCAGAGAAGGAGAAAAAATCTGCTACTGAACAAAGATAATACTGTAAAGTCTTAGGGTACTCCCTGACTGATATAAATGCCGACTTGAATATAAAGTTTACGGATGTAATTCTCTGTCATATAATACAATTTTGAGGTGGTTTCATTATTTTAAAGATGGTAGCGAATCCATGAAAGATGACCCACTTTCTGAAAAACCATTGTCTGCGATTGGGGAGCTGGAAGTGGATGATGCGAAAGGAGTAACTGATGAAGATGCTCGAGACACAGTGGAAGATATTTCTAATATCATGGGCATTAATTCATCAGCTGTTTTTAATATATTGACGAATCATTTGAAGCTCAGAAAGGTTTGTGCAAGACGGGTCTCGCATTTGTTGACAGCTGATCAAAAACAGACTCAGGTTGCAATCGCCAGACAACTACTTGCCAGATATGAAAAGAGTAACCAGAGACATTTGAATTAGATTTTCACAGTTGATAGAACCTGGATTTACTTTTCTGAACCGGACCCAAGAGAAAATAATAAAGTTTGGATCGGAGGCAACGAGCAGAATCCACAAATCGCTCAACGTAGTCAGACTGTAAAGAGAGTTTTATACGCATAATTGTTTGATGCAAAAGGCTCGGTTGTCCAGGTACCTGTGCCCGACTCTGCTAGACTGGACATTTGTATGCCTTCAAAGTGTTGCCAAAAGTTGTGGAACACTACCGAACCATCCGTCCGCGCACATGTAAGCGAGGTATTCATCTACTCTATTAAAACGCACCAGCGCATAAATCTACTGTTGTGACAGACTTCTCGAAAGAGCACAGTATCCACACTTTGCCACATTTGAGTCCCGTTTTCAAAGATTCTCTGAGGGGCAGACGATATTGAAAGCTGCCACGGAGTTGGAAGTGCAGTTTTCCATTGTATTAACAACATATCAAAATGTAAATACCGAATAGCATTTAATAATTAGATAATCAGACTGAGAAAGTGTGTAGTTGTGCATGGGGAGCACTCTTAGGGAATACTCTGACGTACTGTTCACTAACAAAAAAAACTCTGTTGTACAGCGCACACATATTCAGAACTTTTAAATACCCCTCGTACGACTATTACGATCACTGCTGCTTCTTAATCCGCTGCTTGTAGTAAAAACTGCTACAGTTTTTTAAATTTTGATCATCAACTGGGGTGGTCCGATTTATGGTCAAATATCTCTGAGTATCAAGTAGGAATAATTGGCATAAAGGTAGTGAGTAATATATAACTGGGTATGTGGCAATATGATTAAAATGGAGATCTACTTATGTCAGTAGATCTGTTGAGTACCGATGCGAAATCATGTTCTATTGACATTCCAATTCACCAATCAAATTACGTCTCTCATCTGTTCGAAAGTGGAGAACGTCATTTGGAACATATTGATAATAACGCTAATTATCCATAACATAAATTGCAATGCTTTGTTTTGGTGCATTACTATAAACGGACATGGAATTGTAAAGGTCACCAGAACATAAACTTTTATCGCTGCCTCTCAGATCTCCGTCGTGTCGAAGATCTTGGTTTTAATTCACAGCTTATAGGCTCTTATGACTTGTTGCAATAAACATGTAGATTTATTCTTATGTAGGTTGCGATCAGTTTAGCCTTTTACTGATTCAACAAGACTCATTTTCAACTGTTAAAAATGTTAGCATTGAAGATATGATACTTATCATAAGACCGAGGGAAAACAGTATAGTATGCCAAATTATACTCATTTCCTGAAATACGAGAGATTACCACGAGATCTCTGATTATTTCCACATTAATTTACACTGTGCGTAAGATATAGTGTGTTCTTGGACAACTGCCGATATTCATCCACTTCTACCGGGCGCTGTTTGTTTTATATTGTTGTATTGACATTTACATTGCAAATTGTAAGTAGGGGTACTTAAAACCAATATTGAGAAAAGATCATCAAGCCTAAATGAGTTGTCTAAATGAAAGTTTATGCTAATAATGTGTCCTTTGTTAATCGATGGAAAATGCTTATGTAATAGTTAAAGCATAATGCTCATTTTCGAACAGCAATGAATAAAGACCTCTTCTAGTGTCATATATCGTATACAGCAATGAATAAAGACCTCTATATCGTATGCAGCAATGAATAAAGACTTCTACTCCTGTAATATATCGTATACAGCAATGAATAAAGACCTTCCTATCGTATACAGCAATGAATAAAGACTTCTATTCGTGTCATATATCGTATACAGCAATTAATACAGACTTTTACTCGTGTCATATATCGTATACAGCAAGGAATAAAGACCTCTCTATCGTATACAGCAATGAATAAAGACTTCTAGTCGTGTCATATATCGTATAGAGCAATGAATGCAGACTTTCACTCGTGTCATATATCGTATACAACAATGAATGCAGTCTTTTACTCGTGTCATATATCGTATACAGCAATTAATACAGACTTTTACTCGTGTCATATATCGTATACAGCAAGGAATAAAGACCTCTCTATCGTATACAGCAATGAATAAAGACTTCTACTCGTGTCATATATCGTATACAGCAATGAATAAAGACTTTTACTCGTGTCATATATCGTATACAGCAATGAATAAAGACCTCTATATCGTATACAGCAATGAATAAAGACTTCTACTCGTGTCATATATCGTATACAGCAATGAATAAAAACCTCTTTATCGTATACAGCAATGAATAAAGACTTCTACTCGTGTCATGTATCGTATAGAGCAATGAATAAAGACCTCTCTATCGTATACAGCAATGAATAAAGACTTCTACTCGTGTCATGTATCGTATACAGCAATGAATAAAGACATCTCTATCGTATACAGCAATGAATAAAAACTTCTACACGTGTCATGTATCGTATACAGCAATGAATAAAGACTTCTACTCGTGTCATGTATCGTATACAGCAATGAATAAAGACCTCTCTATCGTAAATGCGCAATGAATAAAGACCTCTCTATCGTACACAGCAATGAATAAAGACCTCTCTATCGTATACAGCAATGAATAAAGACCACTCTATCGTATACAGCAATGAATAAAGACCTCTACTAGTGTCATATATCGTATACAGCACTAAACAAAATCTTAGAGATTTTCCAATTGCATACTAATGAGGAGCGGTGACAAATTTAGGCAAAAACTGAATATTAAAGAATCTCCTGGCTGTTATTTATTATTTAGTATTTGCTATAAATCTTATTCTGAAGTATATAAGGCAAAATTATCACCGCTTATTACAGCTCCCAACGAACAGTTAGCACCTCAATGAATAATGTAATCTATATTTGGAGAGACTGTTCTTGTCACAAATTTATATATTTCTTTACGTTCTACGACTACAACTTATTAATTATTTTCTTGCTTAGTTAAATGGTAAAAGAAGGACCAAGAGTTACATTTCATTCTCGATAATCAAAGACTCCATACAGTGCAATGGATTTAATTCAGCTTCATTAGGAAATATATTTATCTCAATGTTCTGTCCACAATCAGTTCTGATTAATTTCCATCTTTGAATATTGCTTGCATTAAGATGTTTTAGAAGACGTTATCATATTGTGTGTCGCTGGAGCCATGGAAATACTGTAATAAAATTCGACTAGTGTTCTTGAGTGCCAGTTTTAAGTCTAAAACATCTGTATCTCAAGTCACTGATTTGTTAAGAATATCGATATTGGCAACAATAAGCTGCTGAAATGTATATTCATCTGTGTATCCATCTGAAATGCAGTATCGATATTGGCAACAATAAGCTGCTGAAATGTGTATCCATCTCTAATGCAATATCGATATTAGCAACAACAAGCTGCTGAAATGTGTATCCATCTGTAATGCAGTACCGATATTGGCAAGAATAAGCCGCTGAAATGTGTATCCATCTGTAATGCTGTATCGATATTGGCAACAATAAGGTGCTGAAATGTGTATCTATCTGTAATGCAGTATCAATATTGGCAACAATAAGCTGCTGAAATGTGCATCCATTCATCTGTAATGCAGTATCGATATTGGCAACAATAAGCCGCTGAAATGTATATCCATCTGTAATGCTGATTTTGGTCTCTCTTTTTTATCTTCGTCAAACTGTATATTATTGCATACGCGTTCTCGTTCATTCTTTTTGTTTTTTCTTAGGTTGGCAATCACGTGTAAATTGGAATGGCTGACTACTTTCTGAATTGTAAAGGGAATGAAAATGCTGTCATTTCTAAATCTAATCGTTTACATAAAATAATGATTTATTTCAGCAGTGTTGCAGGTATTGACTAGATACATTCGATCAAATTTCAATAAGTAGTTTTGTGCTGTCTGGTAGACTCTCACAAATCAAATTTCAATAAGTAGTTTTGTGCTGACTGGTAGACTCTCACATATCAAATTTCAATAAGTAGTTTTGTGCTGTCTGGTAGACTCTCACAAATCAAATTTCAATAAGTAGTTTTGTGCTGTCTGGTAGACTCTCACAAATCAAATTTCAATAAGTAGTTTTGTGCTGTCTGGTAGACTCTCACAAATCAAATTTCAATAAGTAGTTTTGTGCTGTCTGGTAGACTCTCACAAATCAAATTTCAATAAGTAGTTTTGTGCTGTCTGGTAGACTCTCACATATCAAATTTCAATATGTAGTTTTGTGCTGTCTGGTAGACTCTCACATATCAAATTTCAATAAGTAGTTTTGTGTTGTCTGGTAGACTCTCACATATTAAATTTCAACAAGTAGTTTTGTGTTGTCTGGTAGACTCTCACATATCAAATTTCAATAAGTAGTTTTGTTTTGTCTGGTAGACTCTCACATATCAAATTTTAACAAGTAGTTTTGTGTTGTCTGGTAGACTCTCACATATCAAATTTCAATAAGTAGTTTTGTACTGTCTGGTAGACTCTCACATATCAACAATATTGTCTTTGGCAGCTAAGGCATAAAAATTTCGTCCTTTTCTCTGAACGAAAGTAAACAAAAACATTTTAATTTCAATTTCTCCTTCAATATCAACCCTATCTGAGTTTTAGATCTCTTCGCATTTCAATACATCTAAAACGGAAGCGTGAATTTAATAAGTAAAATACAAAAAGGGAATTAGTGACAAGCATTTCTCTACTATTCTTTTGAAAGTATTTTGTGCACTACTGAAGAATAAAAATATAAAAACAAATCAGTGCAAATGAAACTCAACTAATCTTGTCACAAAGCGTGACTGACACCAGTACCTTGCCCGTATTTCTTCAGTAAAGACATAATGCAGAATAGCATCCACAGAGTGGCTATATGAACATTGTGCTTTACAATCATGTGATAAATAATTCCACCTGCCGAGAAACTGGAACATAGGAAACAATCTCAAGCTCCCACCACCACTACCCCCCTCCCGTCTCCTGGCCCTTTTCATCTTGATCATGCAAACTATTAGAATAGCTCGCTGTTTCTTTGTTTTAATTATTTTTAAAGTTTTTGTCTATGTTATTTTAATTGATGACCGCAACTGATGTTAAGATCATAAATCTTCTAAAGAGAGTGTTCGATCAGTCGCAATATACATTAATTATGTCTCTGCATTTTTGATTTGCTGAGACAGAATCTCAAACGAAATTAGAGTCAAATGATTTTTTTATTTTTTTAATTAAGGCAAGGTCCCATAGCCAAACAAGAAGTAAAGGAGCCAAAATAATGTGACAACTTTGTATAGGTAAATTTTGTCTCTTTATTTAAGTAGAAATCCATATACAACTCTCATGGTTTGTTTAGTCGTCGAAAAGTAAATTTATACCAGTATGTCTTCTTGAGAAAAAAAAATCAATACCTTTATTGTCTTCTTAAGAAAAAAAAATTGCTATTTAGGCACATATATATCATTAGCTTTCGACGAGCGTAGTGAGAACACTGATTAACACCGGTTTCATCTGAATGATAAACAATAGTATGAAAGATATAGGAAAGTCTTGTTCGGGCTCCAGATACAGCTATTGTGCAGATATCAAAATTATATGATATATGTTTGAGTTATGAATGCCAGTCTACATGCAATTAATGGGTACACTGTGTCTCAGTGGAACATACTATATGTATAGTAGGCCTTGTGTTACGACTCTATGGTCTAAGAAAAATGTAACAGAAAGAAAGTGAAACCAACAAATCAAGTAAAAAATCAAAAAGCAATTTATTACTAGATAATTAAAATGAAAAATCAAAAAGTCACTTACAGTAATGTGTTTTGAAATCCTAATAATCCAATAAGAATGATTGTTCTAATCACAAGTCCTAAATATAGAATGTTCCGAATTCACGGCTGTGTCCTTGAATATTAAGATGTGCTAATGGTCTCCAAAGTCCTGATGTACTAGTAATCTTTGATGTGCTGATGTCAAAATGAAGTATTCCAAAATCTCTGAATAAGTTCAGTTAAATTCCAAAATCATTAATTAAAAATCCAAAATCCAAAAGTTTATGAGCACTGTTATAATCCAATGAATATTTAAAATTATTCCTCTCTTAGAATTTGGAATGAATTTTCACAACTGTAATAGCTCTTTACAGGACTGATGGTAATGTCAAAACTGAATAAATGTCCACCAAACATAGTATATATAAAGATTGGTCACATGACAGAATGTTCTAGAATATGAGTCATCTTAATGGAATTCTACCTGTAAACAAAAATTCAACCTTGACCTTCAAATTGAGAAAACAAATTGATCAAAACAACCTAATTCAAGGACACTAGTTAAACATGTTTTTACTGATAACATTAAGATTTAAGCAAATATTAAAGTGAAGAAACATTTATAATTTCCTAAAATATTTATAATATTATATAAACATCATACATAACACCTCCCCTCATAAAGAAAAAGAAAGATTTATGTAATAAAGCTTTCATTTGAATATACATCTAATACTACAATAACCAAAAATACATAAGAACATGTTTTATGATACTGGACTTAATTACATCAAGCAATATTACATTTCTAGGCACGTGAGAGTGCATCTGCAATCACATTGTCTTTTCCCCTGATGTGTTTGATGTCAATGTTAGATTCCTGCAATATCAAACTCCATCTCAACAATCTCCGATTTTTATCTTTCATTTTGTTGATGAAAGTAAGGGGATTGTGATCACTGTACACAATAATTGGAGAAAGAGCTGAGGTGACATACACTTCAAAATGCTGTAAAGCCAATATCAAAGTCAAACATTCCTTCTCAATTGTGGAATAATTTTTCTGGTGCTTGTTTAGTTTTTTAGAAAAATAACACACAGGGTGATCCACACCACTTTTGTCTTCCTGAATCAATACTCCACCAACCCCTACATCACTTGCATCAACAGATAATTTAAATGATTGGCTGAAATTTGGTGCAGAAAGAACTGGTGCATTCTTAAGCATGGCTTTTAACTTGTCAAAAGATTCCTGACACTTGTCAGACCAATGAAATTTGGTTTTCTTACTCAATAAACTTGTCAAAGGTTCAGCAATTTTGGAAAAATTGGAACAAAATTTCCGATAATATCCAGCCATACCTAGAAATCGCATCAGTTGCTTTTTACAAATTGGAACTTGAAATTCAGAGATAGCTTTGACCGTAGCTTCTATAGGTTTAACTTGACCTTTTCCCACAATATGTCCTAAAAATGTGACACAAGCATGGCAAAACTCACTTTTGCTCAAATTAATTGTCAGATTCGCATCACTGAGTCGATCGAAGAATTTTCGAATGGTTTCCAAATGATCTTCCCAGGTGTTGTTGTAGATAATGACGTCATCGATATAAGCGTCACAATTATCAAGACCAAATGTTATCATGTTCATCAGACGTTGAAACGTTGCAGGCGAAGTTTTCATTCCAAACGGCATGACTTTATATTGATAAAGTCCATCTGGAGTTGCAAATGTTGAAATTTCTTTTGCCCTTTCCGTCAATGGAATTTGCCAGAATCCTTTTAAAAGGTCAAACTTGGTGACATATTCCGCATTTCCAATTTTATCAATGCAATCGTCCATTCTTGGGATTGGAAATGAATCAGTTTTGGTGACACTGTTGACTTTTCTATAGTCAGTACACATACGGAATGTATTATCTGGCTTGGGAACAAGAATACATGGTGAACTCCAGTTACTTTTACTTGGTTCTATGAAATCATTCTCCAGTAAATACTGAATTTCTTTCTTCAGATAGTTCTGTTTGAGAGGATTCATCCTATAAGGATCCTGTTTCACAGGCGCAGAATCTACAATGTCAACGTCATGATAAATTTTACTTGTTCGTGTTGGAACATCAGGAAACAAGTGCTCATAGTCATGTAATAGCTGTTTTAGTTCATTTCTTTCCTGTTGTTTTAGATGTGAAAGTTTCTGGTCTAGGTTGTTCAATATTTCTGAATTCCGAAGATTGGTTATACCAGAGTCACTATAGTCTGATCGTACTCCATCGTTGATATCTTCACTGTGTGGGACAGGTACAACTAAATTAACTGAATAATTAGCTGAGCTATCTCTGTCAAAATATTCCTTTAACATATTTATATGACAAAGTTGTTTCTGTTTCCGTCTCCCAGGAGTGTTAATGATATAATTTAAGTCATTTACTTTCTTTGCAACGGTATAAGGACCATAAAATTTAGCCTGAAGAGGATTCTGAGGTATGGGAAAGAGAGCCAGAACTTTGTCACCAGATTTAAAACTCCTTTCCTGTGAATTTCGGTCATACCTTAATTTCATTTTTGACTGGGTAGTGTGAAGATTAGTTCTTGCTACTTCACAGGCCTTTGACAACTTGTATTTGAAATCAGAGACATAATCAAGAAGATTAATCTTCGAATCTTCATTTGAAAGAAGTTTCTCTTTCAATAATTTCAATGGTCCACGGACAGTATGACCAAAAACTAGTTCAAAGGGACTAAAACCCAACGACTCTTGAACTGATTCCCTAACAGCAAACAACAACAAATGAACACCCTCATCCCAATCCTTTTCTGTATCAAAGCAATAGGATCGAATCATATTCTTCAAAGTTTGATGAAATCTTTCCAAAGCACCTTGACTTTCAGGGTGATAGGCAGAAGATTTAAACTGTTGGATGCCTAATTCATGCATAACTTGTTGGAAAATTTCAGACATAAAATTTGACCCTTGATCCGACTGGACAGATTTGGGAAGGCCAACAAGTGTAAAAAACTTCACCAAAGCTTTCACAATAGTTTTAGTTTTTATATTTCTCAGAGGAATTGCCTCTGGAAATCTTGTAGATGCACACATGATGGTCAACAAGTATTGGTTGCCTGACTTGGTTTTAGGTAAAGGACCAACACAGTCTACCATTATTCTACTAAATGGTTCATCAAATGCAGGAATAGGTTGCAGATGAGCCTAAGGTATCGTCTGATTGGGTTTTCCTATCATTTGACAAGTGTGACAAGATCTGCAGTATTTAGAAACATCACTTTTGAGTTTCGGCCAATAAAAATGATTCAAGATCTTGTGATAAGTCTTACGGACTCCTAAATGACCAGCCAAAGGAGTTTCATGGGCTAAATTAAGAATTTCCTGTCGATATGACTTAGGAACAACAATTTGATAGCTCACTGACCACTCGTCACCAGCGGGTACATCAGGTGGTCTCCATTTCCTCATAAGGACCCCATTTTTCACAAAGTAACACACTGGAACTTGTGTGGCTTCAGTTTCACTAATAGCCCTCTGAAACAAACAAGATATCTCGGGATCTTGCTTCTGTTCAACGACAAGGGATTGTCATTTGTCATCCTGATTAGAACAAAGAGAATGAGTTGCCAAAAGAGGATCACTGTGATCAATACCATTTGATTGATCAATACCTGAGGAAAAAGTGACCTCATCAAAAGACTGACCAATACATGTGTCAGCTAAAGGAATAATATCCTGATCAACATCACTCTCAAGAGCTCTTTTTGCCATAGCTCTAGTAACTGCACAAGCAGGGTACAAATCAGGGATTTCAGTTTCGACAGGATCAACTTTCTGATCCAAACAAGGCTTGTCAGTTACAAGTGGATTAACCACAACCTTATCTCCAGCTAGGTCATTGCCTAGTAATAAATGAACACCCTCTATGGGTAAAGAAGTCACTGCCCCAACAGTCACAGGTCCAGAAACTAAGTCTGATGCCAAATTTACACAATGAAGAGGAACATTTACAAAGCCGCACTCTACTCCCTGAACAAGAACACTTTCACTTGAAGAAGACTCCTCAGACAAAGGCAAAGTACCTGACAATAAAAGACTCTGAGAAGCTCCAGTGTCCCTTAATATTTTAATTGGGATAGGCTTGGCAGAATCACCAATAAGTGATATAGAACCTTCTGACGTGAATGGTTCATAAGCCCTAAAATAGAATCAGACTGTGGTTTGTTTGACCCAACAAATGTATTGCTTTCAATACAAGACCGTGACCTTGACCTCGTAGAAATAAGAGCATTTGGAAAAGCTCTGTCTTTTCTCTGTTGCTTATTTTTCAACTTGAAGCAATCAGAAATAACGTGCCCTTTCGTTTTACAATAAGTGCACGTAGGAAGAGATAAGGATTTCTGATCAGTCTTATCAGATGTTTGATTCCTAACAGTTGTGCTGTTGTGAAATTTGGAAGTACTCGAATGAGATTGAAATGGTTTTTTACCAGAAAACTGCTGAGAGGACGACTTATTGCCAAATGAAATTTTGTGAGTCAAGGAATAATTATCAGCCATACGAGCAGCATTTTACAAAGTTTCCACATTCTGCTCGTCAAGATAGGTTTTAACATCACTATGGATGCACCTCTTGAACTCTTCAATTAATACGAGCTGTCGGAGGTTA